>JAUMHR010000060.1:16368569-16382038 GCA_032361145.1 Enteromius fasciolatus | reverse complement strand
AGTGGTAACAATAGAGGAAGTAACGTTACATTCTGTAAAAACTTCACTGCATCTATTAAAATCTAGGCTACTTTAAATTATGGATACAGATTTAATATGGGGGTACATTCTGTATACTTAATCCCATACCCCAGAATTCATTGCTTTGTTGTCATCGCATAGTACAATGATGCCAATGAATATAGTGGTATTCTTTGTTTTTGGTGTGGTAACTTTTTAGTTTGATAAATGCGAGATGTCTAGGTGTTCTTTTATTATTGCAGTGAAGGTTTCTTTTGGTAAGTTTATTTTTAAAGTTTGTGCATAGCTTGTAGTCTTGTTTGTAAAATGCAAAAAAGAAATAAAGAAAAGAAAAAAAGAAAAGATGAAGACCATAACGTGTATTGGAATTAATGTTTTGAAACATAAATAAATAAAATGAAAGGGTTAAAAATTCTGTCATAATTTAACAGTTGTTGGTTCCCACTGACTTACAAAGTATGAAGAATATGAAATGAACTGGGACCAGGAACTGTTTGGTTATCTTTTTTTGTGTTCACCAGAAGAAAGAAATGTATACAGTTTTGGAATAACTTAAGTTTGAATAATTAAAGACTAGTTTGTTCAAATGTATTTATTTACTTATTAGAGACAGATAAATAGATAGATAGTTTTTTCATCCCAGAGAGAAATTCACAGTTTTCAGCAGTGTCCGCAAACATAGACAATAGATCAGTGTACAAAGTAGTGTACAAAAATATGTTGAATAAAAAAATATATTTATGTAAATGTATATATTGATAGTTATATTGTATACCGTTGATAGTTACAGACTCAGGTTCACCACCATCTCTATTGTAAACTATTGTAAATAAGCCCTAGTGGCTAAATTTCATATACTCAAATATATCAGATTTAAAAAAAAATGCAACCTAAGAATCTGAAACATAGCACATAAACATACCACATCATTTACAATTACATACAATAACGCTACTTAAGATAATAATAGCAGTATCATACAAATACAGTTACACCTGATTATTCAATTATATTTAAATGTTGAATAATTTGTAATACTTCTTAATTAATTCAGTGCAAATGAAAATAATTGCTGAAACACAAATGTTTTATATATCAAACCACTTTTCTGAATGAATACAGGGTCAATTCAACCTGCTATTTATGCATTCTTGAGGCCCAATACACATTTTTCCACCAACGGATAGGCAAAAAATGACATTGAAATTAAACATTTTAACTGTTAAGTAAAAAGATAGTACATGAAGTTCAGCACAAATAATAATGACTTATTATTGGTTTATTATGGACTTTTTCAGCTAAATGTAAACAGTAAAACATCAGCAAAATTATTTAATGAAACAAAAGAATGATAAGGTAAATGCAAAAATATAAAAACATTGTTTTGGCCAACAGAAATGTGAAAACCTGCCCATCATCTAGTTTAAAACAGTTTATAAATCACTGCTAGAATATAGCCATTACATGTGTAACTGAACAGGGCTTCCCTGTATCAAGTGCCGTGGTGTTCCCATCAGAATAGTATTCTTTTGCACGAGCTTCATTGGGGTGTTACAGTGGATATTATTACGTCCATCTAATTGGATTGAGCGCCGGTGATCACTGGAGGATTGAAGACTGTAGAGTGAGAGGTTGTTGTGCTGTTGTCTACGTCCATTCATACAGACACCAGCATGAAGGATCCACAGCTACCAGGTAATGCATATTTCTTCTTGGGATAGAGTATAAGGAGAGTTTTGAAATTCTTGTAGAAATCTTGTAAGGCTGTGCTATATTAGACCTGTTTTTTTTGTGCCGTGATTGTGTCAGGTTGCATAGATTATGAATAATATATCAAAAGATAATTCTAAAGATATATATAATTTTTTTAGAAGACAAATGAATGTGATCCTCTATTAACTGCATATTAAAGTATGCATAATATATAATATTTTTTTTCTTTGATCTTCAGTTTTAAACCTTTAATATCAACATTTGTTGTTTGTTCTTAAACAGCTGTTTGTTAAATATGATGACTGGTTTGACAGTACAGATGTGTTTCCAATAGACGCATTAAGGACATTTGGTAATTGTGATATCTGTGGCACTTATTTTTTTTTGTCAATTCTGTGCAAAACATTGTATCAGAAGTAGTTGATAAAAACAGTGTAAAAAGTCCTATGCGTTCCCACTATTAGTTTTTTCTTGCAGTATTGGTGTTTCTAATATAGAAAGTAATTCAGTGGATATTTTGTGTATATGTATTTTTAGAAGCGTGTCGAGTCTGCAACCTGTGATGCATGGTCTTAAAGAGGCTCCTAATCCACCCGTCTTAAAGACTTTCCTATTCAGACTTACAAGCCTGATCTTGACATGTGCAGACATACTGGACATTTGAACCAAAATAGAAAGGATTGCAGTCATGGATTAGGATTATACAAGAACATCTCTGCGACAACTGTGATATTCTAAAAGGCTGTTCCAAATGTAGGCCTAATTTCGATATGCTGGATTCACACAGATCTTACATTTGGGGTAAATTTAATAATGTATTTTAAATATATGGTTAATATAATGGCAGCTGTGTTTGTGTAAACGTCACTGTAAAATATAACAACATTTTAGATTTTTAAATTAGGTTTAGATTTATATTTAAAAAAACTACACATCATTTTGGTAGAAATTACAGTTTTACTGCCATCTGGTTGCCAGTATCTTACTGTAGATTTTAATTTATGTTATTTTCTGGCAACAGAATGTTACTGTTCCATAGCAACAATAGATATAGTTTACCTTAAAATAACACTGTAAATACTGTAAATACAGCTGCCGAAAAAAATTATTCATTTAATGTGTTGATGAATTGGCTTTGTGCAACTGATAGTGTTACTCAATACAATTACTAAAACAACAGTTGAGAGAACTTGAAAAAACCTGAACACATCAAGTTTAATTTAACTTCTCTTAAGAAATGATTTATACGGTGGAAAAATAGCTCCTAAATATTACATGTAATCTTTCAATTAAAGGCAGATTTTTTTTATTTCTAAATTAAAATTGCAGTTTTGTAAAGAAGTGAATGTGCCATAACGGTTTATATTTAAAATACATAACAAATAAAAATCATTAGGCCCTGATATTTGTTTGGTAAAGGTCAGTCTCCACAGACTCAGACGCTTGCTCTCGTTGACCTTCCATGCTGAAGGAAAGGTTTACAGGAGCTTAACCTTTCAAAGACGGGGTCAACAGGGATCATGACACTGAAGTAGGAAATCTGCTTGTAATAGTCTGGAAAATTGAACATCGAGGCCAGTGCCAGAGTAATTTTAATATCATGCAAAACCTCTTTTTAGCTGCAGTAATTAATCATCTCATTATTTATTCTTTATAAACATGTACTTAAAAACTTCAACTATTTTGTTTGAAATACGAAACAGTACAAAAGGTTCAAATGAACCCTAAAACGCTCTTCACAACTCTTATCATAGAGGACCCATAAAATTACATTTAATCGACCTATTTATTTATTGATTCTTTTTATTTTTGTCCTATCAAGGTACCAAAACATTCAATGTCTGGGCGAAGCGACATGGGAAAAAAGGAAAGAATGAACCAGCGGCCCAACCTTCCCAGAAGGAAGCAGAAACACGCAAGGCTCCGGCACTGACCCCTGAACAACGAGCTAAGCAGACGGCCTTCGAGAGGGTCCTGTATGACATGTCCCACAATGATCAGGTCATCAGTGACATCATGCTGGGCCGCAGGATTGCTTTCTATGATCTCAGAGGAGAAATTGGGACTGGAAATTTCTCCCAGGTCAAACTGGGTGTTCACGCTTTAACTAAAGGTGAGACAGTCAGCGTGTTCCTCTGGCCGGACGCCCAGCACCTAATTTCCAGTTCAATATTAAGCACATGTCAGATTGTGCAAAGGACTTATAGTGTGTGTGTGCATTTGCGGGTCATCTAGGTGTTTTGGTTTTCGATGAAGAAAATGAAAATGAGAGAATGAATCTGCGTTACTTGCTCACCAATGGATCCATTGCAGTGAATGGGTGCCGTCAGAATGAGTCCAAACTGCTAAAGAGAGAGGACTCATACTTTCCTTGGAAGTTTATAATGATAAATTAGTTTCTTACAAACGCACAGCTTTTTGCTTCACAAGACATTAATTGATGGACTGGAGTGGGGTTCAGACTCTCATTCTGACGGCACCCAGTCACTGAAGAGTAACCATTGCTGAGCTGTTGCAATGCTACATTTTTTCTAAATCTCCTTTGATAAAGAAACAAACTCATCTACATATTGGATGGCCTGAGAGTGAGTAAATGTTCAGCAAATGTTCATTTTTGGATGACCTATGCCTTTAAACTTAGCCTTCCTTTTCCTCCAATCATTCAGTGAACTTAAACCAAATTCACCTGCCTTCATTTTTGGCTGAAAAATGTTCAAATTTTCTATCCAGTCAATAAACAACGTTTAGATCCAAGTCATTCTAGAAGACATTACACTCAGATGTACATCACAATGTGAAAAAAAGAAAAACCTGATGATGCTTGATCACGACTTTTTACGCTTTCTGGGTTTCTGTCAGTTTGCAGCTCCTGACAGCAGGCGGCACAGTCGACCTGTGTCTGTAGATGTCAGTGACCAAGAGTTGATCCCCTTCTGTAATCCACCAGATTTACGTCACCCCCTCTGTGAAGCGCTCTAATATTTCTGGTGGGTTGGCTGAGATGCCTTTTGAAAGCTCCACAGCAGGGAGGCCTCTCGAGCATTCTGCCACATGTTTTTCTAAGACCTATACTAAGATTTTAAGATAAAAAGGCCTCTAGAATATTTCTCTAGCTCCCGGGCTACGTTTGAATAACACAAACATAATTCACTGTGATTTCAACATGCGTCCCTCTTTCTGTCTCACAGAGCGTGTCGCAGTAAAGATTCTGAATAAGGCTCGTCTAGACAAGAAGTCGCAGAATCTGTTCGCCTCAGAGATCATCTGCATGGAAAAACTCTCCCATCCGAACATTGTGCGTCTGTACGAGGTGCTTGAGACCAGTAAGCATTTGTACCTCGCAATGGAGTACGGCAGCGGAGGAGACCTGTTCTCTCGCATCACCAGCAGGGGGCGTCTGTCAGACCTTGAAAGCAAGCTCATCTTTGCCCAGATCATCTCTGCCATCAAATACATGGTGAGAGCAGCAAGGCCTTGTCCTCACCACGACCTGACGGCAGCTCCCGTTTATTAATGCTGCTTGTAAAGACTCACACTTAGAAGTAGGAATTTGAACAAATCCTCCCAAATCCATCTTAAAGCTACATTACTCATTGTGCACATGTGCTACAAACGTGAATTATACAGTCATTTGTTGAGAAAAGGTTACTTTTCAAAGCAAATAGACTGAGTTTTCATTAAATGGATTGAAAAATCTTATAAACATAGATTCTTTTATTTAATTCAGTTTGACTATTATGGTTAAATTGACTAATATTGCTGTTTAGAGGCAGAATGTCTAGTTTTTGTTAGTTGAACATTGTTACTTTATTTTTTACTGATTTTAACTAAAAAAATACCGTTCAAACTCTTAGGGTTGAGGTTTTTATATTTTAGATTGATCAAAAGTTTTCAAATGATAATAATATTTTAGCACTAAATATATAAAAAGTGTCACTAAAGACATTTATGATGTTACAAAAGATTTCTATTTAATAAAATACTTTCTACATCATAGTTTTTACAGAAATATTAAGCAACACAACTGCTTTCACCAATCAGCAGCAAATCAGCAAATTAGAATGATTTGTGAAGGTTCATGTGACACTAAAGACTTATGATGAGTAATGATGCTGAAAATTCAGATTTCATCATAAAAATAAATTACATTTTGTTAAGATCATGTACAAGTAAAACATTTATTATTATTATAGTTCATTGTATTCTGTAATGGATGCACATTTTTAACTTACAGATCAAAACGCTGTATGATAAATATAGTTAACCTATTAAATATCAGCAAAATTATTTGAAGTACATTTGAAGTATTACATTTAAAGGCCAGTTTATAGTTCACAATTTCCCATTATTTATATATATATATATATAAACAGTAGTCAACAATTGGAGGATCAACAAGTGGATCAAAACCTTTCAGCAAAGTTGTCCTAAAATCAAAAACAATACCTATTCTTGTTTTAGGACAACTTTGATAAAAGGTTCAATTGTTCACTACTGTATATATATATACATATATATGTGTAGGGTGCAGTTTGTGTGGGGGGCATGGGGGGACCAGTTTTGAGTCAAATGATTCACAAAATGGGCTTTGAAATCCTGTTTGGAATCAAATGATTCGTGATCCGATTGGAGCGTTTCGAATCATTTTGTGACACAATGGTTTAACTGACTCTGTTAATACAATTTACGTCATATTAAACACTTGGCTAAAAAGACGGATTTATCATGAGATCATTTATCATTTATCAAAAAAAAGTACCCCCCTCTGCTTTTTTGACAAATCACACCCTATATATATATATATATACACATAAGCAGTCAGTAGCTCAGGTATATTTGTAGGAATAGCTAATTGCATTGCTCATAATTTATTTATTTTATTTATTTAGTTTTTTACATAAAGTTCATTTTCCATGCAAATACTTTTATGTAAATTTCCAACCGTAAATATATGACAATTAATTTAAGTAATATGCATTGCTAAATACTTAATTTGGACAACTTTAAAAGTGATTTTCTCAATTTTTGTTTATTTATTTTTTGGAACCTGAATTTTTATCCTAAGCCATGCATTATTGGAATTTATGATTCAGTCTAATCTTTATCATTCACTGTTTGTTTTTCAGCATGAAAACAACATCGTCCATCGTGACCTGAAGGCAGAAAATATTTTTTACACCACATGCTACTGCATCAAAGTGGGTGACTTTGGTTTCAGTGTCATCAGTGAGCCAACCGAAACGCTGAACACGTTTTGCGGCTCCCCGCCATATGCAGCCCCTGAGCTGTTCAGAGACAAAAGCTACGTGGGCCGTTACGTGGACATCTGGGCGCTGGGCATCCTACTTTACTTTATCGTCACTGCGACCATGCCTTTCTATGCCGACAACTTAGGCCGCCTGAAACGCTGCATCCTGCAGGGGGCGTACAGCATCCCTCCCTACGTCCCTGAGTCCTGCCAGCTGGCCATTAAAGGCATGCTGAGACCCGTTCCTGTGGACAGAACCACTGTGTCTCAGCTGATGATATGCTCCTGGCTGAGGGGCATCGAATACCCTAAACCCTATCCTGCTTTCAGCGCAACGCCCAATTTCCTGGGTGACCCTGCAAAGAGTCTGTGTGTGGAGGAACATGAAGTGAAGACAGCCCTGAGTGAGCTGGGCATCAGTGGCACGCACCTGCAGAATAACACCTGTACTGACTGTCGCAGCCCAATAACAGGGATTTATCGTATCCTGCTACACCGCATCCAGAAGAGGAGATCCGTGGAAGCCGTAGGATATTCCGGCCTGTACCCGGAAGATTTTGGTACTAAAAAATACTGGGACAACAACGCAACTGCTAAGCACAATCCTTCTGCAGTGTGTAATGTCTTGTAAAGACGGATAATGTGTTTGATGCCACGCGTCAGGAAGTAATGAAGTCACGTGTATGAAATTGTGCTGCTTTTTGTGATTTGATTACAAATCACAGCACACCAGAATCAATTACCAAGAACAGTCTTTTACATTTGATCATATTTTTGTTTATTTGGTGCTTATCTGCTGCTAAATCTAGTACTGTAAGTAATTTAATTTCAACCAGACAGCAGTGTAGCTCACTTGCTGAAATTAATCTATTCTCTTTTTAGAGAATATACAACGAAACAAGTGTAGCCTGATTCCCAAAGTGTAGCCCGATTCCAAACAGAATCACTCTTATGAATCGGTTCTTTTAAACGAATCCATATACAGCACAACGAGTGTTGCCGATTCCCAGAATGAATCACTCTTATGAATTGGTTCTTTTTAAATGAACCAAAACACAGCACGAAAAGTTTAGCCCGATTCCCAAAATGGCTGTAACAAGCCATTATAGCTTCATTAAAAACTAATTAAAAACCTAAAGCACAACCAGTGAATTTTAATTCCCAAAAAGAGTGGCTCTGATGAGTCAGTTCTTTTTAGTGAATCAGAAACATACAGTGCATCAAGTGTAGCCTGATTCTCAAAACGAATGGTTCTTCTGAGCCAATTTCTTACATTTTTGAATTATTATAACTGAAAAATATGCTCAAATTAGTCAAAATTAATCAGGGAATTTCATTGCTTTTATTCTATTTTACAAAACCTGCAGGGTCCGGTGGTCCACTTCTAAAAAAGCTTACATTTAAAATACTTCTTGTTCATTTTGCATATCGCTTTGTTTTATTTTTGTTTTCAACCAAGGCCTCAGACTTTTAGACCTCACTGAAAAATGTTGATACAGCTGCTTTTTATTTAACAGCCTGTGTTAGCCTATACAAATTGCATGCACATTTGGATCAATCACACACATGTAATTCTAATGGAGGATGTTGTTATTTTGCAGTTGATCCCTAAGTGGCCATTTACTGTTGCCAAGTTGAATATGCAGACATGGCCAATTCTTAACGGTTAGGAAAACATTTGATACATTGTTGTATCACTGAACACTTGAATGTTTGAGATGTTGTTTATTTGATATAGGCCTAGTCTGAGCTGCAGCTTTTGGCTGAGTGTCATATGCAGTAAATATTTGCAATAAACTGTATACTGGCTCCTCTGGCCTCGTGTAACAAAGTTCACATGTATTATTACAAAAGCTTGACAGATTTGATGGACTCCACTGCCATCTGTTTCTATTAAAATAGCTGAATTGCAACTTGGCAATCATTTGCTGATCTCAGGCAGGGTTTACATTAAATGTATGACGCAAAGGATTAAACGCTAATCAGCTGTTAATCCAAATTAGTGTGGTGCTTGTGGTATCAGTGATTACTTTATATTCTATAGAACTTATCATCTTTATTTTCCCTGATAAGGGAAACAAGCCATGGCACATTCATATTTGGAATGGAGGAGATCTGCCAAGACGCTGTTTTTACAGGCATAATAGTGTTTGGTGCCTTCGACTTTATAAATGATATTTAGAAATACATTTAATGTTACTAAAACTTATTTTACTCTGTGATTGGTTATCAATTTACAGTAAAGCACTGCATGTGATTCGTGCTACTTCGTAAAAGTTCGTACAACCTCACTTGTACGATTGTGGATGATTTGTCTACACCCCAGTGATGGGTAGGTTTAGTGGCGGAGGGAGGTGTAGGTCATTTGTACAAATTTACACGAACTGGCAACTCGTAAAACACACACGATATAGCAAAAATCATATGAATTCATACGAGTGAGGTCGCACGAATTAGCCACCTCGTAAAATCTGTGCAAATTGCTGTGAGATCGGGCTCGATTTGTTACATGATTGCATGTTAATTTTAACAGCTTTTTGTTTGAGACAAATATATTGTACTTTGTTAATATGATACGTAACATTTCGTATGTCAAATTTCACATGCTATATGAAAATACATTGTATTATATTTTTGTATTTGACATGAAATGTATGCTGGATTTTTGAAGTTTCTAAGCTTCAATAAAAGTATATACAGTACATCGCCTGTTTACATCTCTATAATGCAGGAAAACAGGTGTGTCATGAAAATAAAAGTGCTTCAGAAACGTACTGTGGTTTAAAAAAAGCATCTCATTGAGCAACATCTCATCAAAAGTCATGTATTTTCTTATGTAACCCAATACATTTTGTTCTGTAATGAATTAGGAAAACACACAAAACACATCAGACTGTCCACTAATCTAAATAACCAATTAAATCAGTTTATTTTTAACTGGACTCATTTCTAACTCTTAATTACTCAATATCCAATGCAAACAAGTGTGGGGCCGGATTATCTGTCCTTAGATTTTTCAAGCCAACCAATATATCGTCCCAGTCAACCCAAAAAATACAGACTTTCTTATCATGAACATCTTTCACATAACAGCCTATATTCACAGCAACTGGACCCTTGAGTAAACATCCTTTCAAATCCTTCTTGGACGTGCAAAGCATGCCAGAGATTTACTGTCTCTGGAACAAACTGTCTCTTTTTCTCTCTTTGTGAATTCATTTGGCCTCGATTTCACAACACTTTTGCACTTCCTGCATGCTACTAGTTTGTGCTTGCAGTGTTTATGGTTATTTCAAAGTGATTGGCAGTTTGCTGGCTGATATGGATTTTGCAATCCTCTCTTGGACGCTCATTTCAGACTTGTTCACACCTGCTTTGGCACCAAAAAGTGCAATCGATGACGAGTGAAGATGACAAAAGATCGCTGATGCGCTTTGATATCTGCCACCTACCATATATTTCACAATATTAACAGGTAGTTTATCTTTTGTTTTGCATTTAGATATATCCTTAGATCTTTATCCCGTAGTCTTTCTAAATCATAGGATGTGTCAAACATAAAATAAAAATGTAAAAAAAGATTGAATTGGTTGTGCTCACATTCAAACACCTCCTCCACCTCACTGATGGGTCTATAAAATCTGAGTAAAACTATAGACCGGGGGTCACCAAGTTCGGTCCTGAAGGACTGGTGTCCCTGCAGAGTTTAGCTCCAACTTGCCTCATCACCTGCCTGGAAGTTTCAAGTATACCTACGTAGTAAGACCTTGATTAACTGCTTCAGGTGTGCTTGATTGGAGCTAAACTCTGCAGGACTCCGGCTCTCCAGGACCGAACTTGATGACCCGTGCTATAGACCATACATAAATAAATAAAATAAAAAATGTAATAAAATGAATACAAATAAATATTTATAAATTTGGGCCTGAAATGTATTAATTAATGATACTGAAGAAAGTGAAAAAAAAAACTTGCTTCACAAATATGAATCCATAATATAAGATTTCTTATCACAATATACTTTATTTATTATTATTCCTCCATCCAGAAGCGAGATGCGGGGAAAGGAATCTGGGAGAATTTATAGTGAAGGGAAGAAGGTTTGATTGGATACAGATAGCAAGGGATAATTAGGGAAACGGGCTGCCAGCTGTGTATGGTTACGCGTTCTGCGATTCTCTCGAAACAAAGTTATTTGCAAAACCTTTACTGAAAAGAAGTGCGCTTAAAGAGTTAGTTCATCCAAAAATGAAAATGAGGCTGTTTTACTTAGCTTTCAAAGCACAGTTGTATATTACTTTTTTCTTTCAGATGAGTCCAATTGGAGTTACAGTATATTTAAAAAAATGGCTCTTAAAATATGGTTCTTTTTAATGATTCAAGAGCCCGATTTCCAAAATGAATCACTCTTATTAATCAGTTCTTTTTAACAAATTTAAATACAGCTCAGTGAGTTTAGCCCATTTTCTGAAGTAAATCACTCTTACGAATCTTTTTTTTTTTTTAAACAAATCGAAATACAGCACAACGAGTTTAGCCTGATTTCCGAAAATGAATCGCTCTTATGGAACGGTTCTAGGATGTTTTACCCACCTTCGAAGCATCGTAGTTGCATGTGACTTTTTTCTTTCAGATGAATCCAATTTGGAGTTATATTAAAAAATGGCTCTTACAAGATGGTTCTTTTTAATGAATCAAGAACATGCAACGCAACAAATTTAGCCCAATTTCCAAAATGAATCACTCCATTACGCTATGAATTTAAATGAATTTAGCGAGTTTAGCCTGATCACGCAACATATACTGTACATCTTACCTCAGACTGCTTCTGCACAGTCAGAAGTGAGAAAAAAGAAATATGCTTATTTATCTTACACAAACAAAAATAGATTTGCTACAGAAGGCTTTATTAATTCCCCCAGAGCCATGTGAGGGACGTTTTATTAATGAATGCTTATACTTTATTTAGCTTCTTCTGAAGTGTAAACAGCAAACACCCTTTTAGTCCCATGGAAAAGCTTGGAGGGGTCTGGACAGTTTTTTATATAACTCCGATTGGATTCATCTGAAACAAGGAAGTCACATAGACCTAGGATGCTTTAAAGATGAGCAAAAGACTAGCTAATTTTAATTTTTACACTTAAACTTACTTAAATGTAAATTTCCAGTGATTTTGAGCTGGATAAATCACTGAATCAATGAAATAAAGGTGACTTGACTAGTTTTCGTCAATATATTCTAACTGTTCTACAAATTAAAATTCCATCGTTACAAATATGCAATTCATAAATGCTTGTGAGTGTATTCCACAGTATCTTACCCTTTTTATTAACCATTTTAAAGAGGCTTATTTATTCATTTAATATGACTTGTGTGTATGTTGTTCAAAAAGCACTCTTATGCATTTGATATCAATTTAAACTCATTTAAACATAACATGCAATTAAGTGTCCAAAAACATTACATTTGGTTTGCATGCAAGCATGCTCTTTTCGTACTATACTCTTGTATAGTCTTTGCATAGGTCAGTGAACAATTAAACACTGCTTTGACTGTGGATTATTCCTAATGCAGCAGTTTCTTAATACATATCTCAGCACATTTATCTCAGTCAGTCAAATATTGAGTCAAAGTTCAGTTTATAAATCAGAGATTGTTTATCATAACTGTATTTAGTCATCTGGATGACATAGTCTGCAAAATGTGGGAATATCATTACTTATACAAATGTCATTTTCCATTTGAGAAGTGGTTATTTTAAAGGGTTCCTCCCTTGTGTGAACATCATGAGCAAGTTATAAATGAATTCACATATCAGACTTTAAAAAGTGAAAGGATACTGTAAGTTTGAGTGATTACAGGTCCTGTTGTTATTGGAAATCACAGATAAGCTAAGAGTATGTGAAATAGGCCATGCTACTGGCTGAAACTAACTTTTCATTTCCCAGCACTTGTAACATTTCTTATGGCTACTGTCCAACAGAACCATCTTTATTGTCTTAGTCATGAATGCTCCAATGACAAGTTTGGAGTTGTTGGGGGAACTAGCATACGCTGATGACACATTGTCCTTAAAATGTACAGCGACCTTGAATATGAGTGTGAGAATGGTAACGCTACGTTGCAATATTTGCAGTTTAGCGGCTTAGTCACAGAATCATGTCATATATTTTTCCAATAATAACACCTTTGTGTATTTATGTTACAATGGCTGATGTCTGATGAAAGATGTCTTCTGTGTGGATGGAAATGCAAAAGGCTGTCACATTATAATAACACATACTGTAACACATTAACATTGCAATAACACATTATTTGCAAGATGTGCTAATTAATCAATCTAAACTAATTACTACCAAATTACCTCCCAAAAGATAGTTACTATTGTTGTGTTTGATGAAAAAAAACTCAAAAAGGCATTCCATAAAGTAGCTCTAGAAGAAATTTTTTTGATTAAACATTGAATAAATAGGAGAACAACATATGC
>JAUMHR010000060.1:16327062-16339374 GCA_032361145.1 Enteromius fasciolatus | reverse complement strand
AGTCACCTACATCTTGGATGCCATGGGGGTAAGTAAATAAACATCAAATTTTCATTTTTGGGTGAACTATCCCTTTAGCTGTATCACCCAGCCTTAATTCCTAATCATTCTGTTCTGGCTTTATTTAGTAAAAATAGTTTTGTTTCTGTGTTGGTGTTTTGTCTTGTTAATGGAAGGTATAATTGTATTTGCTGCAGGTGGCCAACAGCTGCGTTTCATCCAAAGGTGGCAATTCAGAGGAAACAAATTACTTTTTACAGTATATCACTTCTAGGTACTGCATCTGAAATGTTCATGATCATTTTTATAGATGTTTTTTCAGATTTCCTCAGGCAGAAACGTGTAACTGTTTTTGGCGTTAATATTGTTTCTCATAGTGCTCAAAAACCTGACAGCAGCAATGCCAACAGCGTGAAGTTTGTCTTTGGGCAGAACATGTTGGATCGTGTCTTGGTAAAACAGCAAGTTCTTTTCTAAACCTTGTTATGTTTGTCATGATGATATGGCATGGCCATGTTATCATAGGTCACAGTTCTTAACATGTTTATGTATTGCATGCTTATAGGCAATGCCAAAATTCAGCACCGAACCTCCAGGGGGCAGCAGAGAGCCTCAGTCAGAGATGGGACTATTCAGCCAGATTTCCTCCTCACATGATCAAACCGTGGAGAAGAGTATGTGTTTTTTGACTTTTTTGTGACTTTAAAATAATACATACGTACATATGTGTCCCTGGACAACAAAAACAGTCATAAGGGTCAATTGTTTGAAATTGAGATATGTACATCATCTGAATAAATAAGCTTTCCATTGATTATATAGTTTGTTAGGCTACTAAATCATTGAAGCTTATGCTGTTTTAAAAAATGATTTACTGCGCTTTAGGTGACAACATGAAAGAGTCTCTGGAGGAGTCTGCGGCACGACACGAAGCACACAAACCTCAGAAGTGTTTATTAGAGCGGGTGGAGGTCAAGACAGGAGAGGAGTCTGAGAGCAATGTTCTGCAGGTGAGAGCTGCTCTGATCCACACAGGCCAGCTTTAAAAACACGAGTTGATGACGCTCTTTCCTGTGCGTTTTCAGATGCTGTGCAAGTTGTTTGTGTTTGAGATGACATCTCAGTCGTGGGTGGAGAGAGGATGCGGAGTGCTCAGGCTCAATGACATGGCGTCCGCTGATGACGGCACCTTACAGTCCAGACTGGGTAATGCAATAATTTCTCATACCCCAAAAGTGAAAGTTTTGTTATCATTTAATCATAATGCAATATTTATACAGAATTCATTAAAAAACAGCATTTTTATTATTATAGACAAGCTGCTTGCAGGTTTTGTAACTGACACAAGGGGGTGCTAATGCTTCTGTTTTAGCAATGTTTCAAAATAGACTTTTTTAGTCACCCGTTTTGAAAGAACATGGTGTAATTTATTTTAGAAAGAAACATCACTATTGTTCTTGTTTACTGATCACAGTGTTTGTTTTTGGCTTGCAGTCATGCGGACTCAGGGAAGTCTTCGAGTGATCCTCAACACTAAGCTTTGGCCTCAGATGCAAGTAGATAAAGCCAGTGAGAAGAATCTCAGAATAACAGCCATTGACACAGATGAGCAGGGCGTCAAAGTCTTCCTCATATCTGTAAGAATGCACTAAAAGATTGTATTATGTGTAACTAAATCTGCTGCCTATCTTTTTTTTGCAGAGGTTTTACATCTGAAGAATTTAATTTCCTGGCTGAATAAAGGTTTAAATAAAAAAATCCCAGCTGATTTGAGTCAGTCAGTGTTGTGTTTCTGATCTCTCAGTCCAGCTCTAAGGATGCTGCGCAGCTCTTTGCAGCCCTGCACCATCGTATCCTGGCACTGCGGAGCATCAGCGGACAGGAGTCTGACGACCAGCCGGTCATCCGCTTCAGCGACGACGACGAGTCCCGTACACCCCCTGCAGCAGCAACGCCAGCTCCTGGTAATATTTCATATTAGTATTAGGTTTGTTGTTATCTGCACACTCGCTTTTGTGTTTGTTATTATCCATGCTTTTGCTCATTGAAACCATTTTTTTTCAGCTAATCCAGAGGCAGATGTGTGCCCATCCACAGGTGACACATAGTGTTGAGCCTGCTGCTGATATGTATCCCACAATGCCTCACTGCAGCCCTCTGATCCGCTCAAATACTATGCAGGTGTTTTTTCTCCATACTCCTTCAGGTGTACTGTAGTCATGTGTTCAACTGGTTTTATTTATTGCATTTTAACAGCAAAAAAAGCTCATCTTCAGGACTGGACACATAACACCCTTAATGTCATCATATTGATGAAAATGAGAGGCTATTAGTGTTTTAGTAAACCGATTTACCATGCTAAATGTGAGATTCAATTACTCCATTCCCTCCTGAGTGGAAACAGTGCGCCCAGAGTTAACAGAAACCAAATGCGGATGTTTGTTGTCCCATCTCATCTTCCATCACAGTTCTGCTCCGTTTCAGCTGTGCTCTTTAGATCTCAGAATGACTTCAGATGAGCCATGGGATGTGTAAGCACCATTTAATTTACTCATATAGTGCTCTAGAACAATACAATATTAAAAGAGAGCTGATCGTCCATGTGACCGCTCTGATATCGGTTTTTATAAGCATTTCAGAATCAGAAACCTTCATACTGCAGTTTTTAGTGGACCTCATTCATTATATCAAATTAGTTTAGTCTCTTTATTTAAAGGAAAAGAACGCCTAAAATGGAAATTCTGTAGTGACTCTTTTGTAGAGTATCTCAAAGATATTTTTGAGTATTCTGGGTTTGGATGCGTAAACAATGACAGAGTTTTTATTTTTGGGGTGAAATGTTTCAGCTTTTACATATCATTGCAGTGAGGTTGACCTCACCTAGCAAACAAAAGGAACCGTTGTACAAATACTTCCTGTAAATTATTCTCCGGTTTCAATGCAATAGTACCTTTTCACAGTATATTTTTATGAATATGTCCTGTAAATTGAGTTAGTACTGTACATAGTTGAGGATCAAACGTTTTATAGCAAAATGTCTCGTCAAGGATAATAATTACTCTCATAAAATGGGTTCTGCATTCTCTGTTACTGAAGTAATACTACATACAGTGTTTTTCACCTATATATTTTTTGTTTATTGAGAGATTTCTGTCGTTAGATTAGTGAAAGATTCTGTTTCTTATTTAACAAATTTTGTTACAAAAAGGTGGACGGCATATTTTCTGTTTTGTGATTGAGCAGCTGTAAAACTGGACTTTTGGGGTGAATCTCACACTACGATGTGATCATTAAAGGAATGGTTCAACCAAAAATGAAAATGTTTGCTGAAAATGTCCGAACTCTCAGCCTGCATGGAACACAGATGAGAATTTCTTCATGGGAACAGTTTTGTAGCATTGCATCCCCTGCTCGCCAGTGAATGGGTGCCGCCAGAATGAAAGTCCGAACAGCTGAAAAACACGTCACAATATAATCCACTGCAAAAGCGGCATGTTTGTTAGCAATAAATCCTTCAATAAGACATTTTTAACTTCATATCCATTGCTTTCTCCAGTTAAAAAACAGTCTTCGCTGAATCAGAAGAGAAGTATGCACAAAGATTGTTTTTTTTTGCTGGAGGAAGGCTTATTATGGATTATGTAATTATTTTGAACAGAAGGGACAGTTTAAAGTTAAAATGCCTTAATGATCAGCTACTTTGTACAAATCTCTTCCAGTAAAGAAGGCTTAGTCATTTTTATTGTTTGTGAGAACTATTCCTTTAAGATGGTTTGGATTGTGATATTATTTTTCTCGATAACTATTATTCAACCTAAATTTTCAGCATAGTTCACTATTAAAGGTATAGTTCACCCAAAAATGAAAAGGGGGGGGGGGGGGTTATCACAGATCAATGGGTTTTTGTAACAAAAATATTTAAGAGCCAGGATAAATTTGTAAAAATCTCTGACCATGTTCATATGAAAGAAGAGTCATATACACCTAGGATGGCTTCGGGGTGAGTAAATTATGATATAATTAAAATTTTTGGGTGAACTATTCCTTTAAATATCACTGGTATAAAAAATAAATAAATAAATAAAGTAACTCATACAAGAATTTGTTGTAATGCTTTAATTTGTGATAATTTGCCCAGACCGGATGTTTTTAATTATGTCATAAAATCTATCAAAACGTTATCAAATAATATCACAATACAAAACGTATCAGACTTAAATTAAGCTTAATTTGTGTTATATTATATATAAACAGTTCAATAGTATATTCTATTCTACAACTAGGGCTGGGCGATTTAATCGTCGGTTTATTCATGCGCATTTCATCAGTAAAACCGGCTCTTTGATTAGCGGTAAATCTTTTGTTGAGGTTTGCTGTTTTATAGTTGAAAGAGTTTTTAAGAAGCAAAAGCTGATTCACAGAAGACCGTTTCTCAGCTAGTGTACATTTAATGCATAATACATTTTTTGTAATAAATAAAAATGTTTTTCCTTTGATTTTATGGTGAAATGTGATCTAGTAGATTTTTTTTGCTTGATTTGACGTTCTAAAGTTTGTCAGCTAACGTGGGCCGGATATCTTGCTCGAGACACATTACTGCCAAACAACAAGCAGAACCCTGTGACTCACACAATGTAGTTGAAGAAGGGCTTTTCCCACTCTGCTGCTGAATATCCTCAATACACTGCCAATGATAGGTTCTCAAGTGTAGCATGTTCACAAAATGTGAAAATAGAAAACAATGTATGGTACATTGACTGTTTCTGTCCGCACATGCTGTAATGTGTCTAAAGCAGAGGATGCATTGCTCCATCCTGCCATTCACAGAAACACAGTAAAAGAGCAGCATGTGTAGTGACTGACCAGGTGAAAAAAAGACTAAAGAAAGTAATGATATATCACTTAATGTGTTCAGATGAGAACAGGCTACATTTAGTAATTGTATAGTAGGGTATTTTATTTGAATTCAGACGTTATAAACAAAACGAGATGATGGTCAATATACTAAATTAGAGCGAAAACTAATTTTTTTCCTTTTTGCAGAGGCTTTAGTGTTTATACCAACCATAGCACTTGATTGTTTTGTGTTCATATTTGTGTTGTCCCTGTTTTCCTTTTACCAGAATGAATGCGTTTCCAGAGTTTCCCATCAATATGAAAGCACTAGCGGAGCTAAGGGTTTACAAAAGTGCGAGTTGATTGCTGTAAATGTCTGTAAGTGTTTACATTCAGTGTGTTTCAGCAGATGTACTTTAGGACACACTCCTTTTTCTTCTTTTGGGTTGATTTGTGTAGACTTCAGATAGACTGTGAATGCACTGGTGCTATTTCTGGTCCAGGCCAGCTCAACTGCACTGGTCTTGTGGTTTAAATATACAATTTTGCTCTGGTGGAAGCGTTTAGAGATCATTTAGAAGGGCTAGGCTGCTTCTCGACTGTTGATTTGACTGGAATAATTGCGTCTTTTGTTACCCGTGATGTTGAAACATGTAATAGTGGTCAAATGTGGATATATATTTGGTCTGTTCTGTTTTCCATTAACCAAGTTATAAAACCCTGGAATATGCAAATAATATTGTCATTTCATTTTTTTCCTTTAATGTTTTTCTTTTTTATTCATTGTTCGTCTAGCATCCTTTTTCCGAAGTGGTTCATTTTTGCAATTAAAGTTATTTCACTATTCCAACTAATGCACATCTGCTGATTCTAGATTATGAAATATGATGCTGCTTCTAAAGGTCACGTCGTTCTGCACCTGTACCGCCTTTGACTGTTGTTTCATAAAGTCTCTTCTTCCTTTGTCTGAACTCTGTTTGCGGTGTATGATTGTTTCTCATTTGTCAATATTTTGTTCTAAACTGTATTGCTGTTCAGGTAGCAGCTTATTGTAAAGTGGACATTAATAAACAGTCACATGGTAGGGTTATGAAAACTGTTATCCAAAAATTGTCTTGAATGGATGTTGTGGACAAAATTGATAAAATATAGGCTAATACTATACTACAATGAAATATTTTCTGAAAGAAAGTTCAATTTAAACTCACTTCAGAAAAATATTTTTAAAATATGTTTTTATTTTAGAATATATATGAGGACAATGTGGCTATGTAAAGTGTGGGTGAAGTGTTTGTCTCCTCCTTGTATGTACAGTATATGTAAGCATATAAAACGGATTGTTTAAAGGAGAAGAGAAATTGAATATACGGAAATAGTTATCTACACTTATACTGGGAACAGGAAAAGATTACATGATTTTTACATTTTATTAATAAAGTTTAAATGAATAATGTTGAATGTAACATTTGAATTATTTAAGCCTAACCCTAAATCTATATGTATATAAACCATAAAATGTTTCAGATTCATTTTTTAATGTTGAGGGACTATGGTGATAAAAAATCAGGAAATGTTAATTATTATAATAAATTCTGTCAAAAAGAATAGTATTCTTAATACTATCGTAATAGTTTTCTACTACTATGATCACAAAGATTTCAGAGAATCGTTTTATAAAGTCAAAAGTGTGTGAGAGTAAAATTTAATAAAATATTTAACGCTTCAAAATTATGACGAGTTACCTTTTAAACATACATTTCTTAATTTGTTGTTGCTTTAATACGTTAAAATTTATAATTATGAGTTATTTATGCGTAACTGCGCGCGGCGCCGGCAGGAACAAGTAGAAACAGCTTACAATACTCGCTCAAGAATAAGGCATTGTTTAAAACTGTCTTATTTGTGTACAGTCACAATCAAAACAGTTGTGCTTTTGTAAATGAAGGAAACATATTGGATGTGGCTTTCTAAAGAGCGCTTCACTGAAATTCTGCATATAAGATGCTATTGCAGTTTTTTCTTTCACTTTGTTAATTTATTATTTATTTAGAAAGAAACATTTCACACGTGGGCCTATTTATTTCTTTAATGGCTTTATTACGTTTTTCTCTGTTCGCACAAGCTCCACGCTGTTTATGCGGCAACCCCCCTTCAAAATCCCGGCCCACCTGGAATATCACTTAGCCCACCCTGCATCTCCTATCTGGAGCCAGGCCTGGGTCAAAAACATTTTGAGCAAGTTATTTTAGCTAATAGATGTTTGGAAGACTTTTTGTAAACTAATTATAGCTTCATTCATACTATAACTACATGGTTAAGAAACACAAGCATCTATCTACAGTCGGCTTTGTTCGCTAACACAAATAGCCAACTGAATAACAACAGATACTGACTGCACTCTGTTATTCTGACAAACTACAGGTTAAGTGAATGGATTTAAACGTTTAAGCACTTAGGCGTTTTCTACGCCTTGAGATCTTGTATTGTTACTTTACTGCCTGTAAAGGCTAGTTCATATGACAATTATTTTGACACCAAACAGTTTACAGTGCATGAACATATTCCACTAAATTTTGAGAACCCAAAAGTGTGTGAAATGTTTTGTTTAAAAACATGTTTGTGTTATCTTTGTTTAAACTAAATGCCACATGGTTTGATATTTACGTAATACAAAGAAATTCAGTGGGGACAACTATTTCTGGGGACAGTGCAGAGTCATTTATCCTTGTAATTAAACATGTAAAACCACAATGAAGAACAAATATTCATGTTGCTGGGTTGCCAGGTGCATTTACATCCCTGTCATACACATGAAACAAGTGCAGCATTTACGATTCAATCAGTTCAGTCCAATCGATTTTCACATCAGTCCAAATAATCTGTTTCACTCTGATACATGAAAATCATGTCGACTCTGAGGTAACATCTGTTCATTTTAAATCCTCTGTTGTTTAACTCCTTGATTACAATTCATTTGAAGCACTAAATGTGTAACAAAAACAGGATCAGTTCAATTCTGTCATGAAGGCAAAGAAGCAGTGAGTGAAACTTGGAAATTAATTTTAATAATATACTGTATATGAAAACAAATACTCTGTGTTCGGTACAAATAAGTTACATTCATTTGCATCTGTAGATCTTCAAACCCCTTTTTCTTAAAACAAGTCTTTTTTCTCCTGCACCGAGATAAAAATCAAAAGCAGCACTTGCAAACACCAACCTTAAAAGTTTGTTTCTTATCTATATATGAAGTTTTTTTTATTATTTGGCTGATTTTCTAAACATTGCAACATTGTAAACCTTAAATAAATGCTGGGGTTTTTTAGAGGTTGATAGAAGATTCTGATTTATACGTGATAAAAAAAGAAATCCAAAATCCCTACTAATATGTCAACAAAAAAAAAATTTTATTTTAAGCCGGCTTCATCTGATTTTTGATGTAGAAATGTATCCAAATGAGTGCATGTTTATTTAGACGATGCATCATTTAAGCAAGGGTATAGGTTTGATTTTGACATTGGTGGGGACGTATGGTGGCAGGCAACAGATGTTCAATTGTTTGACAAAAATTATTGCTTGCAACAATTTAATAGATCTTGGTAGAGACATGTCACGGCATGCCTACCTAATTCTACACCCCTGTATTTAAACAAAAGATTTGTGGTTTGTTCACTGGTCATCCACTAAAAACACCTCAATCCCAATCAAACCAATTTTGATATTTTCTTATTTAGTGCAACAATGTCTTTTTAAACAAATATAATTTCTTTCTGGAAATAACAATGTAGTGACTGAAAGCATGTACGCTTCTAGCAGAAAGTAAACAAGGAGGAATTATCCTGAACTGCTTGGTTTGATTTGTGAAATCATCTTTGTGCTTCTCCACTGGGGCGTTTCTGTAATTTTCCACAGCTCTTGAACTCGTCACTCATTCTGGACAGCTTCAGTTGAGTTTATTTTAACAGTGAGGGTGTGATGTATCAGCTTTGGTGGGCTGTGATGTCTGTTATCGGCCTAGAACGTCCTTGCATGCGTGAGGCCATGAATGCAAGCAGCATTTCAGATGAAATGTGACGAACAATTTCCTAGAAACCTTTCAGAAGAAATAAAATCATCTCCTGTTAACAGCTTTAGGACAATAAACATCAAGTTCTAAGTGTAGAAAAGCACATTTCTCATAAATATACAATATATTCCAAAATTCCATGCCTATTTCATGTGCTGAGTTTTTAAATTCATGTTGTTTTTTGTGTTACTGATATTAACGGGGTTCTGTGAGCCTTCTTTGACACAGTCTTAACCCACCCTCTTCACAAATTAAGGAAAAATCTTAAATTTGAGAAGAAAATTAAAGTCATAAAGTCATGGCATATGTTGCATGCATTGCTAAAATGTAGAATAGATATATACTTCGCTGTAAAAAAACAAAATCCATAAAATTTACTGTAAAATATGACAGCTGTGGTTGCCGGAATTCGACCGTAAAAAATATGGTAACACCATTTTAGGTTTCACGGTTTTAAATTAAATTTTACAGTTAAATACCGTAATTTAATGAACTGATATAATGGTAATATACCAACCTATTAAAGTACTGACAACTGTTTGTACCTTTTGAAACACACCAAATGCAGGTGGTGATGAGAGAGTCTCATGATGCACCAAATCCCATCACAAGCAGCTTTTAAATATGAAAATTTAAAAGTGCTCAGTGTCATTCACATAAACACTAGTCATCATGGCGAGACTCAGGAAACATCAATTTAACAACATTACATGTAACATACAATCCTAATAAACATAACTGATCAGAAAAAACATCAAATTCAAACTAAATTTTGAAATGCAATTCAGGGAATGCTGGGAATGTTAGTTTACTGTTTTACCCTGTACATTTTACAGGACTTTACTATTAACCATTTAATAGGTTTTTACCGTAGCATTTTTTGGTGTTGCATACATTTACTTGAGATGCATTTAAGATATGAACTGTTCATTAAATCTCAAAATGAAGTGATTTTATGTAAACCATTACAGATACTTGTCAGTGGGAAATAAAAACTTGTTTTCACTTTGAACTGATTCTTTTTTCTGTAAACTTCTTACAGCTTCCTTTCGATGAGTTTCACAGAAAACAAGACTCGTGTCATATTGCTTGTGTCACATTTGTACCTTGATTTAGGAATCTTTTGCATGGAAAGTTTTCTTTACTTGGTTTTAAGTAGTCTTAAGCGTTATTATAAAACCCAATGAGCCTCTTGTTCCACAAAAGCATGACTTCACAAATGTGAATTTTAATTTTTAGCACCTTATTTTTTTTGTTCTTCCAGACACAATAAACTGGTTGAAGCCTCAGTGCCACATTTTGCCTCTGTCCAAATGTTTATGGCTACAGATCGTTGAAACGTACGTTTGTATACATGGACATAATCATCCTCACCGAGTGTAATGAGTACGTGTGCAGCATCTCTCAGCACTGATTGTGGGTCTCCTCACTGTTCCCTTTCAAAACAAATGTGGTCAACCACAGAAAATGTTCCCTGGATGAATCACCGACAGCGATGATGATAATTACCCTCTCCATTAGCATGCATGCGGTAGAACTGGTGGAATCTGTTCAATTTTCACATCGTTTTATTTGTTCGTTTTGGATTCTTATTATGTGGAATGTTCTCTACTGAATCATGTAAATGGAGTATATTCTGCTGTAATTGAAATTAATCTCTAATTTAAATAAATCCCTATAATCCCACTATTTTTCTCAGCTCTTTGTTTTATGAGATGTGGCTCTTGTTTGGTTAAAATTCCAAAAGTGGTTTGGAATCGTTCTGCACTCATCAAGCCATCATTTCATCCTTGATTCACATGAGTCATTTCTAATCAACTAAATATTAGCAGACATGCACAAAGCTGTGTCTGAATATTTGTCAATGCCACGTGAATTATTATTATTATTTTTGATGTTAAATGTGTTACAGCATGCATGACCCTTGCTTGATAAATCACTTGTGTTGGTCACACAAGAAAAACAAAACATCGATATTTCGTGCATGTTATAAATCAAATCTGTTTTAGTTTTTGGAGTCTAAACACAGGAAAAGAAAAGAAAAAAATAACTTTGCACAAACTCAATTTAAACTAACTTTGGAAGTGTTTTGAAACTGAGATTTCTGACCGATTTAACTTGTTTTCCACAATGTTATGTGCTGCTTATACACCACCAATGCTGTTTGGGTATTTTATGTTATTTATTTGTTTTGTTTTTTTCATTTTATTTACATTTTTAGAATTTAGAAAATATTTTTTTCAGTAGAATTTTATGAAGACCACATCAGAAATAATTAAGAAGCAAATTTCATAGTGGACAAAATCTTATGTTTTGAGCTACCTGATCTGAAGAATGTGCATTTAAATAGAATGCCCAATGAAAGCGAAAACTTGTACAAATACAAAAAAATGTGCTTTGACATGTTTATGCTAAGCGATAGGTAGGTTTAGGGTTGTGGAGTAGATGCGTATCATATTCATATACTGTAATAGATATGCACACCAATTTTTGTGTACCATGAGACCGGCTGGTTTAGAAACATCAACCTCAAGTTTGGATTACAGCTTGTGTAGATTTTGGAAAATATGTATTTCATATAAAATTCAAAAATACATATATGCATAATACATAAGAACTTTTATAGATAACTTATTACTTTTTACATTTTCTTCAGCAGTAATCTGGCTTCTTTAACTTGAGTGCTCCAAAGCAATCAAAACTGGGACAGCTTAAGTTGGAAATTTCATTTTTTTATATGTAGGCTCAAAGACTGGTCAACATAACATGTTGCAACAATCCCTTGTCCTCACACAGAAGTATTATGATTCTAAACTTAGCATTCATTTGTAAAAGCACTCAAATATAGTCTAACCTCCAGTTTATATTATTTCCATCACCAGTTCTTTGAGAGCAAATGAGGATAGTTGTGATAGATTTGTAAGAAAAAGTTTTGTAATTGAAATAGGGAGGAAAAACTTTACTGTATTACAGTACTTTTGTAAGTAAATGCAAACGTACAATAGTTTTGCGAGAAAACGTAGTTTCCTAGGAGAACACAAACGTTTTACGAGAGAGCACAAATTAATGCTAAATTACTCAGTAATGCAATACTTTTGCGAGGGAACACAAGAAAATGCAAAGTAACTCTAATGTAATACTTCTGAGTATTCAAAGCATAATAATAACATTTCCCCTCTGATCTCATATTTTTTCCATTGCTATGTCCTCGTATATGCACTCCATACATCTGGGCAGAAAAGGATCAACACAAACAAAAACACATTATTCCAAGTAGTGTTACATAATTTTCATGCTGAAGTCCTCTTGAGATAAAATCAGACAATCTGAGCTCATAAGAGTGCGTTTTCAACGGAGACATTCTCATGCGCAGCACAAATCAGCGATCGCTTGAACATGAGAGGAAAACC
>JAUMHR010000060.1:16299248-16318550 GCA_032361145.1 Enteromius fasciolatus | reverse complement strand
CGCCGTCCTCCCGGCTTGCCCCCCGGACAGCACGCCACATATGCTAAACTTTATCCTTCTTGATTATGAGGAAGCGCAAACTCTTGAAAAAATGATGTGTAAACTATGGGCAGAACCAGCAACTGGGTTGTTTTGGTCAATTTTATGAATTACACATTCGTTTAATAGAGATTCATTAAAATTATGTCTGTAAAGTTGTTCATACAGTACATATTATTTATATTTCAAATGCTGTAAGCAATATTTTAGTGATTTTATGTGCAATGCATACAAATACCAGTTGCTACCTGGTCTCGTGGTATTGCATTTTCCAAAATAATTTAACACTAGTGGCAATACAACTCTGCTACCTTTTATTCCTTTTCACACAAAATCAGGGTTTTGATTAATAAAGTGTAATTTTCATACAGTTACTTGAAGAATATTGTGTTATGACTTCAAAACAATATTAATGGAGGTATTTGAGGTTTGTTCAGTAGCTCACAGAGATGTACTTGAGAGGCGAGGAGCTCTGGTTCGAATCCTGTGTACATACAGTTCAACAAAACCTGACTTCTGGGAGGCCTCCGTGCTAAATGCAATCTGATGTAAACAATGATAGGCTATGCTATAAAGAACCGCTGTCACAACACAAGAGATCATAAGGGCTCATCATGATCTTACATTCTGATACGAGAGAGTTTCCTCCCTCTGCTGATCTGACCCTCCGTTGCCGTCCAGCAGCCACAACGGTAGACGATGAATTGCTTGGCGTAAATGAAGATGAAGATGAAAATGAAGTAAGTGATGAGGATGAAGCTCTGCGGTGGGGAGGAGGGGGCGGGGCTCGGAAAGAGGAAGCAGTTTTAAGGACGAGCAGGGGAAGTGCAGCACCACAGAGAATCAGGCCGATGGCAGCAAACTTCCATAACTTCATCTTAGAATGAGGAGAAGCATTGGGCCCCTGTAAAACAACAAAACATCCATTACTCAAAACCAAAATCAAACACCGTTTTAGTGCTTTTCTATTGAGATTTAGGCATCACGCATTTAGACAAGTGAAGTTAGAAACATTAGATATAACTTTGTAAGAATGCTACAACTGTCAGTAGAGAAAGATGCTTTTGAAACTACATCAACTAGCAGTCATTAGAGTATTAGTAGACACTTTAGTAGAGGCTTCCTCAGAAGACAAAATGCTAACCTTGTAGTCTGCTAATACTTAACTTAATAGTTAGTTGACCGCTGTTAAAACTAATTCTGTAAAATTTACAGTGAAAAAACAGCAGTCGTGGTTGCCGGAATTTGACTGTAAAAAATACAGTAACAAGGTTTTACAGTTTTAAGTGAAATTTACAGTTAAATATTGTAATTTAATTAACTGATATAATATTAATATACCAACCTATTAAATACATTTGAAATACACTGATAAGTACCAAATGCAGGTGGTGATGAGAAACCAAATGAATGAGTTTGTTAACATGTACTGTAGTTACAATGTTACTTATTGATATTAGAACTTTCTGCAAACCTTTGCCACTTAAGGAGGAATTTGGATGAGTGGATCCATAGTAGCTTTGACAGTTATTGCTATGAGTTTGTTATTGTTGCAAAAAGCACATTTTGAAAGTCATATCTTTGATAGATACAGTGAATTTAAGGTACACATTATTTGGCAACATGCTTGAGCGTGAAATTAATGGGAAAATTGACACATGCCATGGTGTTTCTTAATTGTGGTCTCTAACAAAATGATGTGCCAAATAGCTGTTATAGCGTCCCTTGTGCCAGTGCTTAAAATACCTATTTTAGTGACAGGAAAACTAAAGCTTGTGACGCTCAAAGATTCTTATTTCTCAGATTTGTGTAGATAGTGTTTTAAGTACTAAATATTCTTTTAAATCCAATTTTGGCTTGGTGACCACAGTAAAGCAGAGTTCAGACTGCATGATTTTAGCACAGATTTTGACTTGCCGACAGGTTTTGAGAAATTGCCGACAAATGCCCGAATTCACAGGGAAATCAGTGCTTGTTCACGCGAGTGACAATCACACAGTGTGAACTATCAAAGATGCTATCTAAGAAAATAGTAGATGAGTCACGACACCAGTGAGATATTTGGCATGCTAAATAGCTGGACCTGTCGGTGATTCAAAATCATACTGTGTGAAATATTCTGACTGAAAGTAACATCGGCGATTACCTAAAGCCAGTAAGAGAGCAACATCCAGGGCAGCGAGATGTTGGGGGCAGAGTTACGAAGGTATAGAGGGTGAATATCCTCCTTCATAATCTTCCTTGTCGTTGCAAATGAGTGCACATGCAATTTATATGGCAAGCTTATTTTTTGAATCCTTATTGCTTACATATCTTTCAAATAAGCACATCTACATTCACATTTTTATTTTTTAGCTGCACTGATGATTGACGCTGATGTTTGACACAACTGTTATTCTCAAAAACAGTCCAACAATTACAGAACTGCAGCACTAACAAATGCCAAACCAAGTTAAACCATATTTGATTGTGTATTCAGAATCTTTCATCCACGTATGAGTGGCCTCGTGCAAAAGTTGTTATTACAAAGATTTCATTCACAGATGTTTGTACAAGTGGTTTGGCCATCCACAGCTTTTCTGCTCCTCTGTTGATCTCATTCCAGTTGCAGAACTTGGAGCACACAGGTGTAGATTGACCAGCCGTGTCACGTGGCCCACTGTATCCACAACATACAAAAACTTCCACATTCTCCCAAAGCACTCGTTTAGTGTTTTATTTTTCAATCTATCAGATGGGGATAAAAAGGGAAATTCTAAACCAGACGTTGTGTTTACACTTACACTGATCACAAACTTGGCAACTTGGCAACAGTGCACACATGAGAAGTATATTAGTAAGTTTTTTCAGTGATGTCTCTACATCCACAGATGTGTTTCCCCATTTTTTCTCTTAAACATGGGTTAAATCTGCCAGGTTCTTATTTTTACAGGACTAGTGGCAGTACCAAGGTATAATAATCTGTATTAAAGTAATGATACAGAGTCCATTCATATATTCAGTTAAATGACAATTCAAGTAATTCAAAGTATAAAAGTGTCAGGTGTGGTACCAGGTGCAGAAGAAAAAAGAGATGAAAAAGGCATTTCTCAGCCTTAACGTACAAGCGGTTCTCTAGCAATCTTTGCAGGACGCGACGGACATGAAGAATGTGTTCTTGCGGAGTCTTAGAAAAAATTAGAATATCGTCTAAATAGACAAAGACGTTGAGCATATCTCGGAGGACGTCATTAACCAAAGCCTGAAAAACAGCTGGCGCGTTTACAAGACCGAACGGAAGGACCCGGTATTCAAAGTGGCCGAGTGGAGTATTGAACGCGGTCTTCCACTCGTCTCCCTCTTTTATTCGTAAAAAGTGGTAAGCGTTGCGGAGATCGAGTTCTGATCAAGAGACTGACGTTCCGGGGGCCGACAAGGAATAAAGGCGACCTCGCGGCGGAGTACTATCTGGCATTAGGTCGATGGAACAATCGTAGGGACGATGGGGAGGAAGGGAAGCGGCCCGGGAAAACCTCTGAAAACCTTACTGAAAACCTCTCGCAAATCATGATAATCGTTAGGAACTCCAGACAAATCACCAGGGTCCTCCTGAAAAACAGGGACAGAAGAGACAGGAGGCACAGCAGAGACAAGACACCTAACATGGCATGAAACCCCCCATGAAATGGCTGTATTCTTCTCCCAATTGAACTGAGGATTGTGTAGCACTAACCAGGGGTGTCACAAAACAATGGGTGACGAAAGAAAATCAAAAACAAAAAAAGAAATGGATTCTTGATGATTGCCAGAAACAGTTAAATCGGCAGGAGCTGTTACGCTCCGAACTCCGAGCTAGTAAGTTCCCATTAAGTGCAAATAACTCAAAAGGTTCGGCTAGATCTTGTATGGGAATATTATGCTGCTGAGCCCACTTAGAGTCAATAGAGTTCTCTTGGGCCCCAGAGTCTATAAGGGCTAGGCAAGAAAGAAAAGTACCTCCTAGGCGTATCGTCCCGGGTAAGGTGGTACGACCCTCAGGCAGAGGAAAGGGGGTAGCGCTCGCCAGTACCCTTCGGTCTACCGGCGAGCGCTGGCTTTTACTGGACAACCTGTGACGAAATGCCCCTTCTCCCCGCAGTACATGCAAAGAGCCTTTTCGATGCGTCGTCTGCGTTCCTCAGGTGAGATGCGAAGCCCTCCAACCTGCATAGGCTCGGGGAGAGGAGCAGCGGCTGGCCGGACAGCGTTAAGCTCCTCAGAACGGGAGAAGCGTTCCCGCTGGCGCCGATCCAAGGACCTATCCAGCCGGGAAGCGAGTTCAATCAGATCCTCCAGACGATCGGGCAACTCCCTGGCCAGGATCTCCTCTTTGATATCCAGTGAAAGACCCTCCAGGAAATGGGCGAAGAGTGCTCGCTCATTCCATTTGCTGGTGGCAGCGAGAGTGCGGAATTCGATGGCGTAGTCAATAACAGAGCGTCTCTCCTGGCGTAAGGTAGTCAGTCGCCGAGAGGCCTCTAGCCCATGGGCCGACCGGTCGAAAATACGGATCATCTCCCTTCGAAACTCGGAGAAACTGGCGCAACAAGGAGCCCCAGCCTGCCAGACGGCCACAGCCCAGTCCCGAGCCTTTCCGACTAGCAAGGAGAAAACGAATGCTATGCGGGCACGGTCTTCAGCGTAGGTGATGGGCTGCAGGGAAAAGATCACCTCGCACTGGGTAAGAAAAGCCCGGCACTAGGCGGATTGCCTGGAAAAGCATGGTGGGTTGTTAACTTGGGGTTCCGGGACTCTTGAACTCTCAAAGTCACTGCTATGGCCAGCCTGCAATTCCTGAAGGGCTGCGGAGAGTTCCGTTACCTGAGTAGAAAGACTCTCTATGGCAAATCGGGCGGCAGACAATTCCTCCTGGTGTCTGCCCAACATCACCCCTTGATGCTCCACAGCAGAACGAATTGGTTAGCCCTCTTCAGACTGCATGATTCTGGTCGGATGATTCTGTCAGGTGCGGTACCAGGTGCAGAAGAAAAAAGGGCTTGAGAACGATTGGTCAAGAAATTTCAGTGTCTCTTTAATGACAAAACTTGCAACAGAAAAACCACTGCCGCTCACTGCGCGCAGGGACAGGTCCAAAAAACAGAAAGAAGCTCAGGGCAAAGTCTCTCAAAAACAAGGATAACAAAACACAAAAATCGAGCCGATGGCAGGAATAATCTCTACGAAAAAAAACCAAACGAAAAACAAAAAACAGCCTTGGTCTGGAGTGCCACACTCCGAGCGAATAAATATCTTTTACTGGTGAGGCGGCGAGCTCTCCGCAGCAGGAGTCCCTTCCACAGTGTAACTCAGGAGGTCTCTGTATACAAAAAACTGTTAAGCCAAATGGCCAAAAATACATACAAAATTCCATGTAACTCAGACAGGACTTGACAGCCTGTCTGAGAAACAGGTAGAGCAGCCAAACGAAAATACGTTCTCACATTCAATCATCCGACAAAGACAGGTTAGACAGACAGGGAGAAATAGGGACGCCAATCAGTGTAACGCGGCCGCAGGTGCCGGGGCAATCTGTGGAGCGCGCCAATCCAAACAAGCAACAGCTGAACACAGGCTCAGACACAAAACACAAATATGGAAAAAAACATGAAAGTTAATCCCGGCTCATGACAAAAAGATAACTTAATATACTTAATATACTTTAAAATATTTACTTAAGCATGAACTGAATGAATCTGTATCACTTTATTTATATACTTTATTTATATATATATATATATATATATATTACACAGCTTTGTGGAATACCTGATTCTGATTGGTCAGTCGCCACATTCCAAGGTTTGTTATTTCCAGATAACAACCGGTAAAACTACCTGTGGCTTAAAAATGCTTAACCATGAGTTAAAATGGAGGACTTCAACATTCATTTCAACATGTACGGGAAAAGCAAAAGCAGTGGATTTCAGTAGTGGATAGAAGATGACTCGACTGACTCCCAGGTCAAAACAATTTTTATTATTGTATTATATTAGTTATTGTTTTATCATTTACTTTTGGATCAAGAAGCTGTGTAAAAAGTGGGATAATATCATCACGCTGCCATGTGTCACTTGTGTTTATGTTATGATCTTGTTCCAAGTGTTTCTGTGTTGTTGATTTTATTCCGTTCTCCTCTCCTGCTTTACCTCGTTTGTAACTCGCCCCCCTCTCTTCAGTGTTCATTCCCTTCCAGCCGTGTATCCCAGGTGTTTCGTATTATGTCCTTGATTACTTGTCCTATATATACCAGGCCCTATGTATTGTTCTTTGTGAGTTGTTAAAGTTATGTTGGAGTGTATGTCTGCTGTGATCTCTGCGATTTCGTCGTTATATGTTCATTTTGAACTTCTGTCTTCGTGACTTCTTTTCCCGCTGAGAAGCGAGATCGCAACATCAGCACCCTTCGTTACAAATAGCAGGTAGCCAGCAGGTTGTTATCGCAGCATAAAGCCCGACAGGATTATCAGCCTTGTATAAGCCTGTCTGGCTTTATTCTGCGATAACAACCTGCAGGCTGTATATCCCTTACATATGCATTAGTGCTGTCAAATGATTAATTGTGATTAATTGCATCCAAGTAAAAAAGTTTTTATGCGTGTGTGTATTTGTATATATTTATTATGTTTATTTATACTACGGGGCCGTTGAATGCTTGAATCTGATTGGCTGACGAACGTTCTGAGGTGTGCAATTATTTAATAATTATCCGCTTCGCGTCGTGACCGCATCACCACCTCGGGTGTGCATTATTTTTCTAATAATTCAACGGCCCGTCGTCAATTATTCCTTACATATATATACACACACACGTGAATTTCGCGTTCGCCAACATAGGGTGCAAAATCGTGTAGTGATGGGTGCTCGCATCACCAACGACCTTGTGATATTTGGATCACGTGTCACTTAGGGTTATGAATACATCACATAAGAAAAATTGGTGGGATTTCTAACTTGTAGAACCTTTTTCAATCATCAACCAAGGAAGACACAGGTGTAATAAAATAGATTTTATTAAGAGTAATCACACCCACTAAATGAAGACTATAAACGAAATAGAAATAAAGTGCATAAAATGCCAGTGATTATGCTGGATGGTGCTATAGCAGAACTACTTTATCTGGAAAGACAAACTTTGCTACTTTAAAAGGAATAAGGAATAATTAAAAAAAGGAATAATTATTTGTTTAATGCATCTATTATGCATTAAACAAATACTGGAAAGATTAATTGTTATCAACTGCCATCAGCTATGTAATATCTAATGTAAGCTAGAAGCCAAAGGTTCATAAGGTCTGGAACACGTAGATACAGTATGGCCCTGGAGCAGAAGGTCCTTGCCTGGAATACGCAAACAGGGCAGTAATAGAGGGGGCAGTCGTGGCATAACGGATAGGGATTTGGACTTGTAACCCAAAGGTCATGGGTTTGAGTCCCAGGTCCGGCAGGGATTGTGTGCGTGTCCTTCCTGGACTTTGTACCAAAGGTCTTTTTCTTGCCCTCTAAGAGGTACAGTATCTTGCCTCTATCCTGGTATCTTTATCTAATGCAGTTGGACAGTTTGCTTATGTTAGTCCACCGAGAGCAAAAGTTAGAAAACCACTATAAACTGGGCCCAGGAATGTGCCGTCTACTACAATAAATATATATATATATATATGTGTGTGTGTGTGTGTGTGTGTGTAGCTTTATCATGATATATAATAATAAATAAAAATATATTTGATATTATGGTATAATGAGTTAAAAACAACTACATGCAGCTACCATGATTATTATACAAAAATGAAACTAGTGTAAGTATTTTTTTTATATTTACTTTACATTCTTGAAATATTAGCCCGCAAGAAATTCAGTTAACATTATGAAAGGATTTTTACATACATTTTTGTTCTAAATGTGTTAAACCATTCGCAGATGTATTTTCTGCTTGTTACATAACCAGACACAGAACATGAACTCCACATGCTTACAAGTGTCTGTGCCTTTGCTTGTCTTGCCTTTAAAACACTAAATTCTAACATGAATTAAAGTTATTGATTCCATTCCCATAGGATTCTTTGAGAAAAGCTGCGGGGGAACCAAAAAATTTAGCAGCTGAAAGGTAATGCTTAAGTTGTTCTTCAAGAGACTAAGAACTAAAGCAGACCACACTCACTTAAACGCTTCAGCAGACGTTATTAGAGTACACTGGGCAATACTACATGCTGCTTCTGGTCCAGCAGAACATGGAAAGAGGAAGATGCATGGACCAGACAGGGTTTTGTGTAGATATGCCACAAGTTTCTTGCCAATGCATTGCTGTTTTAAGCGCCAAAATATTATATTGCAGTAACTGCAAAACATAAATAAAGTGTCTGTTTGAATTACAATCAAATTTGTAGGTAAACATACTTGTTTCTTAATTCTAAAAAGAGACTAAATAATGTAGTAATTCAAGGAATAGTTCACCTCAACATTTTAATTCTGTCATCATTTACTTATTCTCAAGTTGTTCCAAACATAAAAGCAACCAAACAATTTCTAGTCTCCATTGACTTCCATAGTATTTTTTCCATGATGGAAGTCTGTGGAGATCTGCAACTGTTTGGTCCAACACATTCTTCATAACATCTTCTTTTGTGTTCAACAGCAGAAAGAAACTTGAGAGTGAGTGAATGTTGAATTTTTCATTTCTGGATTAACTATCTCTGTTGTTGTTTGATCTAAGATCTAGTTTCATGGATCCAGGTACGGGTCTGTCGGGAATACAGTGAACTGGATTTCCAAAAATACAGTGGGCGGCACTTTAAGTCTTATTGGTCTACAGATGCTTATGTCAGAATACGTTGCAGCAAAAGTCAGCAAACCAAATGGCATAATAACATATACTCTAACTACTTCTGCCACATAAATATAGTAGTCTATAGTGATTATAATTAATTATAATTATAGTGATTATAATTAACATTAACAGAAGTTAATGGGAGGTCTTCATAAAAAAAATATAGGCTATTAGTCTGTGTGCGTGTGTAAATGTGAAATTCAAATGTGAGTAATGATGATTCATAACCTCAGTTCATCTCTGTCTGGAATACAATTTCAGTCCCATCACTGATGTCAGTAAGTTTTTTAACGTTTTGGAAAGAAGGCTATTATGCTCGTCAATGCTGTATTAATTAGATAGTAAAAACAGTAATATTGTCAAATGTTATTGTTAATGTTATGCTAGAATTTACAAGTTGTACATTACCGTTTTCTATTAGAATATATTTTTAAATATAATTTATTGCTGAGATAATTTCAGTCACATTATCCTTCAGAAATCACAAGAATATGCTGTAATATGTGTTTGTACTGTGTTTATTTATTATGTATATATTAAAACATACACACATACAGTATATATTTTGAGAATATTTACATGTAAATGCATTTATGTATATATATTATATGTTACGAGGGCTGCAGGCGAAGGAGTGAGCAGGAGATGTAGAGCTTTCAATAACAAAATGTCTTTTATTTACAATACGGAAAAACTCAACTTGGAACAAGGAGTCTAACACTTAACATTGACCGACAAACTAGAAACTCAAAAGACAGGGTATTTGACCACATGGGGGACAGCTGGGAAACACAGGTGGAAATGAATCAACTAATAATCACATACAAACACAGGAAAAACCATATAAGGGCATACACGTGGGGCAGAACCAAAATAAACAAAAAGGAGACAAGAAACGAACTAAGACTAGACAGACACGTAACAATATAATTTTTATATTTGATATATATATATAATATATACATTTTTTTTATTAAATATATACCTGCATGTGTTTTTATTTATATATAAATAATAAACATGAACAGTATACACAAACATACTATGTAAAGAAAAACTTGCGATTAATCACGATTAATCATTTGACAGCATTATTATTATCGATGCTTGTCAATATTATTAACTTTTTTTACTATGAAAGCAAATGCCAAGATGCATTTTGGCTATACCAGCACTGAATGAAAATGGAAAAGGTCTACAGTGCTTCATGAGACTGCTTCCACTCAACGGCTATTCTTTCAGTCTCATGTTAACAAACCATAACTAATAACCCTTAAATGAAATTTAGAAAAACTGCCTGTTTTGTTTTATTCTCAGGCATCAGACAAAGTCTCCAGCCAGGATACACCCCACACAAATCACACTATTAAGCACACTGTCTCCTTATTAGGAAACAGACGATTGTTCTGAGCGCCCTTTTGGAGGCATGGCGTTCTAAATGTGTATTCTTTGCAAGGGAAGTGGACTTGAGCAGATCTTTGTTTATAGAACATTCAAAAACAAATTGTCTGGTCAAGTGGGCACTCAGAAATGACAAGATGGCTACAATAGCATCGCAAGAGCCACCTTTCCTAAGAACGATTTTCTCAGGCTTCAGTGAAAATAGAAATAACCCCATCACATGTTTTGATATTAGGACTCTGTCTGTGGGATTGTTGAAGTTCTGCTGATATCATTTCCACTCTATAGTCATTATATACTCAGATGCTGTAATATCCTCAAGCTCCTATGTCTTTCATAAAACAATGTTTTATTGTTTTATCATTTCAGATAGATTACCATTTTAATAAACATTTAAATCACCATTAGGGGTTTAATTTCAGCTGCATATGGATGTCAATAAAAAAAACATTAAAAATATTAAGATTCCATTCACATTTTGGGCATGGAATATACAAGAAACTTCAAGATTGAAACAGGAAAACAGGATGTCCAGATGAAACACTCTAGTACTCATTAGTTGTACCACACTGCTTCTGTTTAAGCTTAGGAGCAAGTTTTATCAAAATAAGACAAGTCGAATCACCTCATGGAGGTATTAATGGTAATAACACCCAGTTGAGCTGCACAGATGTTCACTACATCTGCTTCACCCATACGCAGAGGGTGTGATCCTCAGCATTACTATATCAGAGATGCTTTGATTATCGAAATGAACAGCACGCATTTTCTGATTCATACTTTTACTACAAATCAGAGTATTTCAAGTTTAAACAAAAAGATTTCTGATATCCTCTTAAAACAGATATTTAAGTTGCATAAAATGTAAATTGTACAATTGAATTTTTACTTTTAAATAAAATGAAAACATCTCATTCCCTAAATAAGGGACTGACGGTGACCGATGAATAGGAATCTCGCTTCGAGATAACCGATCTACTCTGCGTGTATGAAAACACGCCAATGAAATTGGCATGCGCTGATTAACATCCAGCTGCATCTGAAAATAGGCAAGTATAAATAGGCAGCGAATTAAACCCTCATTAGTTCTTCGCTGAGGAGCCGAGCCGGTGACGCGGCCCCCTATCGGCGGTACAGACCCACAGCATTGGGACTAGACGTCTCCATACCCTTCTTCAGGCAACTAGGGTTACATATGTAACGAGACGTTCCCTTTCAGTCGGTCACTCAGAGTCACTTCTTGTTGAGTGAGCTCGTACATTGAGGGGGCAGGGCACACCCTATGCCTGATAAGCCAGGGTGATGTCATCCACTATCCAGTGGGCCATCATCTGCTCATCATTCCCCTTCTGCCGGCCTCCGTGACAGACAAAGAGCTGGTCTGAGGTCCTGAAGCTTTGTGTTCGGTCTATGTAACATCTGAGTTCATCACCTGATCTCTAAATAGAGTCGTTGGAACCTTGGGCATGTAGCCAGAACTCTAGGCATGATTCGTCGACCGAAAATGCCTGCAGGTCCCCTACCCTCTTGATGGAGGCTAATGCGAGCAGGAGCACAGTTTTCATTGAAAGAAACTTCAGCTCTACTGCTGGCAAAGGCTCACTGGGGGGAACGCATATTTGTGCAGTCCCCGCAGCCTGCTGTGTTCCAGAGGGTCCCTGTCGAGGGTTCCATTGGTCAGGGCATAAAACAATTGGCAGTGAGAGGTCTCTGGAGAGGCAAACAGGTCTACCTGAGTGGCTCCGAATGTCTCCCATATCAGCTGGACTGTCTGGGGATGGAGTCTCCATTCGCCGGGGAGTGCAGCTCGAGACAGCTCTTCGGGTGCCTGGTTGCAGTCGCTCAGAACATGAATGGCGAAGTGACCTCAGATGCTTCCGACTCCATAGGAGGAGGTGGCAGGCGAGCTGCGACATGCAACGGGAGCGTAGACCACATTGATGGTTGATGTACACAACGGTCGCTGTGTTGTTCGTTTGGACTAGTACGTGTCTGCCCTGTAAGCGCCTCTTGAGACAACCCAGGGCTAGCCGTACTGCCAGCAGCTCGAGGCAATTAATATGCCAATGCAGATGAGGTTCCGTCCAAACCCCTGACACTGCATGCCCCTTGTACATGGTGGTGGAGGCATCTGTGAACACAACAGCATGCCTGGAGACCTGCTCTAGAGGCACTCCTGCCCGGAGAAAAGAGAGGTCTGAGACAGAGTTTGACAGAGTTTGCTCTTCTCCCGGTTGACCCGAAGCCCCAACAGGCCGAGGTGTCGTGACACCAAGTCCCTGTGTTTGCACAACTGAGCCCGACTCTGTGCTAGTATCAGCCAGTCATCCAGGTAGTTGAGAATGCGAACCCCTTGCTCCTAACCTTCGTCGATTGAAGTGTGAGGTCCGTCATGGTACATAGTTCAGCCAGAATTTGCGGGTAATGGCCACTCTTGTGCAGGGCTCAAGCAGAGTTCCTGACTGTCACTGTAAGAGCAGCCCTCCCCACACCGGAAGTGTGCAGTCAGGAGTCAGTGCAGCCTCCACTACTGGGACCACTGGGGTGCCAGCAGTGGGGCAGCAAGGGGGAACACAGGGACCCGGCTCGGGCGTCTTGAAGCCGGTCCGCAGCGGAGTGTGCAACTCTTACCTGCGGTCTGGGAGAAGTGAGGCGGGTAGTCCGTTGGTTCGTCCTCCTGGTCCTCGAACTGCTGCCTGCAATGAGAGGAGAGTGAGTGCGATACGAAGTGCAGCACCTGGGTAGAGGCAGCAGCTGGGTGTCGTGGCAGGATGTGACAGATAGCCTCTGTCTGCTTCTGAGCGGTAGAGAACTGATGGGTGTAAGTCTCCACTGCGTCGCCGAAGACTGGGACACAGAACCTGCCATAACCTTCATCGCAAAGTCGAAGTGCAAAGTCCGTCACGGTACGGAGTTCAGCCAGAACTTCCGGGTTGTGGCCACCCTCGTGCATCTTCCCGCAGAAGGAACATGACTCGTCCACAAAAGCTGCCTCAGCGTGTTTAATGCCCAGACACGTGAGGCAGTGATCGTGCGGCGCCAGGTAACAACTGCATTAAAAAAGCACGGGTGGTACGACATCCTTAAAAGGATGTGTCTTTACAAAGACGAACCACGTGAGCTTGCTCTTTTAGGCTTTGCTCCTTAGAAATAAGGCTGAAGCACACAGGGGGGATGGCCGCCTGCACACAACAATGGGTAGTGCAAACTGTTGTGGCAACCCACTCGACTGGAACCACTACCACTGCAATGCCATGACACCAGCCGCCAACACCGTCACTCAAAGTAGAAGGCTTTCTCAGGAACAGGATCTTCATATGAATCTCGGCTCTGAAGTGAAAAGCTAGTGCTAATGAGAGCTTAATCCACTGCCTATTTATACTCGCACTGCCTTGTATATTTCAGAAAGACAGTGCAAAGGCACATGCTGCAGCTATTACAACAGCTTTGTAGTAGAAGAGTCTGGTGCTGAATTGACCTGCTGCAGCATCTGGCGCATCATTAAACAAAAAAATATGTTAAAGACAGCCACAAACTCTTCAACAGCTGGAAACCTACATCAGGCAGGAAAGGGACCAAATTCCTATACCAAAACTCTAGAAACTCATAACCTCCATGTCGGATGTCTTCAAACTGTTTTAAAAAGAAGCGATGTTACACCATGGTAAACATGCCCCCATCCCACTTATTTTGAGAACTGTAGCAATTGAAATGAAATAATTTTATGCACATAATTGTAAATTTCTCAGTTTAAGCATTTATGTTCTCTGTTCTATTGTGAATACTCTGTTCCCACTCTGGCAACCAATGATGTGAATTTGATGTGGGACTATATCTGTTTTTTTGACTAATGGTATGGGGGAGGAGTGTTTGAGAACCTTTCATTGCTTATGCAATTGCATTTGGTGACGTTAGTGACCCATAAATTACACACCTCACTTCTTAAATACTATGATTAGACATGTATAAATGATGCATTTAGATGAATATGTTCTAGTGTATTGTTTGCTAAATGTTCAGACCATCCTAGGTAGTGCACGGTGCGATCCAACTCAAATGACTGTAAGGGTGGACTTTTCTTTTTATCTGCAGAGTCAGAGGAAGTTGAGTTGCTGAAAGCAGGACGAAATCAATCACACTGTTGCTCTCGGCTTGTCTTCTTCTGATGTGCAGAACTGTGTTAGGTTTCTTCACATCTCTGGCATTGTATTCAGTGGCCTTGTTTACCACATGCTAAACAACAGTACACAACTCGTGGAAAATGAACAGATGCCTCTTAAATTAAACGTAACCACCCTGATGTTTATCAGCTATATTATGAATGGCTCAAATTCAGCTCATTGTTTATTTTTGCAGTCAGGGATGGGAGTGTAACGTAAGAGCTTGGTACTGATCCTGTTTATGAATTGCAAATGCGTGAAACATTCATGAGACATGCATGAATGGGATGTTTCATGAATTTCAGAAGCTCTCAAGAGTCTTTTAAACATTTTGATGATAGAGAGACACTAAAAACTCTCAATGGACCTTAACGTACACAGGAAAATCTGCAGTGCCTTTAGGTGATTGCTTTCATTTGTCCACATCAATCAACTGATTAAAAGCAGCCTTCCCTGGAGTGGGAACTAGAATTTATTTGGGCTGAACATAAATGAATATTAAGGTTTATTCGAATAATTATGTATCGTTTCATAAACTTTGTATATATATAACTAGCTAATATCAGGCTCCTCAGAATCTTTTGATTCATATTGGAACTTCGGAGGCCGGAGCATAAAACATGAATAATTTTATTCAGACTGGTAATTTGGAGCATCTTGTATTTGTTTGGTTCGTGAAACAGCCGAATCAGATCAGAACTTTGAACCGTGGATTCGGAGAATGGATCTTGAATCATTTGATTTATATTTTATTTTTGTATTGTCTTTTATATTTTTCATATCAGATCTTACTATTTTGATAAAATTTGTTGAATCAAAGATAGCTTTTGTTAGTACTTTTTTTTGCAAATTGCATTTACATTTCTGTCACTATGTTTTTTTTCTGTTTCTATTCTGGCACTAAATCCTTCACAGAAATGTCCTCCTTTCTGTTTGTAAAAGAAATAGCCACCCTTGTTTGAAAGGGCTTGTAATTTTGTAGTTGTTCAGTGTTCTGAAAGGATGTCCCTTCAGGTGAAGCTATGTTTCCTTTGGCAGACCATCATAAACATATCTGGGCAGATTTGTTTTATCCAGATAATGATGACGGTAGTGATGGATAAGCTGTGTTGAAGTACTAAATGACTCAGTTGGGCTTTTCCATGAGCGATTAATGTAATAGGTCCTGAATTGAAACCACAGGAGTGCACACACAATTACATGGTTCACTTTCTATGCAAACTAAGGTTCACACAGCTGCGCAATACCATTGTCAGTTCTGTTTGGGGTGCCAAAACAAGTTTTTAATTTTATAACTTAAAAATACACTTTCTGGAGTCAGAACAGAAGTTTGGCTCATGTTATATGCCATCAGTTCACAAATGTTATTTCAGCTTCAAGTTATGAACAATTGGAGGATATAAGATTTTGTGTGGATGAAGCTTGAATGAAGAACTGAAAAGAATGAGAGTAACCACATGTCTAAAAGGATGAACCAGTGGGAGTTGCCTGAAATAGTGCTGTAGGAACAATATATGTTTTATTGTTATCTGTCAGTATGGTTACTTAATTTGAGAATCACACCTGTTAGAAGATGAGATGAGAAGATGTGAATGGAGCCTAAGATACTGATCTTCCTAAAAGAGGACCATCAGATCTTAACAAAGCGGCAGTAACATGCAGTAACATAGCAAGTTATTTAAAAAGCAGAGGCAAACCACCAACAAAATCCTTTCATAATACTTTTCACAAAAATGTTGTCTCTTCTTTTCATTCCGTTCATATTGCTAAAACTACAGAATCAGGCTTTTAGAAAGATCAGAACATGTTAGTGCTTTTGTGAAAGGACAAGGTGTGCCTGATGTAAATGCAAGAACAGCTGATGATCATTCTGGGATGTTCATGTTTGTGTGCGCGTTAGCAGAAATGATACAGATGACAGATCCCAATCTGTCACTTTCTCTTTCTTTTGGCATCTTCTGACGGCAAAGAAACCTCAATAAGCTCTGGCTCATGCCAACACTGAATGCACATTCATAGAAATAAGATAAAATGATACTTGGTAACACTTTAATTTACAGTTACACTTATTATTTGCTTATTAGCGTGCATATAACTAGAATATTAGCCATTTATTAAGCACATATTAATGCCTTATTCTACATCCCTAATCCTACCCTATACCTAAACTTAACAACTACAGCACTAACTTTTAATAAGCAGCAAATTAAGAATTTATTGAGGGAAAAGTCATAGTTGATAGTGAATAAGTGTTTCCTATTCTAAAGTGTTTAAAGGTGACAAATGTGTAAGGCATACGATATTTTTATTTCTGTATTAGTATATATAGAGAAGCATTATTTTAGTTAAATGAAATACCAGGATTTAATTAATTACTTGAAATAATGAAATTAAATAAAAACTGAAATTAAATATATAAAATAACTTATTTTATTTTAGCTAGTTTCCAAGGCAACGTTTTTGTTTTCATTATCAATTGAAAATTCATTAAATTAAAGTAAATATAGACACATTTTAAAACGTCAAAAACTAATAAAAGTGACAAAAATGTAATATAAATATTAAACTTGAACTGAAATTAACATGAAAGCAGGAGATCTAAAATAAAATCTAATTTAAAATATGAACAAAAACTAAAAACTTAACAGAGAGTGTTTTTTATTGTATTACGTCTGTGTATCTTTTCAGTCCATATGCGTCACTTTTATTGTTTTTCAGTTTCTTACACCATGAGCACTTGCTCTCACAAGTTAAGCATAAAAAATGAAAGACTTTATGAAACCTCTGCCATTGGACTCCATCAGAATGTTTTTGAATACACGTGTGAATGGCTCTACGTGCAATTTCTACTATATCCTCGCAGCAATTTTTTTTTTGTAACACTTTTTTTTTTTTTTACAGTGTCCTTGTTACAGTACACGTTACATGTAGTCACGGCAGTAACAGTATGTACTGCATAAGTACATGCAACTAAAGCATTTTCCTACTCCTAACCGTACAGTAAGTACATGTAACTAAATGTAAAATTCTACTGTAACAAAGGCACCCTAATGTAAAGAGTAACTGTTATTATTTAGCATGTATTTTAAATAGTACCAAACAGACATGCTACAGCCTTGTTGTACACACCTCTTTGCATCTATTTGCACGATTTTTGCCCATTACTGTGTTTGAGAAAATCTCAGCTCTTAAGCTGTAGTTAAGCTGTGAGAGCAGGATGTGTTCTTACCGTCTGCCCGGCTTATCCAGACTCTACAGCGCGTCTGTTCAGCTGACCTCTGGGTAAAAATGGCATTGATCAATATTCCAACCCTTTCTCTTTAGAAGAGTGAAGGAGTGCTGTGGTTTCTGTTTATGAAAAATCACAGGCTCGTCCAGGAGACGCACTGCGTTCCTCAGTTACAGGGTCCTCCAGAAATCCAGGAATGCCAAAGGTGTCAAAATATCCAAATATCCTCATACTGCATTAAACTTCGGAGACTTTTTGCCAAAACAGGAGAGAAAAGGGAAGAAAATGTCCTCACAATCTGCACTTGTTACAGCAACCAGCCTTCAAAAAACGAGTGTGGAAAAAATAGATATAGAAGAATGTCCTCTCAGAGTGTACTGAGATGAGCAACCAGCCTTAAATAACGAGCGCTCCGAATAGAAACCCATTAGCTGTTCTCCCAGCCAGCATTACACTTTTACAAAAAACGGGTAATTAAAGGATATGCCAACCATCTGTCACTCAAAACACCTGCAAACTATCACTCATGAAAATACATATATATATATATATGTTTGGAGAATTTGGAAGCACTTGTTCACATAAGCAGCTGTTCATGTGCAGTTCTTTAAATGTTTACTGTGCAGGTTCTTGTCTTACATCCTTTATATACACAACTCCGAAAGAGGTAATCACTCGCAAAACAGCTTCAAACAGATGTTTATCCAACAGATTCCTCTGTAATGATTCATAAAAGTGAGGAAAAGCTGACTGCAAGTCCCTACAGAAGCCAAAATCCCATCATGCTCTCCTCTCCTCAAACACGTCCCGATTCGAACCCCGCCGCTCTTCAGAGTTGTATCTCCAAATATGTGATGTGGGCCCCGCGCCTCATTACAGATGGAGATTACGGTCTCAGAGACAGGTACCTGTCCTCGCTGGAGGATTACTGCTACCTGCTGCACCAACAACTGAACTGAAGGAAACAGTGTTTACTCCGACTCCGCGAGAGGAGAGTGTGTGACGGCGAGAGCAGCACTGTGGTGTTAGAGATGAGTTTGCTGTGCTGCTGGAGAGCTGGAGGAGAGGGAGGGCGTCTGGTGGGGGGGGTATTGTGAGGGTGGATGGCATGTGCTTTATACCACACACACCAGCTCCACCCCCTGTCCATTGTGGACATTTACCTAAAGCCTGGATATCGGTCTATACTAGTGATGTAAACAAAACTCTAAAGCTCTGCCAAAGTTACGCTAATTAGTTTATTTCTTAATTGTAGTGCCAGGATATTCTTTAAACATTGTGGTTTGGGGTTGTTCTAAATCCCTAAAGGCTGAAATGCACATCTGAACAGGTTTTAAAAGTTTTTATGCTTGCATGTTAGGTTATAGTTAAAGTTTGTTGTGTGTACTTGTCATTGTTTTTGTTGTTTCTAAAGATCTTATATGGAGGGGTGATAACCAGAGGGATGTGACATTTTGGGTGAAATATATATACACTACCGTTTAAAGGTTTTGGAACAATAAGATATTTAATGGTTCTTAAAGATGTTTCTTCTGCTCATCAAGGCTGCATTTATTAGATTAAAAATTCAGAAAAAAATTTAATATTGTGAAATATTATTTCAATTTAAAATAACTGTTTTCTGTGTGAATATA
>JAUMHR010000060.1:16273421-16287558 GCA_032361145.1 Enteromius fasciolatus | reverse complement strand
GGAAATATCTACGCGGCAAGTATTGCAAGTTGCCCTATTTTCGTCTTTTTTGGTGAAATACAACCAGACTTTTGAGCATTTGTTCCGCTTATGCGCCATGCTTACTGTTGACTGAGAGTAATCTACGCAACGTGCGTGATGACGTAATTCGTGCCCACTGGAATCGTTAAGGAATCCAAAACACTGTTCTCTTGTTGAGAACCGGTTTTCGATTCCCATCCCTAGTTAGAATGTACTTCCAAAATAGACCACAATTCCACTGAAACATGTCACTATTTTGGTAGAATGCTAAAAACATGTAACTTTTTTCCACAAAATTATGAAGCCAAAATTTTACCGGATACCAGGAATGACCCATTTATAATTAAGAAAATGAATATTTTATTAATACGTTAGTCTTATTTTGTGCTAAATATATTGAGTTTATAAAGAATCCTTTCTCTTGAAATGGATTTTTTTAAGCACAATCTCACTTTATTTTGACACATTTGTATGAAAAAAAGATATATTTAACTAAGATAGATGTTAACTATGTAAGTTTCCATTTTTTATATATATATTGCAAAGATGTTTTTAGTTTTTGTATATTTTATGTTATATATATTTTATAACACAATGAAGCGCAATAAAAACGTGATAAAATCATTTTAAAAGAAACTCACAGAAGGTGAGTAAAGCAGGTAAGTATAAAGGTTTCTCACGACAGAGTGATACAGGTGATTCGCTGCAAAATCGGTGTCTTCCTTGTGGGTAACTATTGAGGTGAGCAGCTCCACTGAATCCAATCCTTTAATATACTCCATGTAGCAGATATCAGAGAGGAACGTCTTGTAGTGCTGTTGCTGATCAAACTGTAACTTAGAGAGATAGCAGAGACAGAAAGACTGTGATAAACCTTTGAAGTAGGCATGAGGTTTGTACGAACGATGTTACCTTGATCACCGCCGAAGAGTGAATGAAGATTGGGGTTTATATACACGCTGCCCAGATTGGATTCAGGTGCTGGTATTTAATAGTCAGGTGACTGAGACTGTGTGTAACCTGCTGCACTGGGATCAGTGCAGCTCGGTGGTGTGACATTTTCCCCCTCCCTAGGAGTGACTCCTGGCACTCTAGGTCGAGGTCTGCCTTGACCTCTAGGAGATGGACGATCTGGGTGGTTTCGATGGAAATCGTCCAGGAGTGCTGGGTCCAGCACATCATTTCTATCCACCCAGCACCTCTCCTCGGCTCCGTATCCTTCCCAATCTATTATGTACTTAATCCGACCTCCTCGGCGTCTGGAATCCAGTATCTGGTTTATCTGATAGATTGTCTCATCGGGATTGATGTCTGGAGGAGGTTCCTGGTGTTCGTCTTCTGGTGGAGGAATCACAGGTTCTACATGGCGTTTTAGTAACAAGACATGAAAGGTGGGATGAATGCAGTAAGTTGGAGGAAGTTGTAGTTCATACGTCACCTCATTGATCTGTCGTGTTATGGTGAATGGACCGATGAATCATGGGCTGAGTTTCTTACAGGGTAAGTGCAATTTAATATCTCTGGTGGAGAGCCACACCTTCTCCCCGGGTTGGAATTGGGGCGTCTCTGACCGCCGAGCATCTGCTCCGATCTTGTGTCGGCGTATGGCGCGTTGAAGGTGGACATGTGCAGAGTCCCATACCTGCTCGCTGTTTCTGAACCAGTGATCTACTGCAGGCACCAATTATGTTTCTTCCGCCCAGGGGAACAGTGGGGGTTGGAAACCTAGAAAACACTGAAATGGGGTTAGTCCTGTAGAAGTCTGTCTCAGAGAATTTTGAGCATACTCTGCCCAAGGTAAGTATTGTGCCCAGTCCTCTTGGTGATCGTGACAGTAAGTATGAAGGTATCTACTGATAGGTACTTTGGTGAGGACAGTTTGGAGGTGATGGTTCTTGGAGGGTAGCTTGACGTATTTGATCATCCAGATCCCAAACTATAGGAGCCAGGAATAATTCAGGTGGCAGAATTGGTACAGGTTTTTCTGGGATGGGATTGGGACCATGTAACTGGGATAGAGCATCTGCTTTAGTGTTCTTGTCTCCTGGTCGGTAAGTGACTTTGAATCTGAACTGAGTAAAAAAATAATGCCCAGTGTGCCTGTCTGGGATTCAAACATTTTGCTTCCTGTAAGTAGAGGAGATTTTTATGATCCGTGATGACAGTAATGGGATGTTTGGCGCCCTCTAGCCAGTGGCGCCGCTCTTCAAAGGCCAACTTGATAGCCAACAGCTCTCTATTACCCACATAATAATTTTGTTCTGCTGATGTCAATTTCTTGGAGTAGTATGCACATGGATGAAGTCTAGGGGGTGTACCTTGCATTTGGGATAAGGCAGCTCCTACTCCTAGGGTTGATGCATCTACTTCTACAATGAAGGGTAAGTTGGGATCAGGGTGCTGTAGTATGGGTGCGGTGCAGAAAGCTTGTTTCAACAGATTGAAAGCTGATTCGGCAGCCGGATTCCAGAGGAGTTTCTTCTTACCTTGGAGCAATGAGGTGAGTGGAGCAGAGATTAGACTGTAGCCCTTGATAAATCGTCAATAGAAGTTTGAAAATCCTAGGAATCTTTGGCCATTACCTACAAATGTCAAGTCACTTCAATCTTGTACTGCCCGCACCTTGTCTGTCTCCATAGCGACCCAAGAATTTAATTTCTTTCAGCGCACTTTTCAGCTTTTAAGTAAAGAGAATGTTCTCTTAATCTTTGGAGCACATTGGTAACATGAATCCTGTGGGTAGAGATATCCGGTGAGTAAACGAGAATGTCATCGATGTAGATTATGACATATTGGTTCAGCATATCCCGGAACACCTCGTTCATGAAATTCTGAAAAATAGCAGGAGAGTTAGCAAGACCATATGGCATAACCCGGTATTCGTAGTGCCCCGATGGTGTAACAAAAGCGTTCTTCCACTCATCACCTTCCTTAATCCCTACCAGATTGTATGCGCTCCGTAGATCAAACTTGCTATAGATGCGAGCTGATCTGAGTTCTTCCAGCTCTGATGGCACCAAAGGAAGAGGGTAAGCGAACTTCACCGTCTGCTGGTTTAGAGCTCGGTAATCAATACAGGGACGTAAACCCCCATCCTTCTTGGCCACAAAGAAGAAACTCGAGGCTGCTGGTGATGTTGAAGGAGTAATAAAACCTTGTTCCAAGGCCTCTCGTACATAGTCATTCATGGCATGTGTTTCGGTTTGTGTAGTTTAGCGTCAGGTAAAAGTTCTATGGCACAATTCCAGTGAGGGTGAGGTGGTAATTGTGTAGTAGCGTGTTTGCTAAAAACATCCATAAAGTCATGGTACTCACGTGGGATATCTACGATGGTTGTATTTTCAGGGCTTTCTATAGTCGTGGAGCAGCACATCAAGTCCGGTGGCTGTGGTTTGACACAAGGAATTAGACAATTGGTTAGACATTGTTCACTCCATTGTAGTATTTCACCTGATTTCCAGTCAATCTTGGGTTGATGTTGAACTAGCCAGGGTCGACCCAACACCAAATATACTTTCCTGGCTAGTTCAACATCAATCTTGGGTTGATGTTGAACTAGCCAGGGTCGACCCAACACCAAATATACAGAAGCATTCCGAAATACCAAAAGTGATATGGTTTCTTGGTGTAGGCATCCTACTTGCAATGTTAGGGGTGTGGTACATTCAGTAACTGGCTTCTTGTCTAGCAGATTGCCCTGGATGGTGGTTATTCAGTAGGTAGTGGAGTTCTTTTGACAGGTGATGTGGAGATTGTCTAAGCATGTTGAGGAGATAAAATTTCCTGCTGCTCCTGAGTCGACTAAAGCCTTAACATGCTTGATCATGGGAAAACAGCTTAACAGTAATTAGCGGAATATTGTTTGTTGAAGGTTTAATGAAATCCACACTCACCAGTCGTGTAGTAGGTTGTATGTGACAGTCTCTTTGGAAGTGATTAGAGGCCCCGCAATAATAGGAGCACTGTTCCTCTCTCCGTCTACGTCTCTCTGCAGATGTCAATCGATAGGAGTCAGTTTGCATGGGTTAATTTCCAAGGGCATTCGTGCATCCTGTCATACTCTCCTCAGAGACGGTAGTTGAAGTCAGGTTCCTGGATACAATAGTGACTTTGCAAAGAAAAGCTTCCAGATTAGCGGATTTATCATAAATGGCAATTTGAGCACGTATGTTTGCTTTCAATCCCCGTCTGAACACAGCTAATAATGCTAGATCATTCCAGCCACTGGTGGCCGCCAAGGTACGAAACTTGAGAATATACTCGTGAATTGACAGATTACCTTGCCTTAATTGCACTAGACTTTCTTGTGCTGATACAGGTGAGGGATCGGGACCAAAGACTTCTTCAAAATGGCGTCGAAAGTGATCGTAGGAGTAGAGGTGAATGCTTTCACCAGCCCATAATGCCTCTGCTCATTGTAGAGCACGTCGGGTGAGAAGAGTCATTGCATATAATGCAATTTTGCTTCTCGAAATGTAAGGCACATTGCATGAGGAAACCCTTACAAGAAGCATGCTCACCGGAATACTGAGGTGGACGATTCAAAGCACTTGGAGCAGGTGAGATCTGCAAACTGATCGATGGAGTGTAGCACCGTTTCTAGTTCGCTCTTCTCTACAGTGTCTTCGTCCTCCATACTGAGTGTGGTGGAGATCGGAGTTGAATATTTTCCAGGGCGGTGATTCTGTAACACTCAGTTGATGGAGACTGGAAGCAGAGGTAAGGTTTGACAATTTATTAAAGTGAAACAAGTGAAAAGAGCAGAATGATTCAGTTGAAAGTCCGTTAATCTGTGTTTCAGGAAGCTTTGCGATCTCCAGTCTGTTAGATCTCTCAGCCGAACTCCAGATATATGTAACTTTTGCTTGAGGTAAGTGAATAACGTGATCCCGGTGAACAGATCCTATTTCCTAGGAGTCCTCTCCGCTGCTGGAGGCAGAGTGTTAGGAGCGGGCAGGCGAGTGGTGCTCTGCGGTGACAGGTGAGTACAGAAGGTGAGTAAAGCAGGTAAGTATAAAGGTTTCTCACGACAGAGTGATACAGGTGATTCGCTGCAAAATCTGTGTCTTCCTTGTGGGTAACTATTGAGGTGAGCAGCTCCACTGAATCCAATCCTCCCACTGAACAATTGTCTTTGTCAGACGTTTAAATGACATCCCCTGACAAGCCAGAATTAAAGTTTTTATTATAAAACGACGTCATAAAAACTTTCATTCTGGCTTGTTAGGGGGATGTCATTTCAACGTCTGACAAAGACGATTGTTCAGTGGGCTTTAATATACTCCTTGTAGCAGATATCAGAGAGGAACGTCTTGTAGTGCTGTTGCTGATCAAACTGTAACTTAGAGAGATAGCAGAGACAGAAAGACTGTGATAAACCTTTGAAGTAGGCATGAGGTTTGTACGAACGATGTTACCTTGATCACCGCCGAAGAGTGAATGAAGATTGGGGTTTATATACACGCTGCCCAGATTGGATTCAGGTGCCGGTATTTAATAGTCAGGTGACTGAGGGCGTGTGTAACCCTCGGTGGTGTGACACCTTTCTCTTGCAAATAAACTCTTCATTTACTTATGACAGCATTTTTCCTTTTTTTAGGCGAGCTATTGTTCATCTGGGAATACAATTTGTTTTGTTTTTTTTTGCTAAAATAAGTTCTATAATATGTATTTATGCAAACATATTTTCTGTATTCTACCTATATCTTTAGACATTTTTGTATATTTCTGAAAAATATTGAGCAAACACACACAAATGCCCAATGTATTTCCAGTGTAAATACAATAGTCTAAGTGGAAGGATATTCCAAATGAACGTCTGGACGTCATTTCATTGGGCATCTAGTTCATAATGTACATTAGGGTAACTAGATAGAGAACATCAATAACACTGTCCATCACACACCCACTCTCAACCATCAGCAGCAGACATAAGCAGCTATAAATCTTCATTGTTTATCAACGCACATTTCATTACAGTCACATCATGGACTTAAAGCACTCTGCCGAATAAAATCCTGAAGTCGCTGCCATTCTAACAAAGCATGTGCTGTCCAACAGGCCCTCGACTGGCTTATCAAAATGCCAGCCCTAATGGAACAAGGCTTTTAACAGGCTCTGATATCAGAAACATTTCTGAAAGATGGCCTCCATTAAAGCCGACCGCATAAATCTGAGGTCAGGGATGAAGAGATTGTCTGCTGCACGGTTTATGAAGAATACAGCTCCATGAGTGCCACTCTCTTTATCACAGTCAGGAACTGCAGAATCGGACCCTTGACACGGAAGAATGATGCCCCTGACGCACAAGAGCTCTGGGTCGATGCTAACTGTTTTTGGGCTTCCGCTGAGACTGAAGCTGGTTAAAATGCTGAGCGAGCTGCTTGCCCTAATGCAGTGGAGAGCTGCAGTATAACACACCATGATATAGATACAGTCTTCAGTAGCTGTTTTTTCTTGCTTTGGTCAAACCAAGTAGCTTTTTGATTTGAGATTCAGCACTTCGGACGAAGATGAACCGGTTTTTCAACTTATGCTTTCGATCGGAAGGAAATCGAGCCAGCGAGAGAATCAATAAAAGCAGAGGGGCAGAAGAAAGTTCACGTCAGCTTCTTTTTTGTGCAAACTCATTAGAAAAGAAGAGACTGGACGAAACTGCAGGACCGATATTTTATATTATAGTCTTTTTGTTTTAGAGGTAAACTCATCATTTCTGCGCAATAAGGAACAATCTATATTGCATAAATAAAGACTGCTCCCAACTTTGGTTAGACCAAAACTTAAGAAATAAATTAACTGCTTGAATGCAGAATGCAGTATGTTTTTACACGTTTCCCTTATTCTCTGCTTTCTCAAGATTTGTTGGAAATAATTAAATGAATCAATTATAATTTTACTGGATTAACTTTATTATTTTATTGACATCTGTTTTCGACTAAATAAAAATAAAGAAAGAAATACAATTATTTAAACTAACTTTTAATTGTATTCATGTATTTGTACTTTTTTTCTATAATTCATTGGGGGTTGAATGGTATTTTTCTTTGCAAAGTATACTACGCTATTGTTGGAACGTGATATTAATATTTGCTGTCGAAAGCAAATATTTTCAGAATTCTTTCTTTCTGATTTTTTATTTTAAAATGTTTTGTTACATTTTTTTATTCAGTTACAGTTCGGTTGCATTTTCAAACTGTATGAATTGCTCTTAATCTGAAAAATCAACTGTCTTGAAATACATTTCAAAATATTTTAAGAAATGGCTCATTTTTTGTATACTTTTTCAAGGGAGAAAAAATCACATGAAATAACCCCCATTAAATTATATGAACAAATAAATAAATTGGAATATAATACAAATATATAAAAATAAATAAATAATTATTATTTTTGTAGATTTTACTAAAATATTTATTGGTTTTGGAACAATGTCAACACTCTTATTACTTTTAGTCTTTTTTTTTCATTGCTTTTATGCACACAAATCTTTTATATTTTAGAAGAAGACAGACTGAATTGCTCTTAATCTGAAAAATCAACTGTCTTGAAATACATTTCAAAATATTTTAAGAAATGGCTCATTTTTTGTATACTTTTTCAAGGGAGAAAAAATCACATGAAATAACCCCCATTAAATTATATGAACAAATAAATAAATTGGAATATAATACAAATATATAAAAATAAATAAATAATTATTATTTTTGTAGATTTTACTAAAATATTTATTGGTTTTAGAACAATGTCAACACTCTCATTACTTTTAGTCTTTTTTTTTTCATTGCTTTTATGCACACAAATCTTTTATATTTTAGAAGAAGACAGACTAATCTCATAAAAAAAAATTGTTTTGTTTTGTTTTGTTTTTTGTAAACTGGAGCTGAAATTTTTATGATTTAAATTGTATAAAATTGACTGTTTTTTTTATTTTTTTTTAGAAAAAACTAAGCTTGAAGGTCCATCTCTAAAATAACTCTCAAAATGCTATAAGCAGATTAATAATATCATACAACATCATAAAAACTGACCTCCGACTTGCCAGAAAGTGAAAGAGTTACCAGATGCCATAAGAGTGTGTTGAAAAGGAGCAGTTCATGGAAGGATCATTATATTTGGGGGTCCTTGACATCAAAAAATTTGAAAACCCATGCTGGAAGATGGTCTTCCACTTCAGTGGCTTGAATTCTGTACAAGGCTCTGCCAGTTTTACTGGAACTGTAATTTGCTCAATAAAAAATTGGCACTCAATAGTTTCCAGCTCATTAGTACAGTCACATGATGTCACCATGAGCCAAATTTCACATAACCAGCGTAATTGGTCCCATGAGAGGAAGCTAGTTTGACAAGGCTTGCAACATTTCTGTTTTTTTTTTAGCACTGATAAATTGAATTCATTATTTTTATTTATCTTGTTTCAGGTTATGAAATTAGTAATGACACCCAAAATTAGTTTGGGCTAATATATATTTATGTAGCAATAACCAAAAATACACTGTATGGGTCAAAAATATATCAAAAAGATTTTTCTTTTATGCCAAAAATCATGAGGATATTATGTAAATATTAAAATATTTTGATTAGTAATATGCATTCTTTTTCTTTTTTTCACATTTCTTTCTTTTTTTGCACCCTCAGATTCTAGTTCTTCAAATAGTTCTCTAAGCCAAATATTGTCCATTCCTAACAAACCATACATCAATGGAAAGCTTATTTATGAAGATTTCATTTGCCATAAAAATATTTCACTTTTGAAAAATTGACTCTTATGACTGGTTTTGTGGTCCAAAGTAACATATATATATATATATATATATATATATACATTAAAATGACAAAAACACACAGAATCACAAAATATTTAACTAAAAATTACAGTGAAAACGAAATATATAACCAAAAATAATCAGAACGTTAATAAAATTATAATGGAGTCTCAAATGAAACCACAATAACATTTTAAATAACACTCGCTCTCTCTCTATATAAACATGCATGTTTAAGTCTCTGCAGGTTTGCCGATCTTACAAAAAAAGTTGTTTTGCAATTTCAGTGTCATGATCTAATTATTAGCAGACTGAAGGTCCAGATGAGGACACGTCTGCTAATTACACCGCTTGGCTTTTGGCCTCATGGATATAATTGACACTTTTTTGTGTGTCTCAGTGGTTGTCAACAGGGAAAAGGCCAAAGCAAACAAATCAGTCTCCAAGATTCTTGTGTTTTCTCTGCTCGTTCCAACTGCTGAAACCAAATAAACTGCAAACAGCTGTTTCTCACATCTCATTAATTATTTAAAAGCCTCCCAGTAACCGCTGTGCTAATCACCTGTAAATATGGTCCAGTGAACTCAGCGGGTCTCTAATAAAATCTAACACCTTGGAAAAGTCTTCACTGTGGGGATAATAGAGCTGTGCGTACACATATGAGGAGATTTCCAGCTTTGAGTCTGCCACACATCTCTATACCTCATGCCAGACAAGACCACCCCAGAAACCAGCGATTAGAAATACTCCATAAATAGAACAAATGGAAACTGCTAACACAAATCTATTTGAGGCCCAGACCCCTAAAATGAGCTGCTCAAAGAAAATTAACATGGAGGCCCCTTATTAAGTCTTACAAGTATATATATATACAAATTATTGTATTTTTTAAATGGCTTCAGATTCCAAAATAGGAATGTGTATATGCATACAAAATGGTGAATGATTCATGCATTTATGCCAGTTGTGTAAATTATGTTAAGAGATATAAAAAGGAACAATGGTTTAACAGCTCCTCCTTGTGGCCACAAAAAGTACTCATAAAATACATACATAATATACAGTATTTTGATACTTGCAAACTTGTGAGTCATTAACAAGTGATGCCCAAAGGTATTTTTAGGAAACAACAAAAGTCAATTTCATGTAGACCAATGATTAAAATGTTTGAAATATTTAATAACATCTTAGCAAATTAGTTAAATAGCCTCCAGCAATGTATTTCAATGACTTGCAGCTTGCATGCTCATCAAGATTAAAGTATCTTTATTATTATTATTTCAGCTATCATTAAGTTAGCAACTAGGTTTGCATGCGACAGAGAGATATTGGTATCTGTTCTAGGCATATTTGACAGGGATTTTTTTACATTTTAGAATTATATATGTTCTGACTATAAAAGCCGTTGAACATGCACTATGGCTACTTCATATGTTATTACTCCAAACACACTTATTAAATGCATATTCTTGAAAGAGCAATGTTATCTAGAAAATTTACTTGAACTTCTCAGATGATATCAATGGTTTGTCCCATTTCAGATGCGGCCAGAAATTACAATAGCAGTGCAGTGAAAACTGCGACACGGTACAGCCACTTCAGAAAACACTCACCCAGAGATTTTTAATCGTAATACATTTATTTGAGCAATATACATATAAACACATCAAGCACTAGAGGACATATCAGGTCACAGTTTCGGGGGTCCTGTTAGTTTCCAGCCTTCCATTTTTCCAATCTTGGTGAACATAGCCAAAGTTCCAAGACCGATACACGCTGTGGTGCCTGTGATAGCACTGTGAGCTAAACATAAAAAACAACAACAGCAGCAAACCTCTTTAGATCCTTCTTTAAGAACAAGAAAAAAAGACACCAGTGACCTTGAATAATTATGGAAAACATCTGAATATCGTACGTACTTCGTGCCCCAAGGAAAATACCCGAAGCACATCCACCGATGAAATAGTTGGTTGGACTGTCAGGTGTGTCTCTGACCTGTCCGCTTAAGCAAGTGGCCAATCCAAAGATGGCACCCATGGTGGCTAAAAGGGTTGAAAACAGGAAGTAAATTACTGGAGCAAGTTTATATTTTTTTCAGATATAACTGAATTAAATTTAAAACATTCTATAAATGTATCTACTGTTCTGACACTTAACACGTCAACTAGGCCAACACAGACAACTGTAAAGATTTTTAAGTTTGTATGAAGTGCTAATAGAGCAACAAATGATAGAAGATGAAGGTGCAAAACACACACATCGATCTCTCTCACTCACTTTTTCCAACAAACATTTTACACACGCGTGTGTATGTATATGTCTATATATGTATATATATATGTGTGTGTGTGTGTGTGTGTGTGTATTTATGTGTGTATACACACACGCACGCACAGAGTACATGAGAGAAGGTTAGAGATTGAAACTGTATCGTAAACGGGACTACAGCTTATTTCTCTTACCCATGGTGACAGTGCCAGATGTTGCTCTGGTCAAAGCCTCAACAGCGGTTTCAGGTGGAAATGCCACAATGTGGTAAGCAGAACCAACTAGCCCTGCAGAACAACAACAGTAGTAAGGCACACGAAGCTTTGTTTAATGAAGCAGGTCATGTCTGGTGGCATCTGCATCATTATGAGAGCCATAGGTATGAAACAAATCAACGACTGGAAAGTAACCCTCTCCACTTTATAGTTAGATAAACTAACAGACGCAAATAAGCCGAAAATATAAATATAAGACAGTTAAGAGAATAGCGCGCAGATATGTTATTTATTATTTCACAAGCTAGTGTATATGCTAACAGCTTAGCATTCAGAGCGCATAAACAATACACGTTAAACACGCTCAAAGGATCCGTTAGAAACCCTAGAATCCAGACATCCAGCACACTAACCGATAGCAGTGCCTATTTTTGTGGTGATCCATGTTTTGGCGACGCAGTCTTTGCCCTCTTCTAGATCCCAGTACCCCATTTCTGCATCAAGGACACGACTGGAATATCGCGAGAGTTCTTCTTCTTGAGTTTATTGGCGGTTGGTGCACAGTGAATTCTGCGTTACCGCCACCAACTGCTATGGAGTGTGATCCAAAAAACAATTTGTCCTCTCTCTCAGTCTAGTTTTTCTAAGACATTGCTGTGATAGACCATAAAACGTATCTTTTGAGTTAAAGTTTCTATTTGACCTCATTCATCTAATACTTTTGTGGCGCTAGTCGCTTTTTGTCCCCTGTCGGCGTGATGTGAAACTGCAACACCATCCTCCTATCAGGTCCAAGGTTATTAAAGTGTACTAAAATTAAAATCATAAGAAACGTTACTTGAACTACACACACAAACACACACACAATAACTTATTTTTATATTTATTACTTAAACTAGTCAACAAGTTTTAAAACAACAAAAACTATTACAAATTACAAAAACATACATATGAAATATACAGAAGAAAAGTGTGTGTTCTGAAAAGTACACTACAAAAAAATATAAAATAATATAAAATATACTAGCGTAATAGCCTACATATATATAACATTGTTATTTTTTCTCTTAAATCTTTGATGCAAAATAAGCGATATTCTACTGTCAACACATTAAATGCAAGTAAATAAATAAATAGCTGAAATACATACATATATTTCCCTATATGAGCCCGAATTTTCATGATTTTTCCCTTTGGGTGACTGTGAGTAATTTATGTGAAACTTGTCTTTAAATAACTTACATTTATCATTTAGATATTATTTTTTAATTATTAGCACAATTATAGCTATACTTTTTAGCACACAGTTAATATTAATATTATTAGTAATCACGATATAATAATTAATAATAAATAAATCAAAAGATATGCACCAAATTTGTTGAGTCTATCACGGTGCATTTTGTGTAATCACTGCTGCCTGTCTGTTTCGGCGACTCTGATTGGCCAGCGGCTCTAAATATAATTTCCGGGTCAACAGCTACAGGTTGCTATGAAGTTGGTGCAGATGACACGTCAGCTGACTGAAAAACAACACAAACCGCAAGACCTGCTCAAATAGGATAATGTCATAAAAGCTTCGCGCTGCAAGTAAAAGCGCACTGACGACTGTGGCTGCATTACAGACGCGAAGACTTCCTGAAGAAGACTGGAGACGCGCGTCGCTGCTGTAGCGTCACGCATGCTGAGATTGAGAGAGAGTTCAGCATCATTCAGTCCGGACCCGCGGAAGATGATAAGCCCAGCGGTGCGGCGTTGTCGTGGGTGATAGAGAGTCTCCCGGACCGGTGCTTTTGTCTTCCGCACCCCGAGCATGTCGTCCCCGTCGCCGGTGCAGATTAGGGAGGCGAACGCGCACCTGGCGGCGCTACACAGACGGGTCACAGACCTGGAGCAGAGGCTGGAGGACGCGGAGAAAACCGTGCGGGAGCAGGCGGAGAGCCTCATCCGCAAAGATGAGCTGCTGAGAGCCACCACGCAAGAAATCACAGAGGCCAAGGATAAGTAGGGAAAATACAATATTTACTTCCTTAAAGGGATAGTACATCTAAAAATGAACAATCTGCCATTAATTATTGTCCCTCGTGCCGTTCCAATCCCGTAAGACCGTACGTTTTGATTGTTGATGAAATCCGAGAGCACTCTGAATCTTCATAGACAGCAACACCGCTTACGTTCAAGGCCCAAAAACGTAGTAAGGACATTAATTAAATAGCCCATGTGACATCAGGGGTCCAACCGAAGCAATATTGTGTGCGAAGAAAACAAAAAATAATGACTTTATTCAACAACTGGATGAGTAGGAGAAGAGTGGTTATAAATAAAGTTATTTTTGTTTTCTTTGTGTACAAAAATATTCTTGAGAAGCTTTGATTCATTTTCTAGTAATAATAATTTCTAGCTAATAATGTAACTTCTGATAATAATCATGCCCTAGATAATGAGTTTGAAGTCCAAGTCCCAAGATCGAACAAAGTTACTCTTTTGTGCATCAGGCAGTCCTTAAGTTAAAAAAGAAACTTCCAAAAAGCAGGAGTATTGTGAACTTAGTGTAGTTATATAAGTGTAGTAGAAGGGTAAGGTATAATGTAATGTTTAAGGGAGGGTAATGTATAATGCTTTTTTTTATTTATGTGGATAAAGTGCGTTTTGTTGTATAAAGGATTTTGATTTTTGTAAACGTAGATGCTGTTATGCAAGAACAATTACGGTTGAACCACTGATGTCACAATGGACTATTTTACCTATTTTCCTTTCTGCATTTCTGGACCTGTTAAAGGAGAAGTTCACTTTCAAAAAAACTTTTGCTGATAATTTACTCACCACCATGTCATCCAAGATGTCCATGTCTTTCTTTCTTCAGTCGAAAAG
>JAUMHR010000060.1:16255996-16273175 GCA_032361145.1 Enteromius fasciolatus | reverse complement strand
TGCATTATATGGGGGAAAATCCTGAAATGTTTTCGTCAAAAACATTAATTTCTTTTCGACTGAAGAAAGAAAGACATTGACATCTTGGATGACATGGGGGTGAGTCAATTATCAGCAAAAGTTTTTTTGAAAGTGAACTTCTCCTTTAATATTGCAGTATTGCAGGGAGTAATGATGTCACAGTCCATGTGACATCAGTGAATCAACTTTTTTTTTTTTTTTTTTTTTGCACAAAGAAAACAGAAATAACATAATTTAATTCATTCTTCTGTCCTGACTTGCGTCTTCTGCCATTTTAGAGAGTATTACAATGCAACACGTACACATTCTTCAACGTATTTGATATAATCAGCCTTGTTTACATCCAGGTGAAAGCACGCTCATGTGCGTAATCTGCAGTTGTTTGCGACCAGAAGAAAGGGAAAGCTTGCGTTGTGATGCTCTCTAAAATGGCGGAAGACATAAGTCACAGAAGAAGAATGGAGTTAAATTATGTTATTTTTGTTTTTATTGCACACAAAAAGTATTCCTAGCGTTGCAAAACTAAAGTTGATCCTCTGATGTCACATGGACTGTTTTACCATTGTTTTTACTTCTGGATCTGAGATCATTTCAGTTGTATTGCTGTCTATGGAGGATAGGGTGGCTCTCTGATATAATCAAAAATATCTTAATTTGTGTTCAGAAGATGAACGAAGGTCTTACGGGTTTGAAATGACATTAGGGTGAGTTTTAATTTTTGGGTGAACTAACCCTTGAAGAAAAAACACCTGGCAGCTATTGATTGTTTAAAAAACAAAATAGACAGTGGCCCATACCTGTTAACCAATCAGAGAAGAAATGGTAATGTTGTGAAGGGGCGGGGCTACTTGATGATGGACAGATTACTGTTTCCAAACAGGTTTCCTCAAGCACTCCGCTGCTTAGTGTAATCCTAAAATCCTGGGAAGTATTAAAATAATCAATTATCTCAAAATGAAAGTTTAATCGCCACACTCAGACCAAGATGTGGATGAGTTGGTTTTTGCACTTTTTTTTTTAAAGTCCTTGTTGTTTTCTCACATCAAAACCAACCAATATATTTGTTCAGCACTGTTTTTGCCTGTAAAAGTTGCGTGACCTCTCCATAGGCTATTTCTCTCCTGATTCAGTTGAGATAGTTTTTTGTTTTTTACCTGTAGCATGCGCTATTATGAATTGAGGTCTCAACAACAGCAAGTTTAAAGTAAAAATGATGGATGTATTTATCAGCTGTTTGGACTCTCACAAAGTTCTGTGGTTAGAATTACTTTAGAATGCTCACTATAGTCATGTTTCATGAAATGTTAAAAAGGCATTGTTTCTATGGATTTTTAGCCCTAATATAGCCACTGTTTTCAAAAACATCAGCTTCAATTTCATGTTTGATGTTACAGTTTAGATCATTTTTGCAGAACAAAACATAAAAATGTTTTAAAAGGTTTAAAACAGTTTAGCCACAAATTAAATTTTCCATAATTCTTTTGCTCTCCCTCAGCTTGTTTCAAATCTGCATGAATTTCTGTTTCCATACTATATACGTCAATGGGGACCAAAAACTGTTTGGTAACCCACATTCTTTATATATATATATATATATATATATGTTTTTGTGTGTTCAACAGCCCAAAGAAACGTATACAGATTTGGAACTACATGAGGGTGAGTAATTAAGGAAAGAACTAAAATTTTTAAAAGAACTAGCTTATCCTCCAAGGTGAATTAGCTGTCCAGATTGGCCTACAAATTGATGTTATAACTAAAAAGCTCTATTCTGATTGTTGTAACTAAATGTGCATTTAATTCTTGTCTTTATTTGTGATATAGAGAGATTTTCTTCCTCCATGAGAAGCTCTGTCAATCAGAGGAATCCATCCATAAACTCAACCAAACAGTTAAGGAGAAAGATTCTCTAATCGGACAGTTACAACACCGATGTCAGCTGCTGGACAACATTTGCAAAAGCCGTCCGTTATTGGACAGCATGCTGGCTCAGATGGCCGAGGCGGAGAGGATGGGGCCTGTCAGTGACTTGGGGAAGCCCACGACCAACAGCTCACTCATGGATGGAGAAACCAACTGCAGCCCCAGCCGTCTCTCCAACCACAAAGACTTCTCCCTCAGCGAGGACGACTCTGACGATCAGGAATTAGATGGGGTTGTGTTTGGCACTACAGTATGATAGTCTCAGTTCAACTGCTCATCTCAGGTTTAGAAGCCTGTGTGTTCTGATGGTTACCATTGATTTACAGTGTGGTAGAACATCTGTTGTATCATAATACAGGTTACAGGAGTGGAATGCTACTGTAAAGAGCGACTGCCTGGTCAATTCTGGCTAAATCTGTGCTCAAATCGGTGCAAGTATGCCTCATATCTTAGATTTGTCAATTACTTCATTTCTCATAACTGAAATTTATTTATTTATATATATATATATATATATATATATACACACACACACACACAGTGTGTACGGAAAGTATTCAGACCCACTTACATTTTTCTCTTTTTGTTATATTGCAGCCATTTGTTAAAATCATTTAAGTTTTTCCTCATTAATGTACACACAGCACCCCATATTGACAGAAAAACACAGACATTTGTTGACATTTTGCAGATTTATTAAAGAAGAAAAACTGAAATATTACATGGTCCTAAGTATTATGTATATACTGCTGAGTTTGCTAAAAAAACACCTGAAGGACTCTAAGATGGTGAGAAATAAGATTCTCTGGTCTGATGAGACCAAGATAAAACTTTTTGGTCTTAATTCTAAGGGTATATGTGGAGAAAACCAGGCACTGCTCATCTCCTGTCCAATAAAGTCCTCACAGTGAAGCATGGTGGTGGAAGCATCATGCTGTGGGGGTATTTTTCAGCTGCAGGGTCAGGACGACTGGTTGCAATTTGAGGGGAAGATGAATGTGGCCAAGTACAGGGATTTCCTGAACCAAAATCTTCTCAGACTGGGCCGAAGGTTTACCTTCCAACAAGATAATGACCCTAAGCACTGAGTGGCTTCACAACACTCCGTGACTGTTCTTGAATGGCCCAGCCAGAACCTTGACTTAAACCCCAATTGAGCATTTCTGGAGAGACCTAAAAATGGCGATCCACCAACGTTTACCATTCAAACAGACCTGCAGGATCTGCAAGGAGGAATAGCAGAGGATCCCCAAATCCAGGTGTGAAAAACTTGTTGCATCTTTCCCTAAGAGACTCATGGCTGTATTAAATCAAATGGATGCTTTTACTAAAAACTGAGCAAAGGGTCTGAATATTTAGGACCATGTGATGTTTAATTTTTTCTGCAAAAATGTCAACAATTCTGTGTTTTTCTGTCAGTACGGGGGGCTGTGTGTACACTAATGAGGGGGAAAAAATGAGTGTAGCAAATGGCTGCAATATACCAAAGAGTGAAAAATTTAAGGGGGTCTAAAACTTTCCGTACCCACTGTAGGGTTGATTTAAAATAGAATAACTAGTAATTTTTTTCTTTCCTTTTCAACTTAAAGTTTGCATATGCTTTGATATTTCTCTGTTTGTACCTTATGGCTTTATTGTATTACATGAATAATGTGTTTAACATTTGCATTGAAATTGTTACATCCAGTCCACCTGCAGTTTTATTTATTACCATAAAAAGAGCATCTGGAGAAATGTCTTGAAGATGTGATGTACTAAGACGTTGCATTCTTACTGTTTTGTGGGACCTCTCAGTGAGCAATTTCAGCAGTCAAAGTTCAAATGATGGATTCTTGGTTAGGCGAGCCATAGGAGTTTTAGATGATTTAGACCCAGTGTTATCTATTGCACGCCATGCATTGGTCTCAAACAGAAAGGTTTATATCATAAATTTGACCCTTGGTCTTAAACTTCCATATTAAAATGCAACTCAATTATTAGCTCACCCATACTTTTAAATTTTGTCATTTGCTCAACTTCATGTCATGTTCTGACAGATTCTAAACCTGTATTACTTTCACAACATTTATTTTTAAGAGTCCAGAGGATGACGGAAAAAACCCTCTCAGAGGAGGGAAAGTCATTGGACTATAATGTAAATTTCAATTACATTTTTACTTACAGATAAGTCAGTTCCTAAAACAAAATCACAGTTGCTTGTTTGATCTAATTCTAATTATTTGAAGTGCTAAATACCTAAGAAGTGTATTGTTCCTCAGTAATACACATTCAGCAAATCATGTAAATCCAAACATTAAATATTTTGTTTTATTTATTAGTTTAATAATTAAAATAACACTTAAATATGTCTTCTAAATTTTGGGTTGGATGAGCTATCCCTTTAACTGTGCAATTTTTATTCCTTACATGTGTGAGAACTTTGACATGTTTTTATGAAATGAAAATAAAATAACATTATTACAGTAAGGCTCGGTAATGCATTAGGTATTATAAATAAGAACCTTTTTTTTTTTTTTTTTTACAGCATTTATGATGTTTATTAATTTTCATGTTGATACAGTTTTTATATATATATAGTAATCCACAAAAACCACCATTGTGCAGCGCTGAAGCTCCAGGCTGCTGCTGGTGACGGTGAGAACCCAAGCGTACTCTGTAATTTAAGGTTCATGTATGTAATTAAATGATCTATGCAGTGAAGTTGTTCTCTGAGAGCCTCCTTTAATAAAACAGTTAGCTCCTAAAATAGCGCATCACCAGATAAATCGAGCAAGCTAAAGCTGTTGCTTATGCATTTACACACTCGTGGCTGAAAAATCTTGTGTAAGAACTATTTTTTTGTTTAATCGTATATAGTTGTTTTCTGGGTTGAATCATGTTACATAAATCAGCCGTCATATTTGCTGTTATTTCAGTTTTAATGTGATGCCAATACATGTAGATATGGTATAGGCCTTTCTCCAAATTCATTTAATTTAATTCGGCCTAGCAAAATCAAGTCTATGCAAGCCTCTCATATTTTGCCATATGGAGGGGAGCCATAATGTAGTGAGTGAGTGTACTGATGATGGGGCATTATTCATGTACAGCGTGTCATGTGTCCTGTTAAGATGTGATGGTTACACAATCTTTTCATGTTCGTTTTAAGAGTTACATGTGGTTTTGCTCAACAGCATGTTACGTACTGGGGCATGCCATATTTGTCTTGCTAGTGCCCTGTACAGAAGTGTGTTTAACATTTTTTCTCTACAGATAAAGTAAAGCAGTGCCTAAAATACTGATGGTTATTTGTTCAATGGAGTTATTTATTCTGAAAAATCCTAATAAATTATTTTGTTATTCTTTAGTGCTAAATATCTCAAGTGTGTACTTTTTCCTGACACTTCCCTGCGAAAGGTGTGCTGTATGAAAGCGATAAGCATTATCAAAAACTGGGTACAATGAGCATTAAAAAGACATGTTAAATCATCTACAATGTCTGTAATTACAATAATACTGCATTCACTAAAATTGGAGTACAAATTCATCTTTATTTCAATAATACTTTTTTTTTTATTTAACATTATTTCCATTTTCACTAACAGGACAAATAAACATGTCAGTAATCATGTTGCATTAAAAGTACTTCTGTTGCACTGCTCTCATACGGACTCAGTGAGGAAAAAGACCTAATAATGCATTCAGTGTGGTAGCAGCACCTTCCCTCTACCAATGCAGTTATGAAAGCCTTTGGTCCCATCAGGGCCGGCAGGCTGGCGAACAACTGAGACACTTAAAGACCTCATTATCTGATTGGGTGCCAAAGAGTCGCCCATCTCAGGCTGAATGACCTGGGCGGCATGTTTACGTCTCTGGACCCAAGGGCTGCTTGTGAAGACCAAGTCGTCTGGGGAGAGCTCGCCCGAGCCCTTGTACCTGCCGGAGGAGAATGTACCAGCTACAGCGGGCGAGCTGCTGAAAGGATGAGTGGCCAGAGGAGAAGTCACATGACTGCAGGAAAAAAGCTTACGAGGCAGGAGAGGGCTTCCTACGGGACTGGCAAGGGGATTCCTGTATGGGTCAGAGCGGAAAGTCGATACCCGCGGGACGGCGAGGGGGCTGCCGTAGAGGGCCTGAGGGCGGGATACTCTGCGGTTGGGCCGGGGCGAAGCAGGGGCAAAATCAGACTCTGAAGAGCTGCAAACTGCCGAATCCTCCAGAGAATAAAGGAAGCGCCTGGACTTTCTGTTTGGCTTTTTCAAACTCTCATTATCAATGCCTTCTTCGGACTCTTCCTCCGCTAGACCCTGGCTCCATCCTGGCTTGCGGGTGCCACGGCTTCCCAGCAGGACCACACAAACGCCCCTTCCTCCTTGCTGCTGCTCTTCTGCCTTCAGAGTTTCGTAGGCCTTGCGCGCGCCCTCCAGATACTCGTACTCCACCACAGCACACACTTTGTGCCCCAGTTCCAGGTGCTTCTTAGTATAGCGCTTCAACTCCGTAGGGATCTCTTTTCCCGGCCGCAGAATACGGAGAGAGGAGATGGTGCCATAGGGAGAAAACACCCGCATTGCAGCTTCCATGATGCCTGGCTGCTCCACACCCGGTGAGCCATTTACCTCATCTTTGACTGGGCCTACACCATCTAGGAAGTTCCAGGCCAGAAGTAGCTTGCTCGTGGGAATGCACAGGAGCCAGTCGGGTACCGGGGTCCTTCGTCGCACCTTGGTTGCCATCTCATTCACTTCCAGCTGCGGAGACCTTCTTGCTGCCGCCAGGGTTGTGCGCCAGTCACGTGTGAGATCTTTAATCTATGATATCAAAGCACACACACACAAATTATTTTAATATTTACTACAAGTATTGGTTGGTAAATGTTATGTTCTCTTACTATATACCAGAACAAGTCATCTTATTTACAGCGGAAAATACCTGCAGATATCCCGGTGTAGCACACTTTACATTTCTGCTTTGTTTTTTTCTTATTAGTTATGTAAATTTGAGTTTTAGGTTACATCTTGTGGTGTTAAATTAACACAAAAATGAATTATGTTACCTTGATGCCGTCTTATATTTGTATAACACTGCACCTTCTATATATAAGGATCTATTGTCCTCAGCCTAAATGTAAAAGTTACTTGTAATGAGTTTTGATGCATCACGTGAATTTTCACAGTTTATTTCATGGTGACACTTCAAATCAGATCAAGCTGTTGTTGGTTATTTGATCTCACCTTCTTGAAAGATGTCAGCAGCTTTAAACTAACATAACCCATCTTGTTTCTTTGGACATGTTTTAGCAAAAAAGCATCATCTGCCAGATTCTCATCAGAAAGGTAGTTCTCCAGCTGGGCAGCAATTTTGTGTGTCAAATCATCATTTGGAGGAATCCAGAGATCACCTTCACAGAAATCCTCCTCAAAAACATCAGTCAACTCAGTTGAACTCCTGAAAAACAGTCTTGGTTTTCATATCATACAAAACAAATATCTGAAATTAGCCTACTGCCTGTTTAAAAAGCTTCCCTGGGTGGATTTTTACATTAAAAAGTTATTTTCATAGGCTATATTTTCAAAAATATTACATATTTATCCATTAACGTACCCATCCAAACTATCATTTAGCCCATCATCAATGTATGAGAATGGCCCCTTTGTGTGCTGAGTGTCTTCGCAATGGAAGATGTCAGTAAAACCGGGTAAGGACATGCTGTTGACAAATTATTTTCATCTTACTCACACTGACAAAACTAAACTTTAAAAATATGTGCTAATTAGTTGTTAAACAGCCTACCTTACGTCTCTCCTGTTTGTGTCCACACATCACCTGAAGACAGGTGATCCGTTTTAGAATACTGATTTATACGTCTTTACGTCACCATTAAAACGCGAGGTGTATTGGGCGACGTCATCCAAAACAAAAGAGGGTTTTGAGGGGAAAAAATAACTTTTTTTAATCTATCAGCTTTTTAAAAAGTAGGTAAACAGTGTAAATACATAGTAGGCTACATGCAGGCTATGCACGTGCACTGAACGCAAAGTGCCGTTTGGAAGCATAAATTTATGTCACTCTAACCACCAAAAATAGAGATCACCCCAGCCATATTTTTCACACTTAATCTCTCGTAATTATTCAATTACACGTAGCAAGAAGCAGTGCCCCTCAGATTTTTAAGCCAAGTGGATTTTTAATATTGCTTCCAAAAGACAAAAAAAATAGCTGCATCACAACCAATCACGCACAATTCTGTTGAGCGTATGAATGCAGTGGCCAATCAGAGGCGTTCAGATGAGTCATCGCTAAAATGCCCTGCTCTCTGCCGAGTTCTCTGACCAAAAACAATAATGTGCAGATATTAGAGATTAATTTCACAGTGTAAACAGCTTCAGTGATTATAATGGGAGTTATTCAGAGTCCTCAAAACTCTGGCTAAACTGAAATCAATGATAACGGTCTTTGATAATGGAAATGATCTCTTAAGTATTTTTTTTATATTTCCCGTTAAATACACAGTCGTATTAAAATAATTTGTAACATGACATCCATACTTAAGTAAAAACTGGTTTTATGCGTAGTCAGCCTACACAAACATAGACTACTTTGTATTCATTTGAAAAGAAAATATATTTCATGATATAATTAACATATATATATATATATATATAATATAAATTAAAATAAAGTAAAGATTAAATTAAAACCAATATGCCTATGTTAGTTTTACAGATTGTGGTGGCTGCTGTGTGTCACATATGATGATAAGTGCATGACGCCCCTGCACGTAGCCTCTTTTCCCAAGACGTTTAATGGGCGTGTTAATTACTTTGTGAGCCATGGACTTTTGGAGACCCTGTAGACTTTATGCAAACCTGCCTTTGACCCGACTTGTGTGTGTACTGGTGAGGGATGAGGTGTCAAGATTAAGTGCAAAGTGTATTCCAAATGAATAGGTACCACAGGGGATCCGTGAGACGGTGGTGCAGGGCTAGAGCCGACCCCCCTACTAGGCTTCCTGTATATTAGGACTGTTACCTTCTGTGTGTTAAGAACAAGTTTTTCCTCACGTATGTGCCGTTCTTCAGAGAGCACGACTAGGTGTTTTAAAGTCCTGCTAATTATCTAACACTATTCGCAGCCAATAAACACACTCTGGATAATATGTGCTCAAGCATATTATAATTACAGTAACTGTTTCCTTTGTAGATGTAAGCGACTCAGTGTGACCGGAATTAGAGCTATTGATAAATACTAACAACGCACACAGAACATTTTTTGCCATTTATTACAACCACAAGTTACCAAGCAATCAATGCACTTTAAATAAAACAAGATGCAAAACAAAATGCACAATAAAATGTTAAAAGAACTGTTTCTTCGTTCATAATATCAATTTATGACTGCAATGCCACCAAAATGTAACAATAAAATTAAGTCATTGTTAATTGTTAGCTTTTGTACTTTACAACCACAAAATCAGTTCCCCAAATAGAATAGTTTATAAGTTTATAAACCATTTACCCTGCGATTGGATGAATAAGCCATACAATTAAGTTGTCGTGACATATCATCACCAACAGGTGGCAGTCGCTGATCGAAAATGTTTCTGATGAGGTACTGATCGCTGAAATGCTTTTCTCGAGCCTCATAACAGCTCACTTTATCACTTTTGACATCTTAAATAGCATTTATTTTGCGTTAATTAGCATTTATAGCAGATTTCATCTCATAACAAAATTATAGTTAATTGCAAGTCGTTTCCTGAGAGTAAAAAGGAGTAAGCTATATTGCGCTACATAAACAGTTGACAGCAGGTGGCGCATTAGAACAGTGAACTGGTTCAATTCAGTTCGAGATTATTGATTTGAGTTATTGATTATTTGACTGATTTTAAAAGTAATTTACTATTCATTTTCAACGCATAAATATATCTTGAATGCAAAGCAGGTCTAAACTGTTGCACGGGCATAAAAATGTTTATTATGTATTTATGTTACAATATCAGGCTATGAAAGATTGGACTCTGTAGGCATTTTTATTTTAAGGAATGTAAATCAAGTTCCCTTAAGACGTTGACCCGTGTTTATGCAGACGGGTTTCGTAACCCAAGCACAACAAGGTCCCATGACAACATCAACAGCTCTGATCCTGTGACTACCGTCTATAATTAGCCGGTGGAACTAGAACAGCCTGGGTGATGAAAGTTCCAGGTAACAAGGAGACAGAAACTCTACAACCTTCTGCAGCAGACGACTTTGTTTGTTTGCAAAACAAAACTGTGACTCCTGCAAAGATAGATGCCATCGATTTAACGCATCATCTAACCGTGCACGTTATTGCATCGGGATGAGAATTAGGAGTCACCAGTGACCATGAACGCATGAGAGTTTCGGCTTGTGCAATTTCAGAATGTGAATGCATGCGATTTAAACTCGAATATAAATGAAAATTGCGTAAAATTCTGGTTATATTAAGTTTCGTACATGATGCAAAAGTTTCAGACATAACTGCAACATGCACATCGAAAGCATCAGGGAAACTCCATCATTTCCATAAGGAAATTCCACCGAACATGGTACAAACAAATTGAAAGCTACTGGGTGCGTGTTGTACTCGCTGTTCCAACCAGGAGTTCCCCCCATCACCAGTGGCAGAGGGAGAGCGAGACGCTTGTGGAACATTTCTAGCCAATGAGAAAGGCGAGCATTGCAAAAGCCGCGCCCACTCGAAAAGTGGTATAAAAGCGATTGCTTCGGTGGAAGTCGGCAGAAACAGCTTCTCAGACGCAACGTGACGAGCAAAGGAATACTACAACTCCGAGCGATATTTGGATTATACTTTGGCCAGCACACTTTGACTGGATTTTAATATTTCCGAGCTCTTCCGGAGACTTGTGGATTACTATTATTTAAAGCAAAATGACCCTGGAAGAAGTCGTTGGATGCAATATCACTGATAAAAAGTAAGTTTTCTATTTCATGTGTTGCACACACATTCAGTGTGACTCTCACCAATACTTACTGTACAGACAACCACCCGGCTGTCGCTTACCATAGTCTGCATGTTTTTACAGAATGGACACCGTGAGCCAAGCATTGGAAGAGCTGCTGGTGGCAGCACAGAGACAGGACTGTCTTACCGTCGGCGTTTATGAGTCTGCAAAACTAATGAATGTGTAAGTATATACTTATGCCTGACTTTTACGCATGATATCGTATTGCTTTATCCCAACAAACAAGAGACTAATTGCAATTCACTTGATCTACAGAGACCCAGATTGTGTGGTACTGTGCGTTCTGGCCACCGATGAGGAGGACCAGGACGATATTGCGCTGCAGATTCACTTCACGCTCCTTCAGGCGTTCTGCTGCGACAACGACATCAACATCCTGCGGGTGTCTGGGTTGAGACGCCTCGCACAGGTGCTCGAAGAGCCCACCACCGTGGACAACAACGAGCCAAGGGATTTCCACTGCATCATAGTCACTGTAAGTATTGGCTCATTGCGTGATCATGTGCAACATGCATTCAGAGTTAAATCTTTATATTGTACTACAATGACTGACGGTGCATTTCGTGTGTTTTCGCAGAACCCTCAATGCCAGCCACTTAAATGCCAGGCACTGAAGGATGTGGGCAACTACTGCGAAGAGAGCCGCTGCAAAAACCAGTGGATTCCTTATCTGTCCCTGCAAGAACGCTGAACAAACCGCGATGCTTTTGATGCAATTAAAGGATGAAAGAGTCATTCTCTGCGAATGAAAGCAAAAGGGCTCCGCACCAGCCGCCGTTGACTACTGCGTCAGGAAAAAGGGGCTGTGAGAGAGAGAAGTGGAGCTCTTGGAACTGTGCGCACGGGGCCGGTACATTCCACCCTGCCCCTCAATCTTGTCGTGACCTCCGTGGGGAGGGGAAAAAAGTGGTAGCGGAGGAACAAGTTGTGGGAACGTGAACTGTGAAAGGCTGCCTGTCGGCGCAAGCGCTGCCGGAGGACTTGCACGCGGGCGGCGTGGGCGCGCAATGGGTTGGAAAGCAACGTGTGTGCGTCACTATCGCTGCCTGGGGGTAACATTTTCAAATGCCGACTGAATGATCTGTGTACGTGCCGGACTTTAGTGACTGTGAACTTGCAGTGGCATTGATGCCAAGCTACAAATGGACTGCACTGAGAAGCACAGTGTCTGTGGAACAAAAATGAATTCTGTTATTGTGAAAAATGCATACTAATTGATGTAAGTTATTTCCAGTAATTTAAATAGAGTAATATATGCATTGTTGCTCTTGTCGAATGCAATATTGTTTCAATAAATTATTGATTTTGAGAATTGTACAACTCTGTCTTATGGTTTTGCTTTTGGGGGGATGGGGTGGTAGACTGTTCAATAACAAGTGACAAAGCATTACTATTGCAAACACTGACTGACTTCCTTCAGTCAAAGTTTAGAATAACAAATCCTTTCCGGTTATATGTCCTTGCAAAATCTTGCCAGATTTAGTTTGGACTGTATGAGTGAGAGGGAATTACCCCACTGAGGTGTGAATGCATTCAGTGGAAATGTTAAGAAAGGCCAAGAGTGCTAAGTGACGTGCAAACAAATCAATAGTTTGTCAAAGGATAGTCTTTATATCCTCTTGTCCTGGAATCGGCGTCATATCCTTACTGATACAGTCAATTACGAAACCGTACTGACAGGAATGCAGACTTCACAAGTAATTCAAGTCCAGTTCCGTCTACTTTGGCAAGCTTTCCTCCTCCATGAAAAGACTCCATAAGGGGCTTGCATAACCTCCAGAAAAGGAAATGACAGCAAAATAGCTTTTCAGTAAGTGATTCGAGACCATACTTCAGGTATCATATCACAGGTCTCTTACTGTTTGTATAGTCTAATTGTTATTTAGCGGACAACTTGTACACATGTTACACCAGCAGCGGTCCCACTGGGCAGACTGGGATTGTGTTTTTCTCAAGGGCAAAATGGGGATGCTATGCTTCCTCCTTTCACAGCTTGGTTTGAGTTACTAGGACAAAACTTTAACCATTGAGCTACCACTATCCTTTAGTAACACTCTGACTGGCACACTTCTTTGTCAGCTTTGTTCTTCCAGCTCCATCCAGTTGCTGTTCAGGTCAGCATTGAACTCTTGAGAGGTGAATCACTTTTATTTATATAGAGCTTTTAACAATATAGATTGTAGCCAAGCACTGAACATTATCAAGTAGAAGAATAGAGTAATGTATAATGACGGCGGTAATGTATAATGATGGCGACAGCGGCAAGGAACCAAAACCCCATCCATGAGAGAAAGGAGAAAAAAAAGCCTTGGGAGAAACCAGACTTAGTTGGGGCCAGTTCTCCTCTGGCCGGACGCCCAGCACCAGTTCCAGTGAAGAGCTACATAGTCGCACACGGTTGCTTGTAAAACAAGCAGAGCATCAAACCGCCATCCTGTTTTTTATATAACTTCACATATACCTTGTTGTGATATTGTCTTGTTTGCTGCTAATCTGAAGCACCATAATGCCAGTATCATACACTGAACTCGATAATAACGATTAAAGATAGATCTGTTTTTAGGCATAAAAATAGAAAAGAGGAATCAGAGTTTCCAATATTAGCCTCCTTTGAGATTAAAGACATCAAGCATTTTTTCCGGGCATTCCCTGAGCTGATTGTGCGTCTGACGTGTTCCGTTTCTGATTACGCATTGGAACCCCGGAAACGTCATTGACCATTTAAGGGCAAATCTGAAAGCGCCGAGTATTTCACTTCTGCTCAACACTAGCGTGAATTATAATAATTTATAGCGAATTCTCAGTTTTTAAAGTATCACATTATACAAGTTTGTTTGGATAGGGCATCTCCTAACCGCTCACTGGCTGAGTCGTGCCCAGCTCCTGCACCGGTATGTGAGGAATGCGGAAACAGTGGCTGTGTTTCCATAGATGTGCCGCGTGAATGCGCTTGCTGTTTCCCACGAGGTGCGAGAATGAATCATGCTGTTTTTTTGTCTTATCGTGATCACAGGGAAGAGTCTAGAATGAGATGATAGAAAAATAACTTAAATGCTGATGGCATTCTATAACGCTCCTAAACGTGGGCTATGATGGACATTTAGTTTATTGTAATTTCTCAGGATAGGATTAAAATTAGTTTGTTTGTATAGACACATCAGGATAGGTTCCAGAATTAAATATCTGAGGTTGCTTCTGAAGTTAGTGAGGGTTTTCTAGCATTAAAGGACTAAAAATGAAAATTCATTAATTGTGTCATTGATTCCAAACATAACAAGCATAATAAAATACATTATTTTTGAAAAAAAAACTGTGTCATCCGTTTTTGCAGAAAAGTTGATGAGCTCTCTGACCCTCCATAGACAGCAAGAGTCCTTCCACATTCAATATCCACTTCAATACAATGTGCTCGTGCTGTCTTCTGAACATAAACAAGGTGCAGTACATGCATGTTGCCAGCTAAAAAAATATGTACAAATTATTTGTTATTTTAGTTTTTTGTGCTTAAAAAGTATAATACCTTAATAAAATTATGGTTGAACCACTGATATCACATGGACTATATTGTCTAGTCGATGTTCTTGGTACCTTTCTGCATCCTGATCCTTCCATTTGATAAACATCATTGTATCAGCACAAAAAGCAAAAATTCTTAAAGGACCTTATTGGACATAAATGCAGAAATACTCCATTTATAATCACTAAAAGCTGTCACTCATCACAATCTTAAAATCTAATAACAAATGAAAACCTCTGCATGGCATGATGATTTTTTTTTTATTTGAGAGCATGCAAAACAGCAAAGTTTTGGGATTCTAACATAAATGCTTCTGATGGGCGTTTAAGAAATCATCAGTTGTGTCTGTGATCTGTCAACGCTGCAAAAACATGATGTAAACAGCAACCTTTGATGCTGAGGTCAAGGCAAACACTAACCCAGCAATTAAAGCAGTTAAACAATTGTTCAACAATTCTTGACAGCAAAAATTGGGGGAAAATATAATTTGAATTAGGCTATATAACATATGTCAGTGTTCAAAGTCATACAAAACCAGGTCACCAGTGGAAATGACAGAATTGACCTGAATACACATTGTGAAAAGAAATATAAAAGCATTTAACAGAAACACTGATATACACATTACACAGAAAAACATTGGTGTTACTGTAAAATCCAAAGTCTTTTTAAAAGCATGACCAAGAGAGAAGTGTACAGTAATAGATACACCTACACAAGCTGACTCTAAAAAGCCTTCAGTATTTTTAAAAGCACTCATAGGCAGAAACTCAGGGCCCCTGCATGGTGAAATTTTCCCTTCTCATAAAGCCTTGATCTGTGTGCTCTGTAATGACTATATGCCACCCAGTCTGTTTCTGTTTGACTCTGGTCTCTGAGGTCGTCAGGTACATTTAGGCTGGCAGTGGCGCTTCTTTCCACCTCCACCCAAACGAGCAGCCAAGACAGGATTCTGGCCAAGTTTATGACCCATCCTGTAGAGCAGACCAAATTAAATAGACAGTAAAACTAGAGCTTGTGAATGCTCTCATTTTCATTGCACTGTATAAGTCTTTAATCACCATTTTATCTCACCACTATAAACACATTGCTCATGCTTAATTAAAGCTACCAATTACTAGGTTACAGCAGATGTTGACAGTGTTTTCAGAGAAAGGGGCTCTATGACTCGCCATCTTACAAAGAACAAGTTTTGACTTAGTGACATTTTAATGTCAGGTGGTGTAACCATGAAGTAAGCAGAAATGACTATGAAGTTATTGCAAACACAATAAATTGCAATATATATATATATATATATATATATATATATACATTTTTTTTTTGGCAAAGTATCTGGAGCTGGTGGAGGACTGCAGGCAGAAGGGAGGGCCCGCTGTGAGCCAATTGAGGTTGGCTGCAGAGGATTCCCAGGACAGAGCCTGCACAGATCACTTAGGCTGCTTGGAATTAGAGGTGCTCAAGAAAGGAAAACCACCAGAAACATCTGTGAGGCAGTGGAGAAAGCCTCTAGGTGGCTGTGGATCAAAAGGGGCGACGTATGGCTTAGTGCTCTCTTGGACACAAGTCGGGGTCTGATCATCCCCGTCTGGGTCGCTCAGGTGAGGGTGTCTGATGATCTAAGACCCGAAACATCCGGTGACCCTGGGTCCAAGCTGCATCACTAAGGTGTTTCTTATAACTTGTTTAAATGTAAAAAAAAAAAAAAAAATTAAGAAATTATTGCAAAGTTTTGCCCCTGGTCAGTTTACGACAAACTGAAATAAAATATTTTTATAAAATATTAGTAGCTATGTAATGTATCTGATTTTCCTCTATATTTTCTAAATTAAATTCAGGAAGATTATGCATTTTCCATGTTAATCCATGTTTTTGATAAAAAAAATTAATAATAATAATTCAGAAAAGTAAAACATACAAAATTAATAATAACAATAGAATATAATAAATAACACAAATACAATTATTAAAATAAATAATATTAATTCGTATTAATAAAACATTTTAGTATTTAAAAAAAAACTTGCTTTTATTGTTGCTTTTTAAAATTAATCTAACATGATTTTTTTTTTAATTACTTGAAATTACCATTGTGTATGCAATGTTCTCTATAAATAAAAAATCTATATTGTTACACATGTAGTATTTTATAATCTGCATTCTCTCATGAAACCCGTATCCAGATGATGCAGTGAACTTGACTGCTGCAGGAATCAGCTGGGTGAGCGGTGAACTTAAGGTCTGGTATGTCTCTTTATTGCAACCGTGAAGCAAACAGGGAGTGGGTGAGCTTTAAGAATACGTGCTATTATACGGCACGCTCCCAACGCAGCTGACCAGACAATAGCTAGCTGTGTGTTCCTCTCCAGACTTCTGGAAAAAAGCACGCTCAGCCCCAGAGGCGTCACACCGCAGGCACAATGGCAGCAAAAGACTAAAAGACTAAATCTGCCTGAACGAGACTGGTGACTGGAGTCGAAAGTGCTGGCGAGTGCTGACGTCAAGCCAGAAAGCGTGTGAGAGAAGAAGGGGAGGGGGGCGGTTACAGAAACAGAGAGTCTTTTCTTTCACTTGGCAAAAGCCCTGGCTGATTTAAAGTTGCTGACAGTATTTAGTTCAGTCGGCAGAGCTATTAATAGAAAGGCCCGCCGGAGCACAACAGGGCTATATTTAAATCTCAGGGAGTGGTGGCCTTGTAGATAAAATAAGGGGCTTCTTGATTCTGTAAT
>JAUMHR010000060.1:16244407-16255896 GCA_032361145.1 Enteromius fasciolatus | reverse complement strand
AGCACAACAGGGCTATATTTAAATCTCAGGGAGTGGTGGCCTTGTAGATAAAATAAGGGGCTTCTTGATTCTGTAATGGATGTTAAAAAACCCAAGACGGATTCTCTTGCCCTTCTGTGGTTCTACTGACTTGGCCCGAAACATCTTTGTCGTGATTGAGAACGCCACAGAGCCTCTCTTTTGTAAGTTGTGTGCAGTGCTGGACGGTTGGGACCAAGCTGCCGTGCATCTTAGCCATAATTATAGGCTTGATCCAAGCCCCCCACCACCCAGTTTAGCCCGAACTGTAGTCCATCCACTATACCGCACACTTACCATACGAACGGGTATGTCAGTCATTCCCACTGAAACCGGTCTTTAATTAAATAAAACCACACCTATGATACTGACCTCTATGTATTAGGGTCAGTGACAAATACGGGTGTCCAATTTACATTACACGAAAAGGAACTACTGTTTAAAATGCATCTGGCAAATATTAGAAACAATATCCTAGTGTTCATTTTTATAAAAAAAAAAACGTTTAACCATTGTAACCATCAAACGGTATCATATATGCAATATGATTAATATGACTATTGTATATGTAAACACACATAAAAAGAGCACTATTAGGCACAGTAGAGGTGATCTAGAAACTTCCGCTTCTAAAAAGCATATTATTAAACAGATGTGGCATATTGACTGTCGTGTCAGTGCTTCTGGCCTGCTGTAATATTTGCTCTTTTGTGCAGACACTGATGAGCGTGTTATTGTTAGCCTGCGCGTCTGATGTCTTGGCTTTGAGAGAGCTGCTGCTAATTTGGCCTTCAATCGAGAAGCCTCGGCAGACTACGAGCGCTGCCCATTCTTCACATGAGTCATGACCTCCTCCAGAGCTCAACCGACTCAGCCTTCACCGCCGTCTGAAGTGTCAGACCATCCACTGTGAATGCATCAGGAGAACACGTGTTGCGTAAGATGCATAGTTCGAAATAGCTTTCTCTAGATCACTTTCACAAAAGAAAATTGCATCCAGCTGAGACGTTTATGAGATAAGAAATGAAATCAGATCTAATCCAGAGCTGCCTGCGCTGACTCAGACAAGACATCAGAAGTGTGCGATCTGGCACAATCATGCATCTGACAGGGCTTTTAATTTAAAGAACAGACCTATATATTACAGTCGGCTATGGGTTTAGCAAGTGTGAATCAGAGAGCGATATCATGGTAACAATTAAATAAACCCTGGGTCATGGGTGGTCTCATTTAGTGTTATGAGCGAGATCTACCCGAGAAAAAAATGATTGTGTTCTGTTTAAAGTTCTTTACAGTGGGGAGATCAAGGGCAAAGTCTTTCTCCTGGTGGAGATTTTATTCAAAGCCTTAACAAGCACAACATGGCAGCGTTCTCTGCTGGTAATTTCATTGCCTTTTATAGCTTCACACTTAACTCTGTCTTAAATATTCAATATGAGGCTGCAGTATAATTTGAGCTTTTAAGCATTTCCAACTGATAGGCTTTATTAATGCTGACAAAAGAAAACACAATACACTCTTCATGCTGCCTAATTATCCCACATGCTGTTTTATCAAGCAGTGCATGCCTACATTTAGCAAGGGGTTGCAACATTGCTATAGTCTCAAAGAAATAGTTCAGCCAAAAATGAAAATTAAACCAAAATTTACTCACCCCGAACCCATCGTAGATGTATATGACTTTCCAATTGATGAGAGACATCCATGCTGTAGAAGACAACAATTAATACTCTTTAGGCATTGCAATGAGCCTGCATGATGTTTTCCGTACATCTTCATTTTACAAGTTTTTTGCAACATTGCTATAAAGTAGGTTGAACTTATATATTTCCAAGTGATGAACATCGTCCTTGATGACAAATAACACAGGCACTGTTCTCTTCATGCCTAATTTGCATGCTATTTTAATGCATTGCATGCATTCATTTCTTTAAGTAGATGGTTACAGCATTAGCATAGTTTTTGAGTGTTCGTAAGTGATGGACTTCCTCCATATTGTCCTTTGCAGCTTGCATGTTGATTTTTTTACGCAGCACATGCACGCACTTCCTTTTAATAAGAGCTGTAGTACTGCTATGATTTGAGCTTTATGTATTTTAAAGTCTTGTTCTGACAAAAACAACAATGCATGCATTATACTCATTATACCTAGCAACAAATTGCATGCGGTTTTTAATGCATTTGTGCATTTTCTCGGGTAGAGGTTTTGCCATATTGCAGATTTGTTGGAGTTTGATGAACACTTACACAAAATGCTCCTCAAACATCCAAAAATGCTTACATGCTGTATCACGTTGCATGTGCCCATTAAGTTGTTGCAGTTCTGCTAGTTTGAGCTGTTTTTTAATGCAATTCGTCCATGACACTTTTTTTCCCTTTAAAGTCTTTCCAAGCACAGCATGCGTTTCACGTAAACAACACAAATGTGTACTTCAAGTGTCCTCCACGCTTTGCCGAGGTCTTACCTAAATTTACCAACAGTGGAATTTCACCTCAGGCTTCACTAACACAAGAGAAGCCATTGTTTGGCCCCATGTGCATGTGTCTTTGTTTGAGGTGGCAGTTAATTGAAAGGTACGTGCAAAAGCAACAGGAAGCCTTTAATGACACAAGGCCTTCATGTGGACGTTTCAGAGCGAGGTTAACACTCATGCCAACAGGTCTGACTGAACCACAGAGTTGAAAGGAATCTTTAAGTGCAGCTCATTTGAACTTCACCCATCCCGGGCCCCAGCAGCAGTGGGTAGGTGGTTGGAGGGGTTGTGTGGGCTGTGAGACGGGGTGAGGGAGCGAGAGACAGTGGGAGGTGCAGGGTGTGGTGACTTAAGCCAAACTTCAGAAACGGGTCTTTGTGAAGGGAGGATACAGAGACAGTTTCTGTTAGCCGTTCTTATTAATGTTGTAGAGGTATTCCCACTGGATTTGAGACTAACTGTTAATCACCTAATCTTGACTACAAGATAGATCGAACTTCAGTGAATGGAAAATTGGACTGAAGATGAATGTCTGGCATGCTTGTGCATATGGTGAACATAGCTTATGGTGCATATAACTTATATTGAAGTTTACATCTTACATATTTCTTCTCCCAAAGACAAAGAAATCCATACAAAGTAAAAAGATTATTTTAAATATCTTCGATACATTTATTTCTAATACATTTAATCATCATCAATTACTTATTTTCTTATTGCATATAAATTATACAGTATATTTATATTTTGGCTTAATTTCAGCAGAAACAAATGCTAAATTAGCTATAATATGGCAGTAGAATTTTCACTTAAGATAAAAAAAATGTATATCATATAGTTTACTTATCTAAACAGACAATTTTGAAAGTCATAATGCATATAGTTTAATGTTTATTGTATGTTTTTTGTATCACATTTTCTGTTATGCATTAATTGACTAGGCATCTAATCGGTATCTAGACATCCTTTCTTTGCTTTCAAGTGAAAACACTATTTTAACTTTTTAGTTGAATGAGCAAATACTGGTTTTCAAAACTCTTTTTATTTCCAATTTGCACATTTCCTGAACTAAACAAGACCATCATTTAGAGGATTATAAAATACACTTTTTTCAGTTTGGTGCAATGCCTTGCCTGTAGACTTCCATGGAAAGTGCATTGCTATAAACACAAAACAAACCAACTTTCTCACACCACAACACAGACACAAAGTCCTGTAAGTTTGTGTCATACAAAACCCAAAGAGTTAGATTCATGTGCTCTGTGTATTTTTCCAAACTTGCAGTATCTATAGCTAAATGCACAGTATAAAGAAACGCAAAATGCAGGATAGGCTTATAATATGTCAAGATGACAAAATTGCTCCAAGACATTGTATATTTTGCTCTTGAATTGGTAGCTATGTGTCCAGAGTTATAATTATGATCAAAGAGACTGAGCCCCCGACCTCAAACTCAGGGCTGACTCAATGCAACTCACCGACACTAAAAATAGAAGCGACCCCATTGCCATGCACACACACACCCTCTTGTTAGCCCTATTTTCTGACCAACAAAGAGAAGACGGGAGGGGTGGTGTGTGTGCATGGTTTTGTATGAGGGTATGGAAGAGTAGCGCTGGAAAGTTGACTCATTCAATTGTCCCACAATTGCTCTTGCTGCCCGAAACTCTGGCATCCAGAAACCAGAATCCCTGCTCCATTTTTCAGGATATATTTAGCATTTCCAATGGCTCCCGGTGGAGAGCTGCTCAGTAAGGTGAGGAGGAATGTGCAAAACTGAAAGGCCAGAACATTCCAGACAGGTTTGCGTACAGCGGCTATGACTGGGAAACATGTTAATCTGCTTATTTATGTATGCTCAGAGAGATCCCTGGCTGACTCACTCATGCCACAGGCTTGGAAAAGTGTCTGGACAGAAAGTGCTTCCACCCGATCATCTTAGGAGTAATAACCACCTCACTCTTGGAACTAAATAAACTTCACACAGAGGTTTCAAATGGAAACGGGTGCTTCGGTGGAATAACCACAACAACACAACCCTCCTCTCCGGTTAGAATCGTGCCAAGAAGCTCCATATTTAAATCATTTTGTTCGTCTACAGACTTTGGTTAAACCTGGATCGCCCTAATACGCCTATCTGGCCTGTACACAATCAAACCCTCCTCAGAAGGGTTGACCAGACAGCTTCTCCTTTCGCTCTCATTTTTAAAATAAAAATATGTGTCTATGCCCAAACGCTGATCCCACATAAACGTCTAAATTCTAAAATTAGCACCGAGCTGCACACAATCATTTTAAATGGGATATTTCTGGCCATAACAAGACAAAGAACAAAGAAACTGAACAAATGAAAGCAGTTTTTATCTGAGTTTCTCTTGACTTACACAGAAAACTGAACTGAGAAAGAAAGGTGTCCTAAACATCTGCACTGTGTCTACACAAGAAAAAAACACAAATTTAAGATATATTCAGACATAAATGTGGGCTAATTTTTGCTAAATAGATGTTGTAAACAGAGAAGCGAAATTAAATATATTTTTGAAAATATATTTACCTTCAAACTATGACCAAAATATATTTTAAAATGTATTTCAGGTGCAAAAAACAAAACAAAACAAAAAATAAAACAGAAAGATTTTTCCAATCTTACAGTAGCCTACATTTAGGCTTTATTCTTTATTTATTTTTCATTCACATATATTCACATGTGTAAAAAGCAGATAATATTTGTTTGTTTTTTTTTGGATATAAATACACGGAGGACAATATATCTAAATGTTTATTTATATGTTTTTATATTTATATTTACATTTATATTTTATACAATATAAACACATACAGTATATATAAATTAAAAAACGGCAGAAATTGCTAGAAAATATATTTTGAAATACATTTTAGCATATACATTTTCAGGGCAATGTTTGTATATTTAACTCCATAAGGATAGGTACATCTGCAAAGACTACTATTATTATTATACTTTTAAACAACAACAAAAATCAAACCTAGTTTAAGCAAAATATTGATAAAGATAAAAAAAATTGACTATACACAGTCCTTAATATATTCAGTACACTTTCCTTCATAATTTATGTATGATGTGGACAGGTTGTGCAACTACTCAAATGTCTCATTCCCACCTCACCAAAGTAAAATTTTTTTCTTTTTCTAAAATCTAAAATGATAAAACAAAACAACAAACAAAATACTTTTGATTAGAGCAAGCCAAACCTTTTCAGACTGAACCCTGAAAACTTTCTAGAAATTCACAAAAATGGTTATCCTCTTGAAATATAATTTTCACACTGTCTGTAATCCTGTGATGATTGTGTTTAGGGACGTGAGGAGGTGAAGAGGTCAAGTCATGGAGTAACTGTTTAGTTAGAAACAGGACAGCCAGGTGTGACCGAATCTGGTACCTCCCGTTTTTAAAGAAGACATGCAGCTGTTGTCATTTAACAGTGTCACTTTGCCAACACACCTGCTGCTGACCACACACACACTCACACTGATGTCACTGTGTGGTAAGCAGAAACTCAGAGATCAGCCATGACTCGATCCTGCAGACAGCAGACATCAGCTTTCTCACGGCCTGCAGCACATTTACCGCTGTAGCAACACGCATCACTTGAAAAAAAATGTTTGCTTTTACATTTTACACAGTAACTGTCACTGAGTACCATGGGAAGAAAATGTTGCTTCAATCAGTAAATCTTTCACTGGGTTTCTATTCCTGTCAGAGCTCTGCATAAATTACAGGTCTGTGTGCTAATATGTGCAGTTTTTTTAGCTTTATTAAATACGCACAGTAATTTAAAACCGTCTAGTATGAAAAACAATATGATGTTCTAATGATGTTCTGAGGAAGCTAACTCAAATGAAACTTATGATGTATCTTATGAGGTATCTTAAATATTCTCGACAGCTCTGCATGCCCGACAAAGTGCAAAAGGTTGTTTGCTAATAACTTTACATTCAGATAAAAACACATACTAGTGAAAAATCTTCACATCTTGCTAGGGTAATGACATGAAAACTGCCAAAAAGTGGAAAAATATTAGCAAATATGCTAGTGAATAACAGCCTGTTGCTAAGCTAATGTTACGATACTTTGATAGGCATAGAAACACACTGTAGTGAAGAACAGTAGCATGCTAATCTAATGAAGTAGTTATACATCATACCCTGATCACCATAAAACACATATTAGTAAAATAAAATAACAATAATAACAGCATGAATAACAGCATGTTAGCCTAACGTTTTAGTACTTTGATAATCAGGCTATAGAAACACAGACTGTAGAACATTAGCATGCTAAGCTAATAAAACAATATTCTAAGCTTACAAAACAACAAATAAATAGTATTCAAATGGAAATTAACCATCAAGAGATTTGAAACATTAAATGTAAGCTATGACTCTGTGCAGCACCATAATATGACACAAATAGTAAGAGCTTTGGGATCTGTTTATGGTTTACAGCACGACATTTCACAACAGATCAGCCATTCAAGGAAAATCATTGTATAATCAAATCATTATGGTGGGGCAGATATTCATCAGAAACGCAGTATTCCTACTGAATGAGGGACAAATGTTCTGTTCTAGCTCATTAAGATTGAGACACATAAGGGAAGTAGTGAAGTACACAGCAAACTATAGGTGCGCCCCAATTATTATACTTTTGCACTTGCACTTAGTATATTTGGTGTGATTAGTAAGTTTCAATTAAAAATTAAAAAAGTGTGGATTGTTGGACAATTCATGCTCTTGGTTACAGCTATGACATTAAAAGACAAAGTAACCATATATAATCTATACTCCACAGAACATAGTGCAAATTAAATAGTATATAATTTAGGCTACCTGGTATGATGGCATAAACGTAATGGGGTGCACTTTTTTAACAAGACACAAAATACGTACCAACATATACATATCAATGCAGTTTCCAAAAAAACAAAAAGAACACTAGAGGCAGTAAAACTTCAACACCCCAGATATTTCATGCAATAAAAACACAGCAGTATGTACCTATATCAACATAATAAAAGTGTGCCAGGGTTCACGTATCAAATCTCTGTGTTAGCGCCACTCTGTGGACATTTATCTTATCTGCATAAACAAGCAGTAAGGTACGAAATAACAGTTGTACATATTTTTATGAGACCAGGTTGAATTTAGGATTAACAACGAATTAACAACTACTGACTCCTGTCTGTTAATATAAACAACAGATAAGTTACACAAATGTAAAAACTGGAGGTAAGTTGTGGTCTGCCGACCCAGATGGGTGTGTGCAGGATGTTTCAGGGACGATGATAAAGAGTGAAACGTATTCAGATGTTCAAATGACAACTGATTAACTGAAAGCCTGAATAGCTTTTAAACCTCTGACTCAAAAAAAAAAGACTTGTGTGTGTCAACCTTAAAAGCTGCATTCACAAGAAATGCACATTTGCAAAATATTTGCATGCGTTTGCCTGGTCTGAGATCCGCCCTGTGTGTAATTTCTCTGCCTGTCTCCTCCCAGTCTCCCAGACTGTAGCTCAGCCCTGCGACTCCCTGAACGTCTCTGTCTCTGTCTCTTCCTTGTCGGCACACCCCGGTCTGCTGAGAGAGTGGGCGAGGGAAAAGTAAAAGAAGTGGTGGGGTAGAGGGGAGAGAAAGTTTATCAGTCAGCAGTGACTCACGGAGGGAAAACCCTGGCTCGTGTGCCAAAATAACGAATGGTATAAACAGGACCCTGTTTAGTGCTAATGCTAATGGCTGTCTGTCCTTTCTTCCTCATGGCCTTGCCGCTACAGACAGACTGTTAATGACTTTCAGACAAGACTTCCTGTGCTTCAGACATCAGACCAGCATCTGTGCTGCTTTGTATTGATTTCTTGAAAGACGGTCACAGACACCCGCTTTCACAATGTTATAAATGTTTTTGAAATCCATCAGACTCTAGATCATATAGACCTCAGAACTGGCTTGCAACTTCTTAAACCAGCGTAAAATATTTTAGATTGTCATGTTGGTTTATTTTAGAATTTTAGAGGTTGTTGGAGGGAATCTGAGCGCTTGTAGCATCCTCTACATAGGCCAGCCAAGAAGACCCGTTCAAGAAGTGTTTAAAATTGTCCACAATTGACAGTTTAAACCACCTAAAACCATCAAGACTAGCTAACCATTTTAAGTTAGTTTAAGCATGTTTTTCTAGGAAAAGATGTGCAAGTTTCCATTTTTGGAAATGTTTGCACCACTATCTTGCTTAATTCATTTAGTGAATAAAATGATCCCTTGGAAAGTAAACCATGGATTTAATTTCTTTTGTATTCATATCGCTAAACTCAGGAATTTGCACAGTACTCATTTTTTTCATTCAGTAATTTTGGACTGGAGAAAAGAAAATACATTGCATACAACAAGATATTCATCACCTCCCACAAACAGCTCCAGCAGCTTGTGCAAGGGCGCTCTCACTAATGATTCATCAGCTTTTATTGGAGCTATTTACATCAAAGAAGCACGCATGCTTTTGGCTGCAATGCTGTCAGATTTAGAAATATACACGCATCACACACTAAGAATAGAAGTGCTACTCACGTATGCCTTGGCATATGGCGTTGCAAACAGTTGCAAACAAGAAAAAGAGACAGACTGCTAACCCTTACTGATTGTAATGAGCGTTGGAATAATAATTTTACAAAGCCACAAAGTGAAAGTCCCATTTCTTTTTTAAAACCTTACAAAACATTTCATCCTCACATGACACTCAGCAACCCAGATTTCAGCCAGATTCAAGGGTTTTTAAGGGTACCCTGACCCCAGGATCTTTACAGATGTTCATTCACTCCTTCAGGATCCCAGTTTGTGAAGAACTTCAGCAAGACTGGATAGATAGGAAATATTTCTAATTTGCAATCAGTCATTCTCTTTCAGATCATCATCTCTTTCTTCATCTATCATCCATCCAAGCTTTGGTTGACAAATATTGTGACTACAAAGCAAAGCAAATATTAGGAAGCAATCATTGTGCTTTGAAGCAAGGCCTGGGACAGTCTTTAAGAATGATTGATTCTCGGTTTGATCCACAATCGGTCTCTTTTACTGAGATTTTAGGAGCTTTTCTGATGCTGTGGTAAATGATAAGTGAATAATTAGTTATGTGGTGGTGCTTAATTCTTTGGGTAATAAACAAAACCCTCAGAGAATTCTGTTCTTCCTGTTAAGTTCCTTTTCACTCCAACTTTCAATTTCAAGACTTTATTCTTCGCCGCTTTTGTGATAAATGTCCTTCCACACATAAGTTGTAAAACTGATAGAAACAGCTGCAGACAATTTGCAGGTCTTCTTAAGCTAGCAATTCATAAATCTGTCATTGAATTCGATTGAGAAAATAGCTCTGACTAATTCCGTGCACAGGGGCCTCGTAGCTTCTTATCAAACTCAATCTGATGTCTGCTGGTAACTCCCAGCCTTGATGTGCAGCCAGGACCCTCAAAGACTAATCACTACTGAAAAACACTTACCAGCATGGGCTGGTTTGTTGGCAAATAATAAAGAAAAAACTCAGTCCTTAAGTACAGATCACAGGATCCCTTTGAAATGAAAGAAGTGTCAGTGAAGTTGTCACTGAGTCATGTTTGTGAATATTCAGAATGCAGCTGGCGTGTGTGAGTAATTTAGTGTGCTGCAAGACTATGCGCTTGAAGAGAATATGTTCAAAGAAGCATGAAAGGGAGACCCCGGTAAGTTTCCCTCTGGCTTCCTGTAAGAGCCAGGTGTGAGTCAAGTGAGAGTCACGCATCTGATCTGGGTTTGGACAGATTTGCCTATTAGATCACAAAGGCAGGATAACTGTTTACAAGACATTAAAGAGTTTAGCTGCTGCACATGTCTGTTTAAACTTGAATGATCAAAGAAAAGTTGGCGTTTACCTGTGCACAATTTAACGACACGGTGATACAGAGCTAGTTACTGCTATGATGTTGCCAGGATGTTCGTAAAATTGTAGTCCTAGTAAAGCTGCATGACTTTCTGCACCAATTGAAAAGTGAGTATATATACATATAAATCTGTCTATATGGCACAGTGAATTTATTAATTGCATCTTGTTTACTTTGTTGGTTATGTTTTTTTTATGGCTATACAAACTGACTTAATTGTCTCTGATTGGCCACTGCATTCAAAAGCTCAACAAACAAGTCTGTGATTGGCTACAGTGCTCAACGCTTGTTAAAGTCTGTTGTAATTAGAAACCTTTGACACTCCAATTAAAGCTCACAAATACGCACAGTATGTATATATCAGTGGGTATCAAACTGACTTCCAAGTATCCAAGTATCGACTTATTCCGAACATGCTGACTCTGCTACACATGCTGTACTTTTCGATTCTCAGTAGATGTCTATTTGGGAGAGTTTACACAAAGCATTCAGGTGTGGTAAGAGGTGTGTTGGGTGAGGTGCATTCATTTATCCATATCTAGAAACCTGCGTGAATAGAGACACACCAAAGCCCAAACAATCCAGAGAATTCCTGCGTTGTTTACAACAACGCGTAAAATAACAGAAGTATGTGGTTACTCAGTACTTGGAAAAGAAACTTTGCAAGTTGGGCAAAAGCCAAGGCAAATCCTCTCTTAAAAAAAACAAAACAAAAAAAAAATCACACAGCAGATTCTGACATTTCAAAGACAGCTGCAGGTCAGAAAGAGTGAAAGGTGAGAGGTCGCACTAGAGTACGAAGACAGAGCTGTTGTTTCCTGTCATGTGAAGCAACTGCAGCAGAAAACTTTCCTTAGAAAAAAGACTTAAGATACTGGAGTCTTCTCCGAAACCTGTTCCTCTACAAAGAAAGGCACATTCCTGTTCTTGATATTAGGATCCTGGTACTGATGTGAGTCACCGATCTGTCCTGGTACGCCTGTGGGTGGGTTTTCTAGGTGGATCCTGTGCGCATATTGGGCAAAACTTGACACACAAAAGGAATAAACGTAAG
>JAUMHR010000060.1:16220117-16231622 GCA_032361145.1 Enteromius fasciolatus | reverse complement strand
CCGTGCACGTATGAACCTGTAAAGCAATGTGGATTTTAAGAGACTGTACCTGGTACTCACCTGCTATGCTTGGTTAAAAAGCCTGAGATCCCACGAGTTTATGAGATAATAACCCTTTCTCATCTGCTATACTTACCTGTGTGTCACAGTTCAGTTTCTCAGCTCCAGTTACCATCCTGAGACCATACTAGGACTCGCTGTATATTACCTGCCACATTCACCTGAATGTTCACTGCCTCGACATCCTGGACCTGGAACCACCGGAAACCCTCAGATAAGTTATTGAAAGAATACCAACCTGCTCTACTCCACTGTGTTCAGGCAAAGCCGCGTATCCTAAAGGGAACTAAAGGAGAACTAGATGAGAAAAGAACCTGATTGAACTACTCACCCAGCACTATATGCACTGAACTATATTCACCAAGAAGGACGATCCTGAGATCGCTACACTAGTAACTTTTGAGTTCCTTATCCTCACCTCACTTGATTAACTCCATTCCTTTGTGATCAATAAATATTTTGTTTGATTCACTACTCCAGTCTTGTGGTCCTTTCAAGCAGAGTGTTACACAAACACTTGCTGCTCCCCAGTGACTTCCATAGTATTTTCCCCCACACCATGAAAGTCAAAGGCTTCCAGTCAAGTATATAAAAAAAACTGTGATCAATTAAAAGACTATTTAAATCTACTTAGCTAACACTTTAATGTTTCTTAAAGTGCACTTTGTAAAAATGTTTCATTAAAAGTGTAACACTTTATTTTTCGGTGTCCATAATTCGGAGTAATTACCAAGTAAATATTTAGCAGTAGCCATTTTATTTACATAAAACAAAATGTACCATGTAACTAAGTTATGAAACGGTTTGTAATTATGTAACAGGCTGCTACTGTTACACATTAGTAACAGACCAAGTGTGCTACACAGCTACTGTGTTGTGTTGCAGACTTTATACAGCATAATTATAAATTCAAGTACACATGCATAAGCTACTTAAAATAAAGTGTGTCATGATTGTACTTATAGCTGTAATTCATGTGTATCTAAGCTGTAAACATTATCTAGCTGAACATTTGATTAGTACACAACTTAAATACATATAATACCTTTTTAATTACATTAAAACTACAGAATATTAAACAGGCATAAGCTACTTAAAATAAAGTGTATCAAGATTGTACTTAAGTGTGAGCAGCCGTGTAACACACTCTGTCTGTAAGATATGTGTAACAGTAGCTGTTTGTTACATCTAGATAATTACGAACTGTATACAGGCTGTTCCATAACTTTGTTACATAAAAAATACATTTTATTTCATGTAAGTACAATGGCTACCTCTAAGTACCTAAATAGGTACTTACTCTGTATCTTAAAATAAATTGTTACCCTCTTATCTATTAAGGCATACATAGAAGTGCTCATAGAAAATTGGCTGTCTTTTACACTTGCTGCATGTACTATTAAAATTACAATTAATTATGCAAAATTACATTTAAGTAACCCCAAGCCAATCCCTAATCCTAACCCTAACCATATACAGGTTGTTAATTAACATTACTCAGTACTTAAATGTATAATTACACTTTAACATGAATAATAAAGTGTAACTGGAAACTGAATAGAAGAAATCATTAAATACAATACGTCAGCTGTAGAAAAGGAAATCACGTTTTTCAGTTAAACCCATAGTCACCTGTTTGTTTACTACTTGCACGTTTTGAGCTAAATAAACACACTAATGAAACTATTGTTACATTTATGCAGCATTGTTGTTGCCAGATTTGGATGCACATTATATTAAGTGTGCCTAACTACTATATACAAACTTTGCATGCCTCTGTTTTTTTTTCTCATTGCACTTGTATTTTTAAAAACAAGTGCACGTAATTACACCTAAGTCATTTTTGTGGGTACATCTGTAATTACACCCTACCCCTACTGTTTTAAATCACCCTTAAACGTACCAATACCATGAAACCTGTCCTAATCATAACCGTATTCCACCTCCATAGCAGTAAACATGTTTAGCATTACAACATGAATAAGTACTTGTACCTAACAATTAATGTTTGTTTACCGCAGTAAAACATCTCAGAGTTTATTGCTCATGTTTCTGAAACGTTATCTTCCCCCATTCCCCAAGAGCACCTGTATGTCTGTTACATTCAAAAATGAGCTGCCTAAGGCGTAACCAAAATGAAAATGGAGTTGTTTGGAAGTTACTTTACTGTGAAGAAGCCATTTGTAGGTTGACCTTTCACACAATATTAGTATCTGTGTGTTTACAAAACATCCCCCTATTTCTTTGAAGAACCTAACCAGCCTGATGTAGTAACAGTGGCTTAACCAATGGCATGTGTTTGAGGCGGGGCTATTTGTTTGTCTCACCAATGGCAGGTGGGGAAGCTCTGGGTAAACAATTCTGTGGATGCGAATGACAAAGAAACAGTACACTTTACCTTTAAGAAATGCTAAGAAATTGAGACAAAGTGTTCTGGGAGGGGCTTAACTAACGTGTACACAACAGGTTCGGTCCTTTTCCAAGAGAAAATGTCTGCAGGGAGAAGTAGGTCACTGTGACATGTTTTGTTGTCAGTTTTAGCTAAAAATGAAGAGTCTGATCATTTGCACCCTCAAGACGTTCCAGACATATCTGATTTTCCTGTCCGAGAAGATATTTTAGCTAAAATTATAGCTGCTGTTCCAAGTTGTGTGGAAAACATACTAAGTAGGTCCATTCTACTGGAAAAACTGCAATAAACAGGATTATTGCATTTGTTGTGCTTGCATACATGCAGAGTTTAGTCTATTAATAGCTAACGTGGACAGCAGTCGTGGGTAGTGTGTGTGTGTGTGCAGAGTTCACGACAGCCCTGAGGAAAATATCAGTAACATTTTGCAGCAAACAACACCAGCAAAAAATAGGCCGGAAAAGGTGAGAAAACGAGAGAGAGAGTGAGAAAGAGAGAGAGAGAGAGAGAGAGAGAGAGAGAGAGAGAGAGATGGGGGAAAAACAGGAGGGTGTTTTTTTTTCGTTTTCCGATTTTTTTTTCCTCTCCCAGGAAAAGTTCAGCATATGGGCCTTTGTTTTTGAAGCCTGTGAGTGAAAAAAAAAAAACAGGACACAGTGTGTTTCTGCCTGTGGCAATCAAGTATGCATCAGACACACACATCAAAGCACTCTTTGTGCTTTTCTGTACTTCGGGTTAAGAACCAATCATAATGCTCTGCAGAGAATAATTAACTCAAAACATTCCATTCCAGTATCTTAGTGTACTTTACTGCTTATGAAGAACACGCTGTGGGCAATCTGATAACTACGTTTGACATCAACAAGAATTCATGATAGTTTTGGGGTGTGGTGGGTGTCTTCATGAAGGTGTGTTCTTAGAAATAAAGACACTCCAATGGAGAAATCAAAGTGCGTTTTCACATGAAAAAGACCAGAGAAGTGGGTGTGCAAAATCCTGCTTGATGTGTGTACAAAATGTAATTGTGCATTCTGTTCAAAGTTTCTCCCGATCTTTAAAGATGTCACTGTCCGACACTTCAAAGGCGATGCATAATGCCTTCTTTGCAGTTAACATTGCTGCTTAGTGTTAGACTTACAGGTGTGCTTATTTTTCAGTAGTGCACAGTGACAAGGGAATGCGTGAACATAATAAAAACTTGCTGTATGCAAGTGCACTTTTCAAAGCTGGAAGTCCTGATGAAATAAAAGACAGCATAAGCATCCCTTTGAATGGCACTCATTGCAGTTCCAACTTCCATCTAGAGAGGCGCAGAGATTTCAGGAGCTAAACCAGTGCAGGATGACAGACCTTAAGGCTGGATTTATTCATTCTGACACTCAGGGTCTTAACGGTCATTTCTGTTAGTTGCAACATCCATGTTATTGAGGACATCTGAGGTGAAATCTCCTAACAACACTCGAGCTCTGTTACAAAACTTTTGAACTGCCAATTACACGGACAACTGCTTTCTTAGGAATTATACTAATTAGAATCAAATTCAATTGATTAAAATATTGGCTAAAACAGTCAATTTGATGTAAGACTTAATGAACCCATTTGGAATTGAATAGAATGGTATTGCAGCACTGTAAATACAACACAACATTAATTTGTGTATTTGACATTGCATTAAACACACCCATTTTATTAGCAATCAATCCCAATTTCCTTGAGATTTATGTGCTACTGTTTGAGTTATAAAGTGTCTGTCCACTTTTCCCCCAAAGGATTTTTCCCATTCATTTTTACAGGGACCTTTAGATAGTCTTCACTAAAGAGTCATGAACCAATCAAAGTAAAAAAGACTTTTTCCACCCCAATGCAGTACACTCTAAATGCAACGTCTTCTCTCTGCACTGAAAATAACTACTTTCTAGTAATGCACCTTCGTAAATGCATGCATGCAAAAGCCATTAGATGTGAAAATGTTGGCCAGAGTTCAAGAAATATCAATAAATGAGCATGCAATAAGTGAAAAAAATGAATTCTTTATCTAAGGAAATGCTAAGTCATGCATCATTAAACCACTGACGTACAATCACCAAGGGACACCCGGAGAGAACAAATGCATCAGGCAACATCAAAATAAACACGCCTTCTTCTAGAATACACTACGGCTCTTCTCTTGTCATTATGCTATTCTTCTGCTTGATATTTATAGTCACTTCCCAATGGCAAGACGTACTGTACTGTACCGCACAGACTACTGGCTGCCACCCAGACAGCCTGCTGGAGACGGAATTTGACCCCGCCTTCTCTCATTTTTTTCATACGTACATACAGTGCAGTCACTTTCACACACATTACTAATTATATCTGAAGAACTACCTGAACGCAGTGGACTATTCTTAGACAGCAATGTTTGTTTTTTGCAAAAAAAACTATATGGAACTGTTTTAGCAAACTGGTGAATCACACAGCTGTTAAAAGCCGCTGCCAAATCCAACTCAGCTACAGTATATCAATTCCAGCTAAGATTTGCAACTTGATCTCTCTAATCTTGGAATCTATTTATTTATTTCCTTCTTAACACCACTCCAGCATCTAAAGCTACAGTATATTCGTGGAGAGGACCAGTCCTAATCTTGGAATCTTCAGTATGGGTAGTTTCAATGTTATTACTGTACATACTATGTAGAAAGCTCCAATGCAATTTAAAAGGTAATGCTTTTATTTTGTAAGGATTCATTAAATTGATCAGTAAGAACTGATAAAAAGAAAATACAAAATATGCTAAATGGCTATTTTAACTTTCTTTAATCAATAATATAGCAAGAAATAGGTCAGTAAATCAGCATATTAAAATGATTTCTGAAGCAATATGTGACAGTGAAGACTGGAGTAATTCTGCTTTGTATGCCATAAATAAATAACATTTTAAATGACATTAAAACAGAAATCAGTTATTTTAAATTGTAATAATATTTCACATTATTACTGTATTTCTTGACCTTCTCACACACTTTTAAACACTAGTCAGTATCTCTTAAAAACAGAAACTTATTCATGCCATCTGTCATCTGCATCAGACTTCATTGGAACAGCTTATTCAAAGAATTTTCAGGTGATTCATTTTCTTTCCAAGGAATTACTGCATCTGTGTTGATCAACGGGGCAGGCACTGTTGTGTGTGTCACCATAGAAATATAACTGTAAAAAACAGAGTGAAAATAAAGCAGGAAAAAAAATATCCTGTTTCAACGTTATAAGGCTGGATTTTGGAAGTCATTACTCTTGTAATCCAACACTTCTCCAGCCAGCCCTGTTTGTTATCAGAGAGGCTGACGTGCTGTGGGAGAGGTTCCTGGTAACCGTGTTGTTTAGGGATGACTGAAGGAGGGGGCGACTGGCTCGGTCTGACTGGGGGTTTGTTTCACTACACTGGGGTTCCCTCTTGGCACAGGCTGCAGCAGGGGATTATGGGTCATAGTTTGAGCACTGTAAACTGTGCGTCTTTGGGACCTCTGAGTCAGACTTAGCATTTTCTCCCCTAGACGTCCTATACAGTCGCCCCGCTGTCGACTGGCCCAGTAACCACAGAAACCACACATACAACAAAAAGTTACATGACCACCGAGATTACACACTTGGTGTCCAAGGTAACAGTCAAAATTATGGAAATCTATCCTTTTATTTTTAATTCTGAGTCTTGTGATAGAATGACAGGGCAGCACGAGACTGTGATAGACAGTATGAGTAACATTTAAATATATCAAAGTATCTATCTATCTATCTATCTATCTATCTATCTATCTCATCAAAGTCTATCTATATATCTATCTATCGCATCAAAGTCTATCTATCTATCTATCTATCTCATCAAAGTCTATCTATCTATCTATCTATCTACCTATCTGTCTCTTTTGGTTAAATTCTAATTCTAATTAATATCTCTAATCTATCTCATTATAATCTATCTATCAGAACAGACTGAAAGAAGAATGAACAGAACAGAGTCTGATTTTAATGCTGTACTGTACGTAATATTTTTTCCCACAAGATCTCCTGTACTGTTTATATAAAGTCGAACAGGACGCTGGGATCTCTACTGAGGCAGCCCTTCAGATGAGGAATACACTGTGTGTGTGTGTGTGTTTATCTCAAGAGGTTCGCAAAGCTCCAGTAGTGTGACACTCACTGTGACATTTATGTACAAACTAATAAGAGAATGAGATGGGTTCATTTGATCACATACTGAGAACTGTCTCTTCACAGAGCTATACAAGCAGATCTCATTATGTCTGCATGAGTGTGGTAACAGTTGTGTCACAGGGGTCCAAAGCACACGCTTTATTTTAACTGTGCTAATGTCTCTTGCTATTTACAAATGTGTTTAAACTTTCCCAGCAAGAAACACATGCATGTCCACACATACAGTATGTACTGAGTGCTGACCTTTCAGCGTCGCTCCTCCGAAGAGGCTGCCTTGATGTTATACAACACAGTTTTGTGTATGTCACAATCTAATCAACTCTAAAAATTAACGCTCGGTCGAGTCACGTAACACTAATTCAATAACTTGTCCCAGTACAAAAGACACAGCAAATTATGTTAAGTTAGACTAAATAATGATAAGAATGCAGAGACCTCAGTCAAATTTGGGCCTAACTCAGCTAAGCTTATTCTCAAACACAATTGAAATATAAATGAATATAAATATATGAATATGAAATAATGAAATAAAAATTAATAAATACATAAATAAAACCCAATACAAGTGGATAAATGTAAATAATAACAATCTTAAAACAAAAGTTAAAAATACACACATATCCAACAGAAATCTTATTTATAAATATATAAATTCCTTCTGTCTTTCTTTTGTACATGATAAAAAGGTTCAAGTGTTTAGTAAACTGATCCCATAGGAACCACTGTGACCCAAACAGAAAGCTGCGCGTTCACAGTGCTCTGTAAAATGACACACCATAGACTGAAACACGGTAACACCTAATGCTAGAGACTGTAGGGCAGGTGAAATCTCTCACCTGTCTTACTTAGCATAACCCCTGTAACCCAGAGTGACCCTCAAACAACAACAAATACAAGCAGCGTGGAGACTGTCCCCTCAGAAACACATCAGAACATTTACAAAAGGAAATAAACATAGTAACTGCAGACACTGTACAATTGTGATACTGCATTTGATGAGGCTTGTAAAGGGCAAATATGTCAGGGCAAAGTGTACATATCTAGTTATGGTGAACAGAACAGGCTGTTGGGAATTTGACTATGGGTCTGAAAGATACCTAAAATAGGGTGTATAATTATGCAAGCTAATTTCCCAAGATCTGACGGTGCAGAACAATTTTAATATGTCTCTATTACAATTACACCCTCAAGAGCATGTGTGTGTGACATATGCCCACATACAGTATGTACACCCTAATCCTATTTGGTCATTATGTATTTTTTATTAAATTGACATATTTTTGTTTTATCTTCCATGTTTTGGTGGTAACACACTGTACCTAGAAAACAGTTCCTCCCATCCCTATCAATTAGCAGCACACACTGTGAAAAATATGCTTGTATTCTTCCCAAGTGTGTAAGTGGTGCAGAAGAGGACAGCTGAAAATGGGCAGCATGCCACCTGCAGAGAAATAGATCGAAATCCTCAAATCACCTCAGAGCAAAAACACCTGAGTTTGGGGTAAATTCGGTTCAAGGGCTAAATCAACACACAGAATAGATTCTGAAAAGACCAAAGACTTTTCTCAAGAAGCCTAGACCTGCAAGGCATGTCAGTACATGTCTGAAACTGGCCAAGGCACATGGCCAAGAGAGGCTGTGTGTGTGTCTATGCTAAATGCATGTAATTGGGCCAATACTCGACTGGCCTCATTTACAAGCACTAGACAGCATAATCAGACTGCAGCAGACCTCTGTACAAAACAGAGCATCATTGGCCTAAATGAGCCATTACAGAAATTTTAGCTACATATAATATAAAATAAACTAATTATTGCCAGATCCATTCAGAGACTTTATTTTCCTCACTCAATAATTGGTACAATTTTAAATTGAATCTCATCTTGATGTTTAACACTTACAGAGCAATGGTGCAAGCAATACTACCAAGAGGTGGTGGCTTCTTTTATGCACTTCAAATTGCAAAGACATTTTCTTCCAGCATATTTATAGAGCAAGCAATAAATTTGCAAAAAAAAAAAAGTTAACCCAAAATATTGATATAAAAGATGATATAGTTATCCAAAGCAACATACATTGCATGTGAAGGGGAAAATGAAGGGAAAAAAATATTCTTGTAACACGTTTAGACAAGAAATTCAATAACAATAAATTGGGTTCAAATCCCAGTAAACAACACAATATAAGTCTATCCTGTATGCACTGCAGATTGCTCTGGATAGAAGTGTTTGTCAAATGCATAAATGTAACAGCTACAACAGAGAATTAACCCAAAAGATGATCAGTTTTGTTAGACGTGACAACATTTATTCACACTTTTATCCAAAGCGACTTGTAATGCATGCAAAGACAAACATGTAAAGTATCATCAAAAAAGTGATTGTGAAGTGAAATCCAAGCACATGCATAAAACAGATATTGTATGTGCTGCAAATTGCAAAGAAAAACTGATGTTTGTGCTATTTTATTGTAGCATATTTATAGAGCAAGCGATGACAACAACATCAAGGTTGTGGGTTCAAATACTGTTATCTTGTTTGCAATGCACATTTCTCTGGAGAGAGATTTTTGCTCAATGCATAAATGTTACATGCAAAACAGAGAATTAACACAAGTGATTAGCAATATTGCTGGCTAGGTAGAGATGAAAACATTTATTCATACTTTTAAGTAATGAAAACATTGTTAGCGCCAACTACAAGCACACCAATTCATTTTAAAATGAATTGACAATGCGAACCCAACAGATCTATTTTCAGCTAAAAGTGAATAGCACAGCCATTTGGTGACCTTTCTTTTAAGAGTTTTCATAGCATGGACTATTGCCGGTAAGAGAGATTATCTCTCCTGGCCTGAATAAGCAGCCAGACAGCTGCAGAAAACAGCTAAATAAAAGCTCAGGATCAGTTAAACAAGCTTTACTTATCTAAATTTCGGTGGGAAATGTTTCAAAACAGCTCTTGGATCGACATGTAACAATACTTGATCAATTGCTTAATCTCATGAATAAGTACAACATGACTGCAAGTGGAGTTATATGTTTGGACATGGCTTTCCCACAGAAATCTTTTCCAGGTAAAGGCCTGCACGCTGTGCAAAGGTTCGCAGTATTCCTAGACTTATTCCTAGAAACTCTCCGTATCAGGAGTCAGCGTTCGTTCACACATAAACACGCATGCATCCATAAAGCACTCACTCACACAGCTGCAGGAAAAGTGTATATCTAAACTTGATCTATGCCCTAAACTAACTCCAGCACGTGAATGTTTGGATTAGAGCCAGCGTTACGTAAGAAAGCACATGCTTCCATTAGCCTGCAACACTCTTCCCCTGAACCCTGTTCTTTGGATTAAAGTGAATGTTCATACTTGATCAGGACTGGCATCAAAACTGTACATGTTGTGCAAACTGTACAGCTTAGTTTGTACTGCTATCATTGTTGTCCTTAAATAAACCGCTTGATCTTTGATCGCACTTCCCCTCCCACATTTTTTTCAACTCTAAGAACAGGATATCTTCTCATTACACCTCTATTAAGAAAAAGAAGGACATGTGCTGGTATCGGTGCAGACTGGAACGCAGGGGCAGGAGATAAACGCATGCATGCAGTCTGTCCTCTGCACGTGTCACTGGATTCTGAAAGGTCAGAGGTCACTCAGGCCATATGCAAATTTGATACTTTGTCTTTTTTTTCCACTTTGTTGCATTAAACAGTGTGCACACATGGCAAACAAGTGTGTGTAAAGAGGGTGGAGGGCGGTGATAAAGACTTTAGGATGAATTTTGAGGGTAAACAAGGGGAGGACAGTCTGAGGCAGAATTCACAGAGCAGTTGCAGACACACCTGTTTGTTAATGGGGTTTAGCATGCTTGCATCACCAAATCCCTGCTTCCAGTGAGTCTCATTACCCAGAAGCAAAAAAAAAGCAAGCACTTGGGATATGGAAAAGGGTGAAATTGGACTGTAGGAGCTACAGATAAGACTCTTATTCTCAGTAAAGATGTACACAGGCATAAAGCTGCAGAATAAACATTATGGGTGTTGTATGTGTGTGTTTTCAAGGTGGATAAAGAACAAGTATTTTTGTCAGAATGTTTAGCCCATATAGTCCTTATGTGGACTTTGTGTGACAGTGGGAAAAAGTAGGTACATTTGAAACCGGCATTTGATACCTTTTATGGATTGGTATCATTTTATGGATTTTTTATTTTTACTCTGAAAAGTCCCTTTCTACAATCTGGGGAGAAAGAAAATACTTAAACAGGACAATTATCCCAGAAATACATTAAAAAGAACTTGAAAGTGATTACTCACAGAATGTGGATTTTGAAAAAATTGTTATTACTGTTTTCTTCAGTCGCTAACAAGCGCTTACCCATACTTCAGATAATTTTTCTGCTCTACTCTTAACACAGACTCACACCTACAAAACACAACTGGCCAAATGGATAATTTTCTTCTGAAAAATACATTTCGTTAAATATATACCAACTCTTCATTTCAAAATAGAAGACATCTTTCTCTGGGCACACTAACCTTACCAAAACACTGGAAATCTGAGTCAAAATGAAATTATTTTGTCAAAGAATAACACTTGTTCAGGTACAGTCAATCAAAGTCACCAGGTTTAAAAATATCGGCAATTGGTGAAATTACAAAAAAGCATAGACTTTATGTTTCAGTTTTACAGGTATTTGCATGGAAAACATGCAATCCACCATTTTGACATTGAATTTCTTGGCATCCATGGCTTTAAGGAGGGACATCTGGTCATGTGGCTGATGGTAATAAACCTTCCAACGCTATACATTCTTACACCTCTACCTTGCCCTCTCCCTGG
>JAUMHR010000060.1:16195574-16217035 GCA_032361145.1 Enteromius fasciolatus | reverse complement strand
GCCAAGTGATTAGCACACCTGATTCTGATCATTTGAATGGGTGAGCGAAAACTTTTGGTAATATAGTGTATGTGTGTTCTGTGTATAATGTATATATATATTGTGCATATATAAAGACACATATATGTATTTTGAAAATATTTACTTGTATAATTTATATTCATATTATTTGTATTATAAATATATTTAATGTTTAAACATTCTCTCATTAATCAGTATATACATGCATGTGTGTATATTTATATATACATTGTTACTATATACAGTATGCATACTTATACTATGTAAACAAAAACTTATTTTAGATGTGATTAATCGTTTGACAACACACACACATATATATATATATATACACTGTATGTGTGTGTTATATATTCTGTATTTCATATACTGTATATTATTCAACTATATCATCTGTTATAACTGAAAATCATAACTGAATCCTAAAATAAAGAATGCAATTAAAATGAAACAATCGACAACAAATATTACAGTCCCAGTCCTAGTTCATGCTGCAGTAGGAATGAGTCCTAGAAGCACAGAACAACGCTGATTTAATCACTGTCAGTATACACAGGGCAAGCACCACCTTAGTTATTGCATTTTAGAGCACTTTCCTGTAAATTACACCAGCATAAATGTGATGATCAGATCAGTTCAAACCTAAAGTTCAAACATCTGGAGAAAAACAGTACGCATGTCAGGTGCTTTGTTTTTCATGAGCTCATCTTGACTCAGCATCACATGACAGCAGCTTCTGCCAGCTCCTCAGAACTGATGTCACACTGTCTTTCGTGAGTATCGTGAGTCTTTGTGTTGGAAAGCCCCTCCATTTGGAATGAATTGTAATCATTTCACAAAGAGCTGCTCAATAAATGACCATAAATGGGAAACAAACGCATGACAATGAGGTGTTTAGTGCAGCAGTCCAGTAAAGCAGACAATGAAGTCACTTCAGAGGTCCACACACCCTCACTCTCTGACTTAGTTGGCTCAGGCCACTTACTTTTCCAGAGTTGAGATCAGCAACACTAAATGTAGTCTGACCTCATGGAGGAAAAAAAGGGAATTGGCGCTCTTGCACACACACACACACACACTGCCTCAATCTCAGCTCCCTCTCTCCTTCCCGGAAGATACTGTGTTATTGGAAGAGGAGAAAGCAAAGCAAAAGCAGGAAAGGGAGGAGTAAAAACAGATGAGGGGTTCCTTTTAAATCATGTGATCAGTGAGTCAGTGCATGAGCTCAGTGCAACACAAGATCTCCTGATTGGTGGACAGTGATGTGCTGATCCGATCAGGACAGGGATGTGCTCAGCCTATAGGAATAACAACTAGCTGTATACTGGCAAATATGATTATGCTAATTTAATAAGAGTTTTGTGCCATTTCATTAGACAACTTTCTGAAGGAAATAATATGATCATGCTTTTATAGTTGGAAATATCTGTAGAAACGTGCAGGCTAAAACATTTATTTTTTACCCTTATCCTTTTTATGCTGAATGTTATATGCATTAAGATGTTTAACACTTAACTTGATGCTCAACATGCTTTTTTTTTTTTTAATTAAGAATGTGAAGAGGTAACAAATTTAAAATGTGAAAATTTAGCAACTTGTGTGCTTGCCATTACATTGCAAAACAATAATATCCTATGCATATTTTTTTATTATACGATTTTATTTAGTGGGAAAACTAGATATCCACATTTTCAGAAGAAATTAGTGCTAGCAAATTCTAGATTGCTTTTAAATTTGTGAACATTTTTGTTTGTTTAAAATGCAGTACTTTTTATCAAAACATGTCTGCTCAATGGTTTTATTCCACATCTTTAAAATTCAAATTACTATAAAATATTAAATAATAAATTATTTTTTGAATAAAAATAATTCTTTTTTTTTTTTTTTTTTTTTTTAAGTAAACATATTCCTGGTATACAACTTAGATATCTGTACTTAAAAGTGCACACTTACCCATATGCACGTACAGTATGTTTGCATGTTTATGATCTGCGTAGGCATTTATAGATAGAAATTTGATTCCCAGTTTCTTCTTGACATCACCTTTGGGCCCGGTGCACATCATGTTCAATGCAATGTTTATACAACAGACCCCCAGCACGTTACCCCTTCAACAGACGTCACAAACCAAACACAAACACAGCCAGTGGCCTGCGCAAGCACTCTACCGTGGGAGAAGAGTTGAAAACAAAGGTGGTGGTGCAGCACCATCATTAATATTCCATCTCACTTACACAGTGGTAGTGAGGTCACCGTATAACAGCTCTCTGAAGTGCTGTGTCATTAGAGGCCTGGATGATATTTCAGCAGTGCACAACTACACTATCTCTCCTACAAAATAAACAATAGGGATTCAACTGGATGACAATGGCAAACTCTTAATTTGTAGAGTGCCAGCCAGAGGAAATACTAAAAAAGGGCTTGGCACTTTTACTTAATGTATGGCAACAAAATCTTATTTAATTGGAAATTAGGTCATCATGGTGATGGAAGCTGAAGGTTGGTCCTGCAGGAACATTTGTGTCCTGAAATGCTTGCATCAGATCAGATTCCCATTAGAAACCCATCAGGTTTTTAATAAGTACACATGCTGTCCTTCTCAAGACTTTAAGAGTTAACTAAGGACATTAATGCTGCATCAAAGCTGACTCTGAGGAGAAATTAAATTAAATATCTCTGCTGGGTTGTGAAGCAGGCTCCTGAGGAGATTATGAGTAACAAAAAACAGTGTTGAGGAGATGTACATTTCAAGCAGGATAAAAACTGTGGGTTGCATCAGGATACATGTAGTCAGATGGACTGGCCGCTACTCTGAAAGCAAATTAGGTCACAATTGAAAGAATACTAACTCTCAACTTAAAGTTCAGTGCTTAAGTGGGATAAAATATCCTTTTGACCTGCCCTCAAACCTGTTTATAGGTGACACCATGACTAAGGTCTTAAATAGGTTTATCTGGATCCTAAATCATCTTCTTGTGGATGAGACATCAGATGTTAAATCCAGGGCTGGAGGGTAGGGATCAGGTTTAGGTGAAAATGGTGCCAGTCCAATGGAAGCTGTTAAATCAGAGCAGTTTGTTAAACATTCAGCAGGGACTGTTAATCACAAACACACTCAGATCCTCAAAAGCTAGCAGCTCACTCACCATTTTCTCATTAGCCTAATTTACATAAGTATTTGAAAAATGAAGGGAGTTGGTGCACACAAAGGTGTTTGTGAGAAGTTAAATACCCAGCATCTCAACTTCCTGCTGAGTTGGCCCTACCAACTCTTCACAGCCTCAGGTGAAGGGAAGAATGAGTCATTTGGATTTTTCTACTAGATTTAGTAGGCTGCTTTCATGGCCTTAGAAATGAATTCCAGGTCAAAGTTTAGCAGAAAAGCCATGGCCTATCAAATACATATTTTAAGCAAACAGCAAACTCTATGGGTCTGTACACACCTGTACAGGAGGTGAACTCCACAGGAAGGTAGTCCTCCAGTCCCTGTTCTCTTAATGAGAGGGGTGTCCAAACCTGTCCCTGGAGGGCCACTGTCCTGCTGAGTTTAGTTCCTCAGTACACACCTTAAGGAAGTCATTCAAGGTCTTCACTAGACTCAGGCCCCAATCTTTCAATCAATGTGCTCTGCACATTTTGCATCTTTCCTTTATCTGACACACACACACAGCCTGCATCCTAAGGTGCATACCATCCATCCTAAATTCTATGTCACATTAGTAATTTTCAATAATACATGGACTTTTTAATTGATGGAGCTCTCTGCTAATAAACTGATGATCTGAATCAGGTGTGTTAAACCAGGGAGACAAACAAAATGTGGACTCAAAACCACTGCCGTAGACCATGGCTGCAACAGACTTCTACCTGGCAGTCAAAGCCATTATATCAGAAAAGTGTGGACTCAGAAGAAGACTGTGAGGGTTTAGGGATTTTGAGATTGGGGACAGGCATCATCAGCCTTCATCATTGGCACAACCATGATCTAAAAGGTGGTGATCAGATCCTACTGAAGCACAGCCATCAGGCCCATGCTTGTTTGCCAGCAGCACCTTCACACAGCTTGAGTCATGTGAGCTCTTGTATGATTTCAGCTCTCACGGTCTTCACACACAGAGTGGCTGACAGCAGTTTCATGCACCAACAGGAAAGGAAAGACCCTGAAATACCCTAAGATTGTATATTTGTTTTGGGCTCTGGGCTTTGAGTTTTAATTCATTGTTCTCCCACAGACTTCAGCAGATGTTTTTGCTTTTACTGTGTTTTTTGAGGGGCACAAAGTGGGTGTGAAAGAAGAGAGCAAGCGTGAGATTTCCCACCACCTGCAAATGCAACATAGCCTCACTCAAAACAGGAAACACAGATGAAAGCGAATGATTCAGAAATAAGCAGCTTGGACAGCACCGACCTTAAACCAGAAATGAGTATTTTAATCTCTTTTTGATATTTTGGACTGAGTTTGGACTTTCAAATGGAAATTTTCATAAAGAAAAATGGTTACTGATCTTCAGTTTGACCTGCTGTTGCAGTACATGGCAATAATCTGCTGAGTACCTTTTCTCCATTCAGAAGTTTCATCTTTTTGTAAGCAATACTTACCTTAAACCTCTTACTTTAGACAATGTGTTAAAAATAAACAAGTTTAAGACATCTCTGAGCAATGAAACTAAAAAAAGGCCTCTAAGACATCCAAACCCCTAAGCCAAAATATTCTACTTTTTTGTTTATGCTACAGACATTAAACATTAAATCCTGTAAGGTTATCAAGGGAAGGTCACATTTACAATTTCTCTGAACAATTCAATCCAAATCCAATTATTGCAATAGGATTGTGTGCAATCAGAAATTTAGTTTGAGAATGAATAATGTTCCCGTGCATATTTTGCAAAGGTGTCAAGATGGTTGCAATGCATTTTCTGCACTGACCAACAAAAAGCTGCCTGTTCCTTTGTGCGTGGACATTTTTTGACAGCAATATTTTGCAATAATGTTACCACAACTTTACGAATGTTGCCTGTCAGGCAATAAAAATAAATGAATGAATTAACCGTATTGAAGCACCTGAATAATGCTGCCTTCAAATGCTATCATAATTACTGTAAATATGATGTTGGGAATTTATGTTTACAAATGTTAAATCATAAATAGACGTGAACGCTTCTCAAGTTGTATTTACTACTTAGAAACACTGAAATAATTTAGATTTTAGATTTACAGAGTTGGAAAGCCTATACATTAGGATGGACAGATTAGAACTGAGAGGAAGCTAAGTAGGAGAGAGATATGGGGTGGGACGGGAAAGGGCCTTAAGTTTGGATTTGAACTCGGGATGCCTGTAGTGCATGCTGTATGTTAGTGTGCTGCCCACAAGGCTATCTGTGCTGACTTGATGGGTTATTTTGACATAGATCAGTCGCTTAACAACCAGAACACCCTAGCATTGTGGTCTCAACTCTTTTTTGCACTGGAAAGCAGCACTCACATTTTCCATAAACAACATTCCATAAAGACACATTTACAGAAACTGCACCTGAATTGTACATTGTGTGTTGGAAAGAGGCACAAATACCAAGCATATCTAAGCATTAATATCCATTATAAATAATGACAGCAGTTTTGTTTAAAGTAGGGTAACAGAACAGGCCTGCTGAGTTAAACAGACATGGAACTTTCTGTCTGTTACAGCAGGAATGAGATGCATTCTTTTTCCTCTTACACACACACACATGCATAAGTCCTCAACTACTCACAGGACTTCACAAACAGGAACGAGTTCCTCCGGGACTGCAGCAAGAGAAACGGGTCAAGCAGGCCAGGCAGAGAAAGAAAACAGCTCAGGTTGATGAAGAACTCTCGCCCGCAGGCAGAAACTACATGTCCCCGCCTAGAAAGAGAATACTGGGATTCAGGGAAAGCTTTGTTCCCTATGGAGAAAAAAAAAAAAATGAGTGTGTGAAAATGTACTTCCATAAAAGTGTGAGAACAGATGCTGGAAGAACATGCTGGTGCATGCAGTTCCCAGCCTGATTTCTAATGGACTGGGTTATCATGATGTGTTGTGCTGCATTTACCAAAAATCTGCTTCTGCTGAAAACCTTTTGATTCTAATGAATTTTAAAAAGTGTCATAAGTATCATAATTTTTTTGTAAAAACAAAAAACAAACTGTGATTGATTGGTCAGTCTTTTTTAAAACTGACCCATTGTTAATTTGCATAACTACACAACTAAATTTCCCAATGTGTACTTGTGAACTGTTGGAAAAAAAAAAGGATTTTCTATGCAAATATCTATCCCACACTTTTATGCAAATTCTTATCCTTCGGGACAAACTTTGGTGACTCCTTTTGAGGAAGAAAATATCCCCTTGAGCAGGGAATTTGCATATGGCTTCATGTGGAGCATTGTGAGATCTTCCTCCTCTGAGAAATGTTCTTCAAAGGAAAGCAAATAATTTCAGTGTTAGTGTTTTTAGTGTTAGTGTTTTCTTATTCACATTAAGACAGTTCTACGCAAATCTTTGCAAAGCATCAAACTGTTTCTGGTAATTCTTCAAACAAGCTCAGCTCATGCAGACAGATCTACCATGCAGCAGTTATTTGAGCTCCACTCAGTCTGTAATATTGCGAAGTGTTGACCCGGGCATAGCGCCCAGAGCTGCTGCCAGACTCCCAGCACAGGTGGAATGGGAGGAGGTGAGAGACAGTGACTCTCTAAGATCTAGAGATGCCAGCAGGGCATAACTCTGAAAACAAATCACTTATCTTTTCATTGGCTATAATCTCAAAATTGTACATTAGTGTAGCATATGTTGTGTTCAGCGATGTTTAGTGCAAATCATGGATGAAATGACTGACTTGTCTGATTACTCATCAGAACCTGTTTTGCAGGAGCATCTGTAACCTTAACAGCCCAACTGTACGGTGTTTTAAAAACAGCAGTCTTAGGAAATTATGACTGTGTACACAAAGCATGACTTTAGGATAGTGGTGAAAACCTGAAAGTTAATGATAAGGACTGTAAAACACTACAACAATACCGAACTACTGCAGCTAATGGCAATAATCACATTGAAGTTTACAAAAACCCACAAAGCCAAAATCCATGAGTTGCAACTGCTGTAACTTTAATCAGAGACACCAATCCCGGACGAGCCCCCATTAAATGTTACTACCCTTTTAAGATTGCCTTGGGGTAAAAGGAGTAACATTTAGAGCATCTACCCTGGCCATAATCATCTGATGACTATGAACTTTTGATGAACTTCAACATACAACATACAAAGTCCTCAGCAAAGGTATCACAGTGCTTTGACCTCCACATGAAAAGCATCGCAGGTATCTTCACAGAAGGGCATTTTACTAACTGGATGATTATTTTCTCAATTTAAAGATACACCTTGGATGTATTTGTAATCAGGGTACTTGATGCATTTGATACAGACAGGATCAGTCTCTCGTGTTTTCATTTCATGTTGGTACGGAAAATATATCATGTGAACGCCTTGGGTAATGGTTGGCTGCACTTAGAAAGGTCATTAAATGGGTAAAAGGTGACATTGCGTGAGCTTTGGCTGCTTGATCTGTGTGCAATGCAGCAGCAGGGGTGACAAGCAGCTTGACACTTAGAGTTCACTGTTAAGCATACATGCACTGTTTAGCTACTACATCTCTGAGGCTGCCGACGGCCACTAAATAGTTAACACAGACCAATCAACCTCACTCACCATAAAAGCTTCTTCCTCTTGTATCTCATTTTCATATTCATCCAGGCAATCCCTTGTATCTAATTTGAATCAGAAAACAAACATCAGCTGTGCAAATGAGATACCTGGAAACCCAGTGTTTGTGTATGCATGTTTGCATACATGTAGGCTTTTAAAGGTCTCTTATACCGGAACCACAAGAGCCATCCTAGAGTCCCACTCAGCAAGTGGGCGATGCTGATGGGCAGTGTAGGTGAGGAGTGTTTCAAGCAGGTTACGCACAAAAACATCAATGGACTGTGATGCGGTAGCCTGGCTTATAACGAAAGTCCGAAAGATCGGTACATTTGTGATTTTCTAAAATAACTCTCGCCCAAAAGAGCATGGTGGAAAACACCAGAGATGAATTACAGAAAACAGATCTTCATATTTGACATGAATTACTCATCCCTACTCATCTTTTTGGCTCATTTGTTGAAGGGCATGTGTGACTACATCAACACTATTGATTATATTTTAATATAGCTATATATAAAAGGCATGCCTGTATAGAATTTTCAATGCAATCACTGCATATGTAATATTATTGCACATTTCTTACAACTAGTTACTCCATGTGCAATTGTGCAAATAAATACATGAATAAAAAATGAGCTAAAAATAAAGCAGTTCAATTTGCATTGGCCATGCAAGAAATTCCCCATGTGCAACAAGATTCTCTATTTCACATTTTTATGCAAATATAAAAACCAGCCCTTCAGGGTGAACTCTGGTGACCTGTCATGAGAAAAGAAAAAAAATGTCCCCTTACACTACTGCAGTGTGTTTCTTATATATTCAAGTGAAGGTTTGTGTTTCTTGTATTATGTCTATATTTGAATTCTCTTAACAATAGCACTTTTTTAAAAATGTGTTAAGTAATAGGCAAGGGCAGGACGGCCTGTACGAAAAAACAAGCAGTCGCTTGTAAAGGCAGTACATAAGAGGACAGCCAAACGCTCTGAGAACAAAAACAGTGTGGATAGGAGATGGGGAGGGGGTGGGAAGGAAGGAGCTGCATAATTTCATCAGTGACGCAACATACATGTTACTCTCAACATTGACCATATTAGGGCAAAGGCGGGGCTTCGGCAGAAACCAGGAAGTAGGGGGTCCTCTAGTGGAAATACCACATGACTTCCAGTACAATCTCGAAATATCTTCACTCCCCCCTCCATTCTGCTCTGTTTTTCTGTCTAACAAAATGTGCTCTCTTCTGTGTCATTAGGGCATTTATTGATCAGTTAAATGTGAAGCAAGCAAGCAAGAGGTGCCCTTTTAATCGCTATGCTAACAAACGCAGTAATCTGATTACTGGCATTTATTGCAACAATATTGTGCAAGCAAGTTCAATTGCACACAGGTTCATAATATACATTCTGGTAAATAAGACTGATGCAAACTAAAACACAGCTGCTCCTTTAAACTTACAGTATAATATATACCTACAATAAAAAGCTGTCTTTTTTAAAAAACAGGTTTTCCTGTGATCTCTTTGGTTATTTTACAGCATAAAGGAATGGTTTAATGTAGGTTAGTTTACTATATGCCATATATATATTTGATATATGTATATCTTTAAAAAGTTGCAGGTATGCTGCTTGACAACAAATACTGGAAATTTTGAACTAAAAGTAACAAATTTAGTGCCATATTCAGGCCATAAGCAATAGAAAGCCAACAACCAAATAACAATATTGAGAGTTGCACTTTTAGAATGCATACATATACAGAACAGTTCTGGCAGAAAATTAAACATGTAGGCTATTGTGAATTTGGGCAAACAGAACCGGATACACATAGGCTACATTGCTGAGAATCTACCTAATATTGCTTCTAATATTGCACAATTTCATGCATTGCTTCGTTATGAATTGTTGGAATTATGGTATATCAAAAATGCTAATGAAGTTATCAGATGTTTGGTATCATAATTAGTGATGGCAGATTGCAAATTAGTCTTTAGTCTTCAGCATTAACATTGTTCATTAAATTTGTTAGGTTGTGTAGCGTATTCTAGCCTTAGAGTCAACATGTTTAAAGCAAACTGAAATATAACAACATTATACTTTATGATTATGGTATTGAAACGTCAAAATGTTTATATTAAACACAACATTAAAAATTAAATAAAATTCAGTGACAACCAGTGGGCCATTATAACTGACTGAAAGTATCTGTCTCAGGGAAAATCTTTCGCCATGTGTCAGGTAAGTTATACGTCACGAGTATAAGAACATCGACTAGTACCCTCGCACCCACAACACAGACATACACAAACCTCTGGAATCGCCCCCTTCACCTCAAACAAATACCAACCCAGAGGTCAGAGCAGCGACAAAGCGGCGTTAACCCACTCTCAGCGTCATGGTAACCGCACGAGAATGTTCCGCTACAGAGCGCGCTTGGCTGTTTGCTTTTTCGCGGTCTCAGTTTCCCGCCCACTCGGGAGGCAATCCCCCTCAGCAGCGATCAAGCGTCACTGTCACAGCCTACGCCCACACTAGACGCGGCGAGATTCTCCGCTACGCAACACGTGGGCTAGACAGTGAACTTAACACACTGACACATTGTTTACCTCAGTCTTTACGACAGTGAAAATATAACTGACCATAGATGCGTCCAATGCACGCAATGCTCACTGTTAGACACTGAGGAGGACATAGTGACACCGTAAAAACAGTCATAAGTAGCATATTTGTAGCAATATAGCCACCAATACAGTATGGGTCCATTTTGTTTCTTTTTTATGCCAAAATAAATAAGCAAACTTCATGTTCCATTAAGAAATGTCCTACCGTAAATACATCAAAACTTCATTTTTGATTAACATGCATTGCTTCATTAGAAAAAAGGATTTGATTTTGTATATTTATTTTTTAAAATATTTAACAGATTAGATCGGCCTATCCTATCCTATTGTCCTATCCTAACAAACTATACATCAATGCAAGTTATTTATTCAGCTTTCAGATAAAAAAAAAAAAACCTTATGACTGGTTTTGTGGTCCTGGTTACATATATTGACAAAAATTTGTCAAATTAGAATAAATTTTGCACAAACATGATACTGTGCCTGCAGCACATCCATAAATCGAAAATAAGCAAATGAATACAGACAATTTATCACCCTTTGGTAATTGACCCATGGTTAACTGCACTGAAGACTTGCATTTCATATGATTTATGCCAACTGGGATACAGTTTATTATAATAATAATAAATTGTGTATATACTTCTAGGATTATTGCAGGTCAAACTTGTTCAAAACTATGCAAACATACACAATGTATTTAGAAATATTAGTAAATGCGCATCAGATAAAGGTCAAATAACAACAGTTGCTAAGGAAAGTTAAAGTTTTTTGGTATGAGTTACTGATTGAACTGTAAACGCATGCATTTGTGATTACATGCAACTCAGCATTCAAATACATGATGTGTGCCTATAGAATTTCTTCAGAGAATGCATATTAATGTTCATGTGTCCGTGTATGTGCAGCTGTGAATAGCTACTGTTATCTCTGCAAGTTTTCATCAATAAAACTTAAGGAGGGCTGTTGCTGTGGAAACCACTCTAGGTTTTGTTCTATTTTATTGTCAGGGTTACAGAGAGAATATAACCTTAGTCTGTTATCACAGTTCAGTCAGCCGTGCCATTTACATGCTAATTAAAGCTCATCTCTTACCGATGTGGCAAATCAAAGGAGTTTCTTGGCTGAATTGGAGGGTTGATGCCCATGAGCCAACCTAAATGTCCCAGTCATTACCATGCTCTCTGGTGCAGTCTGTCAATAATTGTCAGTAATATGACTTTCTGATATAACACTGCAATTAGCCAGGCACCAGGGTTCTGTTATAGCTGCATTTACACGCTGAGATTTAATAGGACTTCTATGTGCAGCTTATCAACAGTTTGTCTATTTGAGCATGTGGAGCCCCGATGTACTCCAAAGATGGATCCTATAAAAGAGCCTCGGGATAAGGAAGGGTGGGGAGTGTGAGGGGGTGTCATACACCCTCCTACTCCATCTTAAAGCCTGACACACACACAATCAACCCACCTCTCATGAGACCTGCAGTGATGAGGTCAGCAGGCCCGCTCTGATGTCATCACTGCATGCGTGATTGTGTTTGAGTGTTGTTTTATTGTTCTCCTGCAGTGAGTATGACTCACATCTGTGAGACCACTTGTACTCCCAGAAACAAACGTGAATGAACGTGGACAGTAAAATAACTAAAGAATACTGAGTTGAAACAACAGACCCTGTAGATATTTGACAACAACTGCAGTTAAATTTGGACTAAAGTAATAATACAGCAAACAAAGACTTGTTATGTATGATGGCTTTAACAAAGTCTCCATCAGAGCTGTTATGGTTTTGGAAGGCTACTTAGCAGAGCTTGCTCTTGAAGGGTTGCCATGTCCACTTATCATAAGCGACACTTATTAAGCATCTTCGGGCTTGTTGTTTGGGCTCGGCTCATAAAGCCATCCAGTTTATGGATTTAATTATGTGGGAAGGTGCGGGTCACTATAATTTCATACATGGTTTATTTCTAAGATATAGCATTTGGATTTGAATTTATTAATTTGGCAACACTAATGAGGCAAAATATACCCTGTAATTTCTTGCACTGCGCATAAGAGACCACTCTGATACAACACACTTAAATACATCATAAAAAAATAGTTGTTTAGTTTAGTTTTGCACACAGTGCATTAAAATTCTGTGTCACTATCAGAATGCCGTATAGATTATACTTGATTTATACTAAAAGGTGAAGTGACTACAAATTTAGTCTGTCAAACATTTCTAAAGGTCAAAAATATGGCACTTTTGATATAAAGGATAAAAATATGCAAATGTTAGTCAAATTGAAATGATCACTCATTGTTCTGCAAATTTTAAACATGGGGAAAATAATTGCACATTAAGGCAATACTTCAAAGATAAACTTCATTAGTTCCTACAGCGAGTGGCGGCCTGAATTACTCTTCCTCGCTGAATCATCACCGACTGCACTCTGAAAAGATGTCACTGAGGGGCAGAAAAGTTCCCAATTAAAACTTCCCAGTTAGCAATAATATAAGCGTGAATCATCAATGATAATGTTCTGCCGAATGCACCTGTGATAAATTGAGTTTACTAATATCACTGTTACAAAGGTCTGAATGTTATTTTCCAACCAGATAAATCGCTCTGAAGGAAACAACCTGGTAGATCAAGAAAAAGATGTTTAACTCTGTAACCCGAACTGTGTCTTGGAGGGAAAAAGAGTAAAATAGAGGGAAACAGATGGACGGAAGGAGGGCTGCACTTACTCAATTAGCCTTAAACCATTATGAGTTGGCAGGTGGTGGGAAAGAGTGAGGGAAAATAACAATAAGGAAGAAAGTGAAAATTACCAGTTAGCCTGCAAGGCAAATACAAGAGATTACCTCTCTGTGTAAATGCCGAAATTTGGTCTCTTTCGCTGCACTTAGCAACTTGCGATAAAAACCTGTAAACTTAGAAGTGTTGCAGACATGCCAGTTGTCAAGTGTTTGGATACACAGCTGCATATGTGGAACACTGGGTCAGTGGGTTTTGTACTGTGCAAACACATGCCTGTTTTGAATTCCTGGTATTAATTTGCATTTTATTTTCACTTGCAGTGATGATAATATCTTGCGACTGAAGTATTCACCCTGAAGTCATTCATACTGAAATGAACTGATGTCCGATAATAGAAAGAGCTGTCAATCATCAGCACCTGTGCATTTTGCATTTGTTTTGTTTACGATCTTAAATGCTGCTCTTGTAAATCTCTCATTATGTCATATAATCTCTTTGTCAACTTGTCACATTAGTACAGGTTTTACAATTCTTTGTATTCCTCATTAATCTGAGTTTATGAGTGAAACAGGTTTATTTGTGGATAATTTCCCCCAGAAATGACGAGGCCTATAACTAATCAGTTCCAAAAATCAGATACACAACTTGTGCTAAACTGACAATATAAAACTGATAAAAAAGACTGAATGCAATATTTGTAAAAAAAAAAAAATATATATATATATACAGCACAACAAGAATTAAATATGCAAATAATAAGGGCTATTTTATTAAAATCATCCAATTAATTAGCAAACTGCATGAGATTTCATGCACTGAATATGCAGCACTGGTAAAATAAAAATAAAAAAAATCTGTAATTGAATCTCTCCCTCCTGAATGGAAGTTCCCTTTACAATGAGTGATGTTGAGATTTTTAAAGAGAGTCTTCCAAGATAACGAAAAGCCCCTGAGCACTGCACAGAATGGACATTTTCTGTCATCAGGTTTTTTGATGTGTAAGACTGAAAAATCTATGACTTTCAGTTTTTTAAAGCTGATAGTCTGTTTTCAGTGATGCTTTCAGATTTACTCTTGATATGAGATGTTTCAAATGACCGGGCCCTCAAGTTACCGTAATAATGAAAATGTCATCTGATGTTGTGTCAGTGAATGTCAGGGGAAAACATGGTGCTTAACAAAAACCTAACTTCAGAAGCAGTGGAACTTCTTTTCTAAGCTGATTAATTACGGTTATGCAATAACAAAATTCTGTTGTGTGGGTTTTGTACTGTAAAAGCACATAGCATGTGAAAACTGCTTTGAGATAGTAAGGAAATGTAAGATGTAAGTCGTAGACATGAGAAACTGCGAGTTTCATGGTACAGTAAAGTAAAGTAAATTCATGGTACAATTTTTAATTAAATAAATTAAATAGATTAATTATTTATTAAAATTATAAAGATATGGTGTTGATTTTACAATCTTAATTGTGAGATATAAAAAAATGTTTTATTTATTTTTTAAGTATTTAAAAAAGCTAAAACTTATATTGTGATTTAGAAAATCAGTTTATAAAGTAAAATAGTTTAACAATTAACTCTTCAATTTTGTATCACATGCAGCTTCTGCAAAGCTGCTTCAATGATCTTGACAAATGAAATACAAATAGAAGAACTGAATTCATTTTTTTAATGTAATTATGATTTTACATGAAAATTTACTAAAATTGCAGTTGGGAGATAACAAATTGCAATCATTGCAATTAATTAAAGATTATTTAATTATTAAAAAATTACAATTTTATTGTGATCTCACATTTGTGACTTTTTGTCTCGTAAATGTGAGCTTACATCTCATGCTGCAACTTACAATGTGACATAATTTCTGCTTTTCAATAACTTTTTTTTACCCTGAGGAAATAGATTTTTTTGCAGAGCTGTCATTGCATCAAAAAAACTGGATCCTTTGCAAACAAATGGTTTCTAAGTCATTCTATGAAAATAGCCTAATGCTAGCAAAGGTGTCAAATCAATTAAAGAACAGGGTCACTGTTCCGTATTTCAAAAGTTTCTTACATCTGCTGCATACAAATAAAAATCAAGATGTGTGGAATGGCTGCCAAAGTGGTCTTGTTTATCAGAAACGGAGGGCAATAAGCGAGCGAAAGTGAGAGAAGGGGGAGAGGAGAGACCTGTGGTTTTGCAGCATCCTGTACCCGTGTGGGTGCAGAGAGGAGGGTTTTGAATGCAGGCTTTGTGCATGCTAGCGGCGTTGTGTGTGTCACTCCGGCTGGTGGAGTGAAAAACTCGGCTGAGTCACCATGGAGACAGCAGCTATAGAGATGAGTGTACAAGCAGATCGGTGGATTGCTTCACCTAGCTACTGTACACAATCTGCCCACTGACACCCCTGCTTACACACACTGCCCACACACAGACTCACCCTCCCTCTCTCAGGGTGTCTCTCACCTGTTCTGCAGGTTCAGTGGAGCTGAGGTTCACAGTCAAAGAACATACCAATTAAGCCAGAAGAGCATCAAATGTCATGTGGTGTAACCATCAAGTCAAAGGCATAGCTATAGCCTGCACAAATTCTGTAGTTTTGTAGTTAAAACAGATAATTAGGGTATTGTTTTTCAAAAACATGCACTGCACATGCAAACCCATTTCAGGCCCCAAAAACACTTTTGTTGTGTAAATGAATGGGTAAAACACATAATGTTTCTGTTTTTAGTGCTGTGTTCAAAGTAATTCAGCGGACCTGTTATTACAGCTTACATGGTCAAATTATATTTTAAGAGACTTTGACACACAGTTCTCTATGATATCATTTTTTGTTTCAGCCTTTTTTTCTCTCAAACCACATGACATTTTTAGTTGCACCACATGGCACTAATGTCATGGACAACTTTTTTTTTTTAATATTATAATAATAATAATGAAAGGTTGTGTAATTTGTTTTCTCTAGGAAATACAAATAAGCCAATGCTACCTATTTCCTTTTCAAGATATTTAAAATCTATTTTAAAAATACATGCTGTTTTCACAATAACGCATTTTGTTTTTTACTCAAATTAATCATAATTTATAAAAGACATACAATTATGAATGAATTGCATTTTAATGTATCTTGACTAAACATTTGTTTGCTTGTTTAAAAATTCAAATTCATTTGATTTACTCAACATGTAATTATTATTATTATTATTTTTACATGATGGAAGTCTTTAAAATATATAATTATGTGATTCACGGAAGGAAGGTCTGTGTGAGTAAGTGATGACAGATGTTTACTTTATGGGGCGAACTATCTATCTAATTAACACATAAAAAATGAAAGTCATGTCATTGTCCCATGAGAGACCATAGTAAAGCTTCTCCCTGATAGTCAGTTCCCAGGGGCTCCTGATTAAAGGACCTGGCTCCCAGCATCAGACGTTTATTTGAGTGTTATTAGAGCAGCTCTCGACCTCTTGTCCTCCTCCGGTCACTCAGCTGCAGGAGTGTGAAGTCACATTCACACCTCCCCTGTCTCCAGCAGAAATCCCTGTCAGTCATTATTTTGGCCACAGGAATGTAGAATCGTGTTGTAGCATAAATTGTATTAGATTTATTTTTTCTATGCAATTGAACATTTTTTTCCTGATTCTGATACATTCAAATCAAACATTTAATTCATAATTATCTATTTATTTATATTTATATATATTTATTTGGCTCATGTAATGGAAGTCTCCAAAACTGCTTGGTTACCAACATTTTTTTAAACATCTTCTTTGAAAAGCAGAATTATTTTGTAGCAGAGATTGTACTGTTACTCAATTCATTATCTTTTGTATATATATATATATGTAATGAGCATTTTGCATAATAATAGCGCTAAATTGTATTTTGTATACAATATACAACCTTTTTCCTAAAAATCATTTTAGCGGTATGAAACTATGAAAAAAATACAGTAAAAACCTTTTAAATGATTTACATACATTTTCTTAATATATAGAGCAAGAAACTAATGAATCTAATAAGATATTTCATTCAGTTTTAAAATAAAATACTAAACACTATAATAAAAAAAAAAATTGGCAGTATTACTAAATTCCTTGCGTGGCACTTTGATGGTTTTTCATTTCTTCCTAGTTTTTCTAATGTACAGGTATTACCTAATGTTTAAAATAAAATGTTAAGTGCATTGTTTTGTGTTTGTGTGTAAATCATTTTGTACACTACTATGATTTACTTCAGTTTGTGGAAAGGCTGCCTTTAATGCACTTTTATGGTGGTTGTCAGTGTATTATAACTGTACAAAGCAGATTTTAGTACTTCAGTAAGTTAGGGTCTAATGCCAGTTAATGAATTCACTGCATATTTGACCACAGCTGCCATTTTTACCATACATTTCACAGTTAACAATAATTCATTAGTTAATTAATCAATTAGTGTTAATATATTTGGTAGAAAGCCATGTAGTAAGCAGGATGTTTAGTGTTATTGCAAACAAAGGTGCATCATGGTCCCGATAACCCTGTCGAGTGAGATTTAATCTGTCCTGTAACAAATATGTCATTAAATTCAGTTTCTTTCCTTTAGGATCCGCAGGAAGAAAGGAAGAAGGAAATATACTGTTAGCATATTATTAGGGCGATCTAAACATGAAATGCTCACACCTCTAAACTACACCGATAAAGACTTCAGTCATCGTGATGCAGGTGAGATGTCAGTAAAATAACCAGCGGCTTTGCTGTAAATGCTCTCACCTCTGCAAAGGAGAGCTGTTTCTGTCACCTCTCACATTAAGAGATAAACTGAGGAGGTGTATATTTCAACACAGCCACATAGACTGTGGCACATGACACGCCTGCCCATTAAAATTTGCCTTTAGGATGAAATATTGCTCTGAGACACATGGAGTTCACCTCCATGTGTGTTAATTTAGTCCCTAAGTGCATGTTCTTAGATTTCGCTGTTGGTTTCTGAATTGTTAAATGTGTGAATAATGATCACAGGGTGGCTGGATAGAGAAACAGTGTCCAAGTTATGCAAGTATATTTTCCAGTGAGCATGAAACTTTCAGTTCAGGAAGAATGCATGTGGTGAGATAACAGGACTATTTAAAAGCTTGGAGTTGGTCCGATGTTTTTTGGGGGTTTCTTTTGAAACAAGTCCCTTATGTTCACCGGAACACCTATCAACTGCATAGCAACACAGTTCAAACTAATTCCAACACCCATGAGTCCTGATCACTGGAAAGCACCACACTTTCTCAAGAAAATGTAAAATTCTGGTTTAGTCTTGTCTCCCAGACAAGAGCTTCACATTCACTGGGACTGTTCACAAGTCATGCAAATGAGTTTATGTAAGAGTATTCTGGTCCAAACATTATGTAGCAAAATGTGAGCGTTTGAGCTGTTCTGCAACATGTTCCAGTCACTGACCATCTTTGAAATGCTGCACGTCGCCTCAATGAAAAAAAAATATTTTTAGTGATGGAAAATACACTCAAGAGGATTCATAGCAGCTGAGCTAAGGTTATAAGCATTCGTGTATTCTGGTTCCGAAAAATATTTAGCATGTCAGTTTTTGCAGAAATGTGAGCATGTGTGAGTTACTGTACAGGGAGATATGATTTTAATCGTTTTATTGTTGAATAAGACATGAAACTGCAGAATACATTCAAACTGGTCGTTCTTACAATCAGTGTTTGGTGCTTGTACATCAGTGTCACTCATCTATCATTAAATCTGATTTTAGGCATTACTCATGTTAAAGGTTAGGTTTAGGTGTATAGATATATGGTCAAGACTATATTTTTGCATTAAAATGTTGTTCCAGGGACACATAGTACTTTGCAAAATCAGGATGTGAGCAGTGCTTCTGTGTAGGGAGAAGTGAATATGAAAATACAACAAAATGCATGTAAATGTAAAATTAATTCAACAAATAGTCCCAAACGAAATGTATATCCCTTAAATAATTAAAAATAAATCCAACAATTGCGCTTGAGCATCTCGTGGGAAACATTTGTTATTCGTGCTGAATAGGCTGAGGGTGCGTTTTAGTTTGTATTTAAATACATACATTTTGGCTAGACTTTTATATAGTCGTTATAATGAACGCCATTAGTCAATAATTTGTGTTTTATTTTATGATTTGTATATATAAATTTGTTGGCTACTATAGTTTTATAGCTGCTTATAGGCTCTGTTTTTTCTGTTTTTACAGTAAGAAAATGAACTTCTGTTTTGTTGAGCATGTTTTTGTGAAATAGCCCGAAAAAACTTTGTCTATCGGGTAGGCAAGGGCTAGTATTGTTTTATTTTTATTGTGCTATTAGAATTTGAAATTAAAAAGCTTTAATTGCGAGTCATTTCCTTAATTCATAGACTATTTTTGACTCATTTTGGAGCGTTACTTTTGAATAACATGTTAACATTCTGAAACAACAGGAAAAAATCAAACAAACAACCAAAATTTTTTAGAAATAATACATCATATTTTTTGCTAGGGACTTGAGAACATTATTAAAAGCATTATAAAAAACATATTTGGCCAAAAAGCAAATAAGAAAGCAGTATGAACTTTTGTAAGTAAGTAAGTGTTAGTCTATGTTTTGTTTCATTATCTCTCTCCACAGGGATTCTCATCGTTAAGAGGGAGGCTTCAAGTCATTATGGAGTTCTCACCTCAGCTAGCGCATCTTGTCACTCGTACTGCAGCCAGGGATCAGACGAAGTGGATTGGTGGGAGCTAAAGGTGGCGGTGGCTGTGTGTGGAAGGTGTCAGATCTATCAGTCTGTCTGAGGGGGAAGAAGCCTCCTCACTGGGGGTCCAGATCCCGAGTTGTTGACACCTCCACCGCAGGTCATGAGAGAGTCTCTGAGAGTTTGATTAATGAAGGTGCAAGAGATGCAAGTTTTGCATTTCAACTGTTTCAGATTTCATGTGCTTTTCTCAGAACAGCTCCAAATTTGTCAGTTGTTTTAAATTAGTGCTTAAATGTGAGTTTTGTTAATTACATTGTTATAATATGTAACACTATTTAAAAAACAAACAAAAAAGGAACATTTGAAATATACTTGAAATACATTTTAAGGACTAGTTAATAAATGACAATTTACAAACTATTTACTCACCCACAGGCTGGTCAAGATGTAGATGAGTTTGTTTCTTCGTTGAAACAGATTAGATCTGTAACATTAAAACACTTGCTCAAAAAACCAAGAACAACTTGAACACAAGACGATTTCCCTCAAGCAGTAGCTGAGCAACAGTAAATAATGTATAGATTCAAAAGTTAAAAAATGTATGCATATGCTATTAATTTGATGTTGTGTCAGTATCATACAAAAAAAAACTATCATTCAGTACTGAGTAACTGAAACTGAGACAGCAGGAGGAAGAGGTTGAGAGTTTAGAGAGTGAGAAGTGTGGGAATGTTTGCCCTGACTGTGACCTGAGAACGCACACAGCTGAAACACACTGAGTTTATGAGGCTCTTTCTGCTGTCTGCTGTCTCAAACCAGAGCCAGTGACCCGAAGACACCAAACGAGCCTTCTCTGAAAAGAACGAGCGAGAATCTAGGCGAAGACCTGGGCATTTGTTCTGTATAGATTTACATATGATTTACATGCCTGCTGGTGATGAGATACTGTAGAGGAGGAGGACAATTCAAACATAGTCATGAAACATATCATTGTTAGTCACACAACAGAGTAATGTTTTGCAAAACATGAGTTAAACTGACCGATGCTTTAGCTGCCTGGAAGTGTCCACATGACCGCTGTATACAAGATACAGACCGGCACACTTGCTGTTAAATCGCAAATAACTGAGACTTGTTATTAATGTTTGAAAAAGTTTACTGCAAATCAGTCATGGAGGGGAAAGAAGATCTAGCATCAGTTTTTATTCAACACAAGCATTCTTGAATTCAAAAGAGTTTTTCGTTTCCTTGTTTCTGATGTGTCATCATTCACGGGAAGCAGCATTTTTATGAGAAACAGGAAGGAACGAAGGGTGGACAATAAGATCCAAGTCCAGCCTCTTCTGGTTAGAGTAACTGTATAGACAGACACACACTTACACAGAGAGGTGTGTGTGTGTGTGTGTGTGTGATTGTACAGACAGCATGTCTCAGTGTCGCTCTCCGTTCAGCTGCTTCATCATTCCCAGTCTAGACAAAAATCTTTGCAAAGTCTCTTTGACACCGATCCTAAAAATCATATCCAACATTCAAACCCTGAAACCCGTTGTTCATTCTTTCCATGAATATCGTGCCAAAATATTCTCCTGCTTTCTCCACATACCTCACATTTCTATTCAGGGAGGATGCAGCTGCATTCCCAAACTATTAGTCTACATTTTCGAAGCGAACAAT
>JAUMHR010000060.1:16141333-16156772 GCA_032361145.1 Enteromius fasciolatus | reverse complement strand
CCGTTATTGTAACCCCTCTACGTTTTGCACTTTGGACCAACGTAGTCAGGGTACGTTTTTATATGAGACTGGGTTGGAGGTGCACATGGTTGAAAAGCCATAACCTGAAATATACAAGGAAAAGGGTCTGTGTATACATAATATAGATTTTGTTGTTGTTGTTGTTTGTTGCTTACTGAAAAGAAACCCAAAAGAAACCCCATATGTGAGTGTAAATCAATTCCAAAGTTTTTTTAAGCTGAATATTATAGTACATCGTACAGAACAAGTAGTATTCAGCTTCTGAATGACGTGGCTCCATTTTTACCAGCTGATGGATTTTCTGCACCTCTTGTATGTGATGTATCTCTTTCTGTAGCACAGATGTGTTGGATTATCTGGGGGAAGCCCTGCTGTTCTCTAGACATCTGGGCAAACAGCAGTCATTTACACATTTAAATGACATTATACTGGTGTCATTGTGGCTAATGGCAAGGATGTGTTTGAAGACTGATTTTAGTTGCTTTTGATTATATGCACTCTTCTCCAAAACCGCTGCATAGAGAGCAATTTTAAATCCAAAAGCTAGATGCTTTTGACCAGAAAATAAAGGCTGTATTCCAAGTAATATTTATGGAAAATGCAATCCCATAATGCATGGGAGAGTTCCCACTCCATTTAGGATGTTGCCGTATGGCAGAAGCATTATGCAAGTATGTGAACACAAACTCAAATTATGCAGAACGCATTTCATAGCCAAACACAATTATGCATTATATATTGCATATTTGTAGTATGCATCTAGCCTTAGAAAGCCTTACTACACTGTAAAAAAAAAAGCTATAATAAAAACAACCCAATTTGTTTCATTTTGGCAAACTACAGTAGCAGTTGTTTTGACCCTGTTGGATTGAGTTAAATGTTTTCATTTTTTTAAAAATGACTGTACAACTGGGTAAAAAAACAATAATAATAATTTCAGCACACGCAGAAATAAAAATCACTTAAATATGCAGAATATAAACACAGTCAACAGGAATAATCAGAATGTGAAATGTATTAATAAGCAAGAACACATGCACTCAAAAAATGCTAAGATACAGTAAAAACTTTATTTAGTGACCTAGCCCTGAATAAATATCGGACAAAACACACACTGGTTTAAATGTCTGGGTTGTTTTATTTAACTAAAATTGTTTACTATATTGACAGCTGAGTTGAAATGTAGAAATCACCCACAGAATTACTAGAGGCAACAGTAATAATCAAAAACTGAAACATTTATTAGTATGCAAAAAAACTCATGGGCAAAAATAATAAATAAATCAAAATTATTTTAATTAATACACCTCAGTTTGCAATATTTAAAAACTATTAAAACTGGAGAAAAAAAAACATTTAGAACTAACTTTTAAATACAAGGGTATTATAGGTTATCCCTTTTCAACAAAATACTTCTATTTCTACTTCTATTCTATTTCGCGAAGCAAAGCTGCCGTTTTGGAGCATTTGTGTTCCCAAAAAAGTGGGAACCAATGAGAAATGAGCATTTGTGACCACATCTTCCAATAAAAACTTGCACATGGATCCGCTCGCTTCTGACTCCTACCTTACAGCCATTGCGTTGCTGAAATCAACCTTTGGGAACACATTGTAAAATGTGACTGACTCCATAAACTTCACATTAACACACAGCACTGTGATTAGAGAACATATTTTAACATCAAAATAAATTAAATTGATTTAATTTAGTTTCTCTAGTGGCCTGTGAAGTTTAATTTTTTTTAATATCTAATTATCATAAAATGAATCCAGTACCTGACTGATGCCTCCAATTATCATTATTCTGTTATAATTTAGAGTTATAACATTCCTTTTTCTTGGTGGCTTCAATTCTCTTTCAAGGCTGAATTAACTGGGCTTTTTAGTGCTTAAAGGGCTGATGATACTGGAATTTCATTGCATGCAGTTATATTAGGCCATACTTAATTTCTATTCCTCCAATATTCCTAATAATGCTCATCACACTGATGGCTTATTATTGAAGAACTGCTTTTCTGTCCCCAAATGCACGCAATATCCATGTCTGCGTTATACAATTTAGCAAGGAAATACAATCTCAATTCTGGTCAAAATATAAGAAATCCATTTTGCTGTAAAGTCCTTTCCGGTTTGTGGTCAGTGCCATGCTGAGGTTTCGCCCTCAGGGGCACAGTGTTGAATATAGGTCAGTGCTGAAAAAATTATACGTTCTTTTCCAGATCAGGCCAGGACATGCTTCATCACACCACCCCTGGTGCAGTGAATAACTCTATAAAGCCTGTTCTTCACCTTTTGACTTTAGTAAGAATATAAATGTAGATTAGTAGATAAAACAAGCCTAACTGAGAGCTGAGAGGAACTGAATGTTTTCTGCCTCGTCGAAATAAGACTATTTTGTTCCCGTAAGATTTTTTCTTTTTTTTATATATATATCATTTAGAACTGTCATTTCGGAGTGTAATAGTGTTGGAATCACTGCAGATCACTGTCATTTGCTACCATAACTTTTTTTGTACTAGCTGTGCTTTTTCATTGAATACTTAATTTTCTCTGCTTTATTCAGCTTGCAGTGTAACTGCAGAAATGCACTTATCTGTCAGCATCTGACCATTAGGAAGAGGGTCATTATCTGTCTGGCTGCAAGGACCCATAAAAACTGAGCTGACCTTGTTCAACGTGCTTTACCTCTGTCTTTCTGCAGAAAGTGAGAAGCTTATATTTCACAGTTTGCTGTGTGATATTTCTCAGACATCTCCCTGAGGATTTCAATTTTGATGGCACTTGCTAGGACAAGCTACTATTTTTCAATCTAGAGATTTCTTGATTTATTTCAGCACAATCTCATGACTCTCACCAACTATTTAATGGAATTACTTTAATGCTGATTATTGAAAATTAATATGTTTTACATGTATATAACACTCCCTTGTGTACATACTACCATCCCAACGTTTGGAACATTTTTGGAAGCCTCTTATGATCACCAATGCCGCGTAATATATTTAAAAATATTATCACAAATTGGTATTTTTTATATGAATATATTTCAGGATGTCATTTATTCCTGTAGTTTATGTCTGTGATGAAAATTTACTGTTGATATACAAATTTTTTGATATTTACAAGTTTTTTCACAAAAACAGTGTTTAAATTTGATTATAATAAATACCATAATTAATAACCGATCATCAATAATAATTCATAATAACTGAGCAGCAAATCAGCATGTACAATGATTTTAAGATGCTAAAAATGTAGTTTTGCATCACAGAAATATATATTATATATTTTTTATGTTTTTACATTTTATATTATATTATATATAATATATTTATTACACACGCACACAGAGTATACACTTTGGTGGAAGGCTATTTCAGACCAGCTTCACGGCATTGCGTACATATTTTACGAGGTGGCTAATTCGTAAAAATTTGTATGACCTCATACGATAAATGTACTTATTATACAAGTTTCCAATTCATATGAATTTATACGAATTACCTACACCCAACACCACCCCTAACCCTACCTGTCACAGGGTTTTAGGAAAATTGTATAAAATCTTGTACGAATTAGCACAAATTAGCCACCTTATACGAATACGTATGAATTGGTCGTGAGACTGTGTTGGCAATTTTAAATGTACCTTGCAATCTCACCACATCCTGTGCAACCATGAAACTTGAGTCTAAGCATGTCTCATAAATATCCAATATCAATTCTGACATCTCTTTCCATTTCTCCAAGAGCTCAGCTTTGCCTTTTTATTTCTAGGAATCATGGAGAGGATGGAGCGTTTAGATTTATTTGGAGTCATAAGCCACGTAAAATCACACCGCATGTCATGCCTCATGCCTGATTTAAAAGAACAGCCTGGTTTTAAATTGAATGAGTGTTTTACATGAGCGGAATATGATTGCTCGATTTTGTCAAGAGGGCAGATGACGCCATTGGGTGAAATACATAATACTTAAATTCGAATTACAGTCGTTTCAATTGTTTCAAAGGGTGTTCTAATTGATAACGGATGCTTCTGCGGAGCATTCGCCTGCCGGCTCTGGAACCCAAACACAGCTTTGGTCTCTGATCTCCCCCTCTGCCCACCGCATGGTGCTTCATCTGTGAAATTAAACTCATTTCTCATTTGGGTGAGGTGGAAGGGTTAGGAAAGGGAACTGTTGCCAGAAACCTCTCTCCAAATAATGGCCAAGTCATGTCACGACTGACTCTCAGAGAAACGTCTGCTCGCTGAGGTTCACCTGACCCGACAGCAGCGCCACCGAATCATCGTTATTAGATCATTAATTCTGTCTGTATTATTTCCTTCCTCTCATTGCAGATTCTCACTAGCAATCTCTCTGCCATCTGTGTCCAGCTGTCCATGTCATTTTTCTCCCTGTGGATGTCTTCAAAGCTTTGAAGTTAATCTCTCCTTTTTTTCAATAGCGCGTCTTGTGTCATACTTAGATAATTAGATCTTTTAAATATTCTCTCATGCTTACCAAAGCTGCATTTATTTGTTCAAATGTACAGTCAAACCTGTAATATTATTACAATTTAAAAGACCTGATGTGTATTTGAAGAAATGCAGGGTTTTTTTACCTGCGATTAATCGATTAATCACATCCAATATAAAACATTATTTCAGTGAGCATTGTGTTTATTTATTATTTATATATAAATACAAATACATGCATGTCACACCGTCACTTTCACCTGGACCCAGATCAGCAGTCACAGAAAGCACTCAGTCACCATTCACAAGATCCCAGTCCCCTGATTATTAACACCTGACCTTCAATCAATCACTCCTATAAAAGGATAGCTCAGTCAGTTCTTCGCTGGCTGAGCTCAAGGCTAGATGCTCACTTCCTCACCTGTCTACGTGCCTGCTCGTTTGCTGGAACCCTCGTTTGCTGTTTTGGGGTATACTGGATTCTGTGGCTGAAAGAACCCTTTGACAAAGATATTATAAGACTGAGTATCATTACCTTCTACTTACCTGTTTGATTGATGCCTCTCTGCTCCTCTAACTGAACTGAATACTTACCTGAAAGACTCACCTTTGAATACTTACCAGCGATGTCCTTTTGTTGAATCCTGTTATGATCTGTCTGCACCTGTTGATAAGAAGATCGCTGATGAATCCATTTATGTTTGTCACTCAGTAAATTCACTTACTAAACTTACCTCTGTTGTTCCCTTGTCTGAGCGTGAAAGAAGCTCTGCCCAGCATAATAATCATAAAGCAATAGGAAACGGCAGCGATCGCTGAACCATATACCACTTTTCTTCAAATCTTACAGGAATTATGAAATGCCATGTCAGCCACCGCTGTCAGTACCACGAGCCCAGTACCCAAACCACAGATCTTCTCGGGCGATCAACCCTCCTGTGAAGGGTTTTTATTACATTTTATTTTGAAGCTCAACCTGATCGATTTCCCACTGATAGAAGCAAGATAGCGCTGATAATCCTCACTATCTTTATTTCTCCAACAGTTCCGTCTTGTATTCAGTCAACCCACCTCATCACTCACTACCCACGAGGCGCTGCTTCAACTTCGTCAAGGAAACTTACCGATCCACGAATACATCCTTCGCTTCTGTACACTCTCTGTTACAAGCAGATGGAATGATATTGCCCTTTTAGCAGTGTTCCGTCGAGGGCTCAACACTAAGATTCGTCAGCAGATGGCGATCTATAATGATCAGGTGGGATTGGACGCTTTCTTAAAACGAGCTGCAACCATAGCACAACATCTAGCAGCCTGTGAAATCCAAACTTCCACAGTTTCTCCTACGAGTCAGCCAGAAGAACCCATGCAAACTGACACTTATAAACTAACACCCCAAGAGAAAACCCGACGGTTACGTGGAGGACTATGCTTATACTGTGGAGGATCCTCACATCAATTATTACTATACAAGGAAAGCCCCTGGATGCCCGACCCATTTGCACCAGCACAATCTCCACCTCAGAATCGTCTGTCTGCACCAGGAAACTATCAGTTTTTTCGTCCTACCAGAAGCAAGCGTCAATGTTCTTTTGGGGAGACCATGGTTGGCGAAACATCACCCAGAAATTCACTGGAATTCAGGTGAAATATTACAGTGGAGTCCGTTTTGTCACAAAACCTGTCTGTTATCTGTTCCTCTCCCACCAGTTCTGCCATGTTATTCTACCACTGTCGAGAGCCCAGACTCCAATGTTCAATGTCACATCCCCCTTGAATATCAGGATTATCAGGATGTGTTCAGCAAGGAAGCCGCCACTCACCTGCCACCACATCGCCGCTGGGATTGTGCGATTGATCTCGTTCCTCATGCAACCTTACCCAAAGGTAAAGCCTACCCACTGTCACTGCCTGTCAAGCCATGGAAAATTACATTTCAGAGGCACTCGCACAAGGGTTTATAAGACCATCCAAATCACCTGCGGTGTCCAGCTTCTTCTTCGTGGCCAAGAAAGACGGTGGGTTAAGGCCATGCATTGATTACCGAGCACTCAATTCACAGACTATCAAGTTTGCATATCCATTACCTTTAATTCCATCAACACTTGAAGAACTTCGTCAAGCACAGGTATACAGTAAACTGGATCTCAGAAGCGCATACAATCTAATCCGTATTCGTAGTGGCGACGAATGGAAAACTGCATTTGTGACACCTAGCGGCCACTACGAATACTGCGTTATGCCGTATGGTCTGTCCAACTCACCTTCCATATTTAAAAATTTCATGAACGAAATCTTCCGGGATATGCTCCATAAATTTGTTGTACTGTACATTGACGATATACTCATTTATTCCAGTGATCTGTCCAGCCATGTCTCCCATGTTCGTCAAGTCCTTGAACGACTCCGCACGTATCATCTCTTCCTGAAAGGTGAAAAATGCGAATTCCACCTAAACCGAGTGCAGTTCCTAGGATATTATATCAGTCCTGATGGAGTGGAAATGGATCCTAAGAAGGTGGCTGCAGTGCAGGATTGGCCTGAACCCACCATTTTCAAGGAATTACAGCGTTTTCTGGGGTTCGCAAATTTTTATCGCCGGTTTATAAAAGGCTACAGTGTTCTGTCCTCTGCTCTCACCTCCTTGTTAAAGGGTGCTAAGAAGACTATCACTTGGAATGAAGGAGCCAGAACTGCTTTTACTCACCTCAAGTCCGCATTCTGCACTGCACCAATTTTAAAGCACCCCGATCCAGACTTGCCCTTCGTGGTGGAGGTTGATGCAGCCACTACGGGAGTAGGAGCTGCACTCTCTCAAGAACACGGTAATCCTCCCACACTACACCCGTGCGCATTCTTTTCACACAAGCTGTCCAATGCTGAACAAAACTACGATGTAGGCAATAGAAAACTTTTAGCCATTAAATTAGCATTGGAAGAATGGCGCCATTGGTTAGAGGGAGCTGCCCATCCGTTCACGGTCATAACCGACCACAAAAATCTCCAATATCTACGAGAAGCCCGTAGATTGAATCCCCGCCAGGCCCGATGGGCTCTGTTTTTCACTATATTTGATTTTAAGATTTCCTACTGACCCGGTACCAAAAACACAAAACCCGACAACTTGTCCCGTCTGTACCAGCCAGAGCCCCAGCCGGAGAAACCAGAAACCATACTCCCTCAAGAGACCTTCCTGACGCCCATTCAATGGGATTTCAATACCCAGATCGAGCAAGCCACTCACCTGAATCCAGTACCCCCGGAGGTCCTAGGAATAAGAAGTATGTTCCCGAAAATTTCCGTAATACCTTATTGGATTTTATTCACACTTCTCCAGGGTCGGGGCATCCAGGAGGCAAACGCACATTGGCTCTGCTCAAAAATCAGTACTGGTGGCCAACCATGACACAGGACACCTACCGCTATGTAAAGGGCTGCTCCGTCTGTGCCATGTCAACAACACCTCATCGTCTCCCCGAGGGCAAGCTAGTTCCACTACCAGTCCCAGAACGTCCCTGGTCTCACATTGCAGTAGACTTTGCAACCGATCTGCCCAACTCCGATGGTTTCACAACAATTCTTGTAGTAGTGGACTGCTTCTCAAAGTCTTGTAAGTTAATAAACTTTATCCGGCCTACCTACAGCAATGAATACTGCACAACTCTTGTTCTCTCAAGTCTTTAGACACTACGGGATTCCAGAAGACATCGTGTCAGACCGGGGAACGCAGTTTACCTCGCGAGTGTGGAGAGAATTCTTTAGTCTCCTGGGAGTCTCCGTAAGCTTGTCCTCGGGGTACCATCCCCAGACGAACGGCCAGACGGAGCGTAAGATCCAGGAGATCTCCCGATACCTCCGGTCCTACTGCCATTCCTGGAGCCAGTACCTGCCGTGGGCTGAGTACGCCCAAAATTCCCTACGCCAAGACACAACTGGACTAACACCCTTTCAGTGTGTTTTAGGGTTCCAGCCTCCCCTGTTCCCATGGAACGATGAGCCATCCTCAGTCCCGGCAGTGGATTACTGGTTCCGGGAAAGCGAAAGGGTATGGGAAACCGTCACTTTCACCTGGACCCAGATCAGCAGTCACCGAAAACACTCAGTCACCATTCACAAGATCACCTGAACCCAGATCAGCAGTCACAGAAAGTACTCAGTCACCATTCACAAGATCCCAGTCCCCTGATTATTAACACCTGACCATCAATCAAACACTCCTATAAAAGGATCGCTCAGTCAGTTCTTCAATAATTTTTACAAATTCGTACGATCTCACTTGTACGAATTCATGCGATTTCTTCTAAATTGTACGTATTTTACGAGTTGCCAATTCGTATAAATTTGTACAAATGACCTAAACCTAACCCTGCCCCTAAACCTACCTGTCACAGGGTTTTTGAAAATTTGTACAAAATCGTACAAGTGAGGTCATACGAATTAGCACAAATTTGGCACCTCATACGAATAAGTATGAATTGGTTGTGAGACTGTGTTGGTATTGTCACTTTTGATCAATTTAAAGTGCCCTAGCTCAAACATTAATATAATTGAGTATTAGTAATATTATTTCTGCATTATTAAATAGCATGACTGTTTTAACATTGATCTGAAGGATCATGTGACAGTGAAGTCAGCAGTAATGATACTGAAAATTCAGCTGTTGTCAATTATTTGCGATTAATTGCATTCATAATACAAGTTTTTGTTTACATGTGCCCTGTGTTTATTTATTATTCATATAAAAAACACATATTCAATACATATTTTGAAATTATTTACATGTATATACATTTAATATTATATTTTCTATAAATAAATTTAATATACAAACATAACATACTTTTTTTAAATATGTGCATTGTCACGCTCAGACAAGGGAACAACAGAGGTAAGTTTAGTAAGTGAATTTATTGAGTGACAAACATAAATGGATTCATCAGCGATCTTCTTATCAACAGGTGCAGACAGATCATAACAGGATTCAACAAAAGGACATCGCTGGTAAGTATTCAAAGGTGAATCTTTCAGGTAAGTATTCAGTTCAGTTAGAGGAGCAGAGAGGCATCAATTAAACAGGTAAGTAGAAGGTAATGATACTCAGTCTTATAATGTCTTTATGTACGAGTTGCCGTGAGATCAGGTTGGACAATACAGACATTTCAATCATGACAAATCTCACAAGATTTTAGCATGGTAATGGATATGACACTGTTACTGTATTTTGGATTCCTGCTGCTGTTTGTTATTACTGTATTTGTAGATTATCCCACAGGTGACGTCATCATCCAGGAAGGATAAAAGCACGTGCGAAGCAGTGCACGCCAGCCTCATTCATTCAGCAAACGCTCTCTTTGTGGCTGTCAGTTGCTATCTCTGAAAAAGAAAATACAAAGACTTTGATCGTTTAAAAATTAACAATATGTCTAAGAATTTGTAAAGTGTGTGACTCCATGTGGCCGGTATCTCACGCCTAGAGATACCCATTCCCTATGTGTTGTTTGCTTGGGCGAGGAACATGCGGCAGCCGCTCTCGAGGGAGGGGACTGCCCGCATTGCGTTCAGCTTTCACTGGCCGCTCTCAGATCACGGAGGTCTCTCTTCGAGGAGGGGGCCTTCGTGAGTGAGCCCTGTGGTGCTGGTCTCGCTGTCGCTGAGGCAGAGTGGCGTCTGCACTCGTGGGGTTCACAGATTGATCTAATGGAAGGAATTGAGACGGGTAACTCCCTATCTCATGCTCAACCTGAAAGATCTACAGGCATCTCTCCGGGGTACGAAGCGCCATTGATACCGGCTACTTCTCCTCGGAAGGGAGCGGTCTGCACGTCACTCATCTTCCTCCGAGGAGGTAGATGTGGTGAGTGTAGACAACCAGCCGCTGCTGCAGTCACCGCCATATGAAGAGTTAATGGAAGTAGTCACTAGGGCAGTGGAGCGGCTAAAAATAGACTGGCCTGAGGCGCCGCCGTCTGATATGCCAGTCAGCCGTCTAGATGAGCGGTTCCTTAGACCTCGCCCACTTCCCTCTTGCCGAAGCCTTCCCTTCTTTCTGGACCTGCACACAGAGGCGGGCAGCCTAGTAGTAGTACTGCTGCTCACCGTGCAAGCCACAAACAGAGTGTCGCTGCCAGAGCAAAGCAAAACATCAGCTTCTCCTCGGCTAAATATAAATCAGACCTGAGGGAAGTAATCACGGCAAGGTTCTAAGAGATCCTGATCTTTGTGTTCTAGACATATTGCGGGCGAGCCCCCGGAAAGAAAGGCGAGTTTTGCCGCAGCAAAACACGGCACACGCCGATCTTCTCCGCCCTCCTCGCGTTCTGCAGCCGCCATTGGGATGCGTCTCAGCGGGGCTGGGGTGCGTGCTTCCCCTGAGGGGGAGGTTTCAGCAATCTACTCCGCCCTCTGCCGGCGAGCCTGTGGAAGTGGTGAGAGCACTTCTCTTGGCATTAGAGACCAGCCCCGAGGGGCTGGTTCACTTAGTATAGTGTATGATGGAGTGGGTCAGTCTACCAAATATCTCTATGGGTTCTAAATATTGTAAAAAGAGGGTATTGCATTCAGTTCAAGCAAACATCTCCTCTATTCAGCGGGATTCTGCCTAAACTCATGGGTCCCGAACAAACTCTGGTGTTAGAGAAACTTTCTTAGAGAAACTTTCTTATGCAAGAAAGCTATAGAAGTGGTTCCTCCTCAGTTAAGGATGACAGGTTTTTACAGCTGTTATTTTGTCGTTCCAAAGAAGGATGGATGGCTGCCGCCTGGGTCGACACGATTCTACATGCAGTAAAGAGAGTGCGAAACAGCCATTCACTGACATTGAAGTTTTTTCGAAGACTCTTGGGGCTGATGACAGCAGCGTCGAGTGTGATTCCGCTCAACCTACTGTACATGAGGCCATTGCAGTGGTGGCTCAAGTCCAAGGGGAAACCCCTCACGCATGATCAAAGTCTCCCGACGGTGTGTGCGAGCTTTGGTGATGTGGAGAAACGTACAGTTTTTAAACCAGGGACCAGTTCTGGGCGCACTATGTGGTCCGCTCGGACAGCACGGCAACGGTGGCTTATCTCAACCATCAAGGTGGTATGTGCTCGCGCTCTTTGAACAAGTTGGTGGGCCAGATCCTGGTTTGGTCTCAGGACAGACTCCTCTCAGTGAGAGCAGTCTATGTTCCGGGACACCTGAATACAGGGGCAGAGACGTTTTGCATTACATGATACTTTACATTTTGTGAAAACAGCTATATTTCACAATATTACTATTTTTGCTGTATGAACTGAAATACATGTAGCCCTGGTGAGCATAAGAGATGTCTTTTAAATGCTTTAAACAATTCAAACTTTTCAAGTTTCTATTTTCAAGGTTGTCTCGTAGTACTATTTTGATAAACAAACTTTTGACTTCGTCTTTCTCTCCATGAGTGCCTGGCGCCACAGACCATCTCATAATGCTCATTCTAAATGCAGTGCTGATGTTTGCTAATACAGCGTGTGCTCTTGAAGGTTTCAACTGTGTTTTTAGTATAAGCACAGGCTTTAATAATGATTAATAATGATTAATAATGATGCTCAGGCTTGGGTAAAAGGTGCTGTTGCCAGATCAGAACTAATTCTCTGAGCAAACAGGACAGTGATTAAGTAACCCATCATGGCAGATGCTAGACACTTTATCAGTTATTTGTAGTGTTTGATAAGGCATGCAGCACAATTACTGTTGCCTGTATTTAGGGTTAGTGATTAAAACATCATAAACATCTTTGGTGTAAAACTTGTGACTGATTAGCCTACAAACGTATATGATAGCAAAAATGTGTGTGTGTGTGTGTATATATATATATATTACTTAGTTTTAGTAATTTTATAAGTTGAATTAATTCATGCTATTAAATTTTTAGCAATTTTATCACTTTAACTTAACATTATTCTTTTTTTTTAGCTTTTTTTTTTCTTCATTTACAATTTATAACTAAAAAGGCTTTTTAAATTTGAATGTGATTATGCAAAACTAATTTTTTGGCAACGTATTTCTTTCTTTATTCTTATATAGACTTTTTTTATGAGACTCATCCATCTGCATATTTGTTCATATTTACTGATTATATAGTCATCCAAACAATAAATGATCAAGTAGTATGCCCAAATTTATAACCGACATTTTTGCTTCTTCAGGCCACATACTCAATTAATCAAACTCCAGCAATCAGTATTGAGAGTGAGAGTGTGTTTTGTATACTGGGATCCTCAAAATTATATTTCTGCAGAGCCTAAATTATGTATCCAGGTGTAAAACAAATACTGCATACAGAATCAGATCTGTCCAAACACATGAACTTGCGTACAACTAAATATGATTAAATTTCCCTATTGACTGGATGATTGATCAGAAACCAGGTTGCAGTCATTGCATTAGCAGCTCAGATCAAAAACATTTCTTCATGCATTTTCAGGTGTGCAAAGAATTATTGGAAAATTGTATTCAATTATTTCCTTTTACGGAACTGAACATGGCTGTTATATAAAAACAGAGAAAATAAACACAGATGTGTGTTTCTCGGTATCCACAAGCATCTGGTCCCAGGAGAGAGACAGGTTTTAAGGTTCATAATACAGAGAGACAGGTTTTTATCTTTCTTCCTGTCCCAATTACAGAATACGATCATGTTGTCTGACTAATGAGTGTACTTTCTATGTTTCAGTACATTCTGCCATATGCTGTGTGGATGTCAGACATGGTGATTTTCCACACAATTTTTCTCATTTACACTCACATATGGCTCTCGTCATTTTGAACAGAGCTCAGGTGTGCACATAACGCATAACCTGCTGTGATGGGAATTATTTTCCAAATGAATGGCATCAAGAATTGTTACTCATCCTTCCTGTCAAAGTCCTGTCAGTCTGAGTAAAAAAAAAATTTAATTAAAGAAATTATTTGTAAATTTTAAATTTGGCCCCTCCCGCGATTGTTTATTGACAGCAGCGTTTCACACAGACTGAACTGTTGTCTTACCTCAGACCTGCCCTGAGTGAGCCGTCATCAGACGGAGACAATCATGACTCCTAAGCGATTGAGATGTTTTGTTGTTGAATGTAATAATGAACATAGCAGTAGGGAGCATCTGAGTGGCTGAAGACAGAGGATTAACGTTAACTTATGTGTGGTTCTGAAGGGATCGTGCCCTTGATCTACGTAAATGCATTTATGTTTGCATGAATCGTTCATGATCCAGCCTCACCTAAAGAAGAAGTCAGTATAATGTCTTTTAATGAATCTTTGCAGATTACTTTTCCTAGTAATGTACTGATTAGCAAGTTTCACTATGAATGTAACATCTAGGACTATTAATACGGTGAAATAAACATCCCCTGAGAGAGCGCCTCGGAATAGAGAGGTGGTGTTGGCTTGCTGCTGTGCTTCTCAGTGCTTTCCCCCGAGGCCAAGGCGAACCCGATCCTCCTGCCCCGCAGTCGGACTTAAACCGGTCAGGACTGTGCTCCTACTGGATCTCCTTCACCAGTAGGTTGTGGCTTCAAAGACCTTGTTCCACAGTCAGCCAGAAGGCTTTGTTTCCCTTCACTTATATCCATATCTTATCGATATAGTGCATTCCTTAAACTTCCATGTAAAAAGATTTTTCATGTCTCCGCCCCCCCACAACCCAAGCTTCAGCTCAAAAAATTAATAATAAATGAATATAATGGGCTGTCATCCCGACGGGGCCCCTATTTGGCCCCCAGGACATTGGGAAGGTTACGTACAGACTCTCCTGCTGACACATTTGCCCGTCGGCACTGGGGTCTCTGCGTAATGCGGCCACAGGGTCGTGGCCCTTTCCACGGGTCTGGCTCGACTGAAGGGGAACGTCTAAGGTTACATAAGTAACCCACGTTCCCTGAAGGAGGGAACAGAGACTTTACATCCCCTTGCCATGACCCTGGGTCGCACTGATGCCAACTCGGTAAGTTTGGGCAGCCTTGTTAATCTTTATGATTTTCCTTTATACGTTGGTTGTTACGATGAAAAATTTCATTTAAATATATCTTATAGGAGACACACACAGTGATATTTGAGAAGTGTTATAGTTTATAAAGGATTTACAGAAAGTGTGCAATAATTGTTTAAACTAAATTAGGCGGGTGCACCACAAAAAAGAAATGAACTCAATATTTTGTAGATCCTCATTTTTCAGAAATAACAGCCTCTAAATGCTTTGTATAGCTTCCAATGCGAGTCTGGATTCTGGTTGAAGGTATTTTGGACCATTCCACATTACAAAACATCTCTAGTTCATTCAGGTTTGATGGCTTCTGAGCATGGACAGCTCTCTTTAACTCACACCACAGATTTTCAATAATATTCAGGTCTGGGGAATGAGATGGCCATTCTAGAACGTTGTACTTGTTCCTCTGCAAGAATGCCTTAGTAGATTTTGAGCAGTGTTTAGGGCCGTTGTCTTGTTGAAAGATCCAGCCCCGGCGCAGTTTCAGCTTTGTCACTGATTCCTGGACATTGGTCTCCAGAATCTGCTGATATTGAGTGGAATCCATGCGTCCCTCAACTTTGACTAGATTCCCAGTCCCTGTACTGGCCACACAGCCCCACAGCATGATGGAACCACCACCATATTTTACTGTAGATAGCAGGCGTTTTTCTTGGAATGCTGTGCTCTTTTTCGTCCATGCATTACATCCCTTGTTATGCCCAAATAACTCAATTTTACTTTCATCAGTCCAAAGCACCTTATTCCAAAATGAAGCTGGCTTGTCCAAATGTGCTTTAGCATACCTCAAGCAGCTCTTTTTGTGCTGTGGGCGTAGAAAAGGCTTCCTCTGCATCACGTATACAGCATCTGCTTGTGTAAAGTGTGCCAAATAGTTGAACGATACACAGTGACTCTGTCTGCAGCAAGATGATGTTGTAGGTCTTTGGTGCTGGTCTGTGGGTTGACTCTGACTGTTCTCA
>JAUMHR010000060.1:16116649-16141233 GCA_032361145.1 Enteromius fasciolatus | reverse complement strand
CACTGAGCTTACCAAGCAAATTTGAGTTCCAATAATTAGTTATAAAGGTTTTGGAATCAATAAAATGACAACAGTGCTCAAATTTATGCATTCGTTTCACTTCTCAAATATCACTGTGTGTGCCTCCTATAAGATATATTTAACTGAAATTTTTTATCGTAACAACCAACAATTTATACAGGGAAATCATGAAGATTAACAAGGTTGCCCAAATTTACGCATCCCACTGTATGTACAGTATATATAAAGATGAAGTTCATGTCTCATATATTGAAACAGATGCTGAAAACAATGCAAGCTTGTTTGAGTGTGTGTAGATGAAATTACTCCTGTTATGTTGTCTGTCAGTGGTTCCCTTGTGTAGTGTTGTGGACTTTTATTATGACGTGTCTCCCTCTGTGTCCATACCCACTCTGTACCCAACTCTCTATAGTAATTAATCAGCTCTGCCCCCTCGTTTATCCTATTGTCTCCCCTTTATAAAGTGTTCGAATGTGTTTGTAAATTCGCTGCGTATTGAGTGTGTTTCTCTATTCGTGTTTATTGCTCTGCCTGACTGTTTGTGTACCAACCTACGCCTTGGATTATTGTTTTAGTTTCACCCCTTTGACCTATTGTTTGCCGATCGCCCGACCCTCACTACCCTTCTGGATATTTCTTGTATGCTGTTGTCTCCACTGTTCCCATTTGCCGTTACCTTGAACCAGCCTGTATGACCATGTCTCCGAATAAAAGCCTACATATGGATCCGACCGTGTCAGACGCCGTTGTTACAACTCCACTTATTCACACAGAATATTAGTCACATGCACTGACTGACTGTCATGTTCTTTTCTGCAGTGTTATATTACTGTTATATTAATCCATATCAAGTAAAAATGTCCAGAGCTTATCACCATTATGAACATACATTTCAGTATAATCTCAATATGATAATGTTTATCACCTCGCCTTTTGTCACATGTACAATGTTACAATTGACTGCTTTTAGACTCGCATTTTAGACATCATTAATTCATGTTTACTAGCCAGTGTATTTCATCCATTCTGCCCTCTGCCTTAAAAAAGCCTAGAGTGTCCCAGAGTCTCCTCTTTGCTGAACCCGACGAGACTGCTGTTTCTTAGACTAGAGACTCTGATGTACTTTTGTCCTTTTGTTGTTGTTCATCTGAGCTGACCACCTCTCTCCCTTTCATGGTTAGATCCAGTTTGCTTTCTTCTTACGAGACGGAAGCGCACTGAATAGGCTTCATCTCCCAAAGGAAGAAACAGAACAATGATTTTCTCCAGAAATGCGTTTTTGATTACCTGAGAGGAATTTATTCAATTACTCAATATTTCATCCTCTGAAGAAATAATGCTGTATATATCCATGCCTGCAAACTCAATACCTGCAATTTAGATTTTACAATAAAACTTAATTCTGATTAGTTAGCAGTGTTGTTAGGAAACAACACTAATGTTTATTGTAACATTATAAATTGTAAAATAATGTACGACTTATGATTTGAACATCGTCACAGCTCAAGTTTTTACGAAATTAAATCCGGTAACACCTACATGTAAGTCTAGGGACCAGGCCTGGCTATTAACTAGTTGCTTATTAGCATGACTATTGGCTGTTTAGTAGTTTATAAAGCACATATTAATGCCTTGTTCTGCATGACCATCTTAGATTCCTTTATCATAAAAATATAAATAAGCAACAAAACAATGAAGTAATTGGAAGTTACAGTACTACTTATTACATTAATTTGTAACATGTATTACTTGTCCAAAATAATCTTCCCAACACTGGTTAATGGTTAGTAACTATAATAGCAAGAATTAGTCCGCAAACAAAAATGTGACCAATAATTCTTACATATCAGCCTAAATGATTATTTATGGCATATTTACCATGCTGTGTCATCCAAAACAACAAAGTGTTCTTTATCTGTGTTCTGTCACAAATTTACCAAACACTTCTACTTAAGCATAATTTACAGTCTCTGTGCAGACATTAATTTTCCGTATCACAAGAGGGCGGTGTTTTTAAATATCATTTCACATATTACCCTGGCATTAGGGGGTAAACTGATGGAGCACAAGTCTGAATTATTAACAGTCGTCTCTCGTTTGATCTGGGTCTGTGTTTTTTTGTTTATTACAGTTTGGCGGATTCATTTTGACTGAACATGATTAATAGTAAGGATGCGATAATGCGAGTTGTCACATGACATGTGTATAAGGCCTAAGCTGCTTCTGGAGATGCGTCTTTTCTTCCCATATCTGGCTTCTAATTGAAATGCTGTTGAAAGCTTTTACAGCATTTGCTTGGTCAGGGTCACCATGTCATCAGTAACACACTGGGACAAAATCCAGATTTATCCAAAGGGGGATGGGACAAACGCAGTGTCTCACGACGATAGCAGATGGCTTGATGGTACAAAAACAAATGGTCCAGCCGGACTTCTCCATGACAGAAGCAATGTCCACCTGTTCCCCAAAGCACAAATCATCAGCTTCTCTTTCCCGGTGGAAAATACTGTAGAGTGAGAAAAAGTATAAATATCTACATATAAATGTTCACAGATCTCTTTAGCAAAGGCAAGGGAGGAGTGTCTGTGACTAGCTCTTACCGCATGTGTTTATTGTTAGACTGTGTGAATCAAATGCTGGGCAAAACAAGCAAGTTTCTACTGCGATGGCCTTGAATGGAACATTTTCAGGTGGGCTATGATGGGAAAAGTCCTTTGTTATATCCATTAAGGACTCGGGAGGCATGTCTGTGACCTAAAGAAGAACTGGAAATTTAAATTTTGTCAATCATACGTTACCACCACTTTGCTGAGGTTTTGTAGGTGGTTGCTAGGGGCGTGGCTGTGTGGTCCCGAAGTTTTGCTTAAAATGAGCTGTCATGCAGTGCGTAACACAGCTCTAAGTGAATGAAAACCACCTTGAAAGTTTTACATTTAAAGGTGTACCATGTACTGTATAAAGTTATTGTCTCTCAAAAGAAAGACTCTGAATCATTAAAACGAGTCCCAATCTGTTTCATGTTGAAACGTTAGCATATTGCCCACCCACTGAATATGATGCCTTAAATGGATAACTGACCCTAAAATGAGAATTGTGTTATCATTTACTTTAAAATTTTGTGGAATGTTGACCACTAAAATAACTGAAAACTAAACAAAAAATGACTGGTCCCCACTGACCTCTATAATGTGGAAAAAAATGGAAGTCAGTGGAAACCAGGAAATGTTTAGATACCAACATCCTTTAAAATATCTGCATTTGTGTTAAAGTAGTCATGACATGAGAAATCAAATTTGCCTTGACCTTTTGGCAAATAAGAGGTCTTTGTGCCATTAAAACATCCTGCAGGTTTCATAGCTTAAAACATCCTCCGCATTATAAACAAAGCCAAAGTTGTTTTGGATCTGAGGGGCAAGGCAATATCAGTGAAATTACATTTTTTTTATTTTCATTTTACTATTCATTTAACATGCTGTCTTTGTAGGCAGCTCACTGGGTTTCAGTGAAGGCCTCCATGAGCTCCATCTGCTGGTGAGAATCAGTGAGAACAGCTGTGTTTGTGCTTATCTGAGAGCTGTAAAATCATAGATTTACAGTTAATGGTGTACAGATGGTGGTGTGTGGATATTGTGTTAAACACCAGCTGTTATGAAGCTGATGCTGAAGATGATTATAATGAGGATGCGATCAAGATAATCTCTCAAGTGCATGTGTATATCTTACTTTTATATAAAAAGAGTTAAAACTGATTTCACTATTTATTATTATTATTTTGTTCATGCTGACGCTGATCCAGAACAAACTGCTGTTATTAAAAAGTATGAAGAAGCATCACAAACTCAAAAATGATATATACATATACACACATATGTATATTTTAGTATATTAGTGACTTCATCAGTCACTAATTTCAGGTGGACAGGCTAATTAGGCTATAAAAATATTTTAAAGTAGTAAATAGAACAAAGATGATTAAGGTATGTTTTACAAGGACATGCCATTTCAGTTTTTCTACTTCAAAATTTACAAAATTCCCATTTAATTCTGTGTGCTATTTGCCATTTCTTTGTAAATGCTTGATAAATTTAGTAGAACTTTCTAATAGAAAACTGTTTAACTAATATTAATTTAATCTAAATAGCTGGTACTCTTAAAAATATATATATTATAATAAAAATGTTAAAGTAAAATTTGTCATTCTTTTAGCAATAGTGCATTTATAATTATTATTTAAATGTATTATATATATATATATATAAATATTACTAATATTAGTTTACATGAGTTTGTACATACAAGATTGGCAAATATACATCTAAAATGAACCAATATCGGTAAACAATAATAATAACTCTAAAATCATTCAATAACTGATATCATATTTATATCAAACTATCATATTTAGCATTTTAATATCTTATAGCATCTGTAATTAACACTTTACTCACCAGAGACTCGTCTGTCTCTGTGTTCCAGGTATGATATTTCTGTATGCTGCTGGTTTGTTTTGATATGCATCATCCACCTCTGCAGATCACGCGGAGTCCTCCAGACTAAAGAGTCGGCCGTTCTGGGGGTTAATCAGGGTTTAAACGATAATATGCCAGAAGAGAAGTTTTGAAGAGAGCAGCTGCATGGAGGCTTTGAAAGGACTCTTTTGTTGGTTTCAGGTTTAGATCTTCTCTGCCCTCAGGTGCTGTGTCTCGCACCCTTTTACTTCTTTCCAGAGTGCTTCTCTGAGGTTTTTGTGGGGTTTATTTTTTTACTTGGATCCAAATGTGAGACATCCACTAAAAAGGCATTCTGATTGTTTCATCAGGCAAAACATGCATGGAAAGAGTCACACTGTTAGAGTGAGTGAGCTGCTCAAACAACTCTGACTTTCATGTAAACATTTCCGTTGCCCCAATCCACTGAAACTGAGTGCACAAATTCTTTCTGGATTCTGACGTCAAGCTATTTTCCACTTAAAGGTCATAACCAGCTAAGGAAAATGCACTTTCATATTGTGAATGGTGGTTAAAACTGAGATTTCTCTGACCTAGACTGTTTTCATGTCAACAATCCAAGACCTTAAAATCTTCAGCATCTTCACCGTGTGAAATCTGGTTATTGTTTAGCTTCACTTCATGACACATTCATGACAACAATCTTTACATTCCCGTCTCTGTAAGAAAGAGGAAATCTGAAACTTCCAGATCAGAGAAGTAGGCAGATGTAGGCCAGACTGGCTCCCGGGGGTGAAGTCATGTTCCTACAAGAATCACTGCATGCTTGATGATACATAACTGTGGTGATAACAAAACTGATTGCCAGATCAGACATGACTGATGAGAAGGTAGGGATGGAGCATAACACTGGACTGGTTCTGATTGGATAAAGAAATAAAAAAAAGTTCTGATCACTTTGACACAGTACTAGAATTAGTGTTAGGTACTGAATATTAAATACTGTTCAAACTACTCAATGCAAAGCTAGTTTTAGTTAGGCTTAGTTAGATTATTGTTATATATTGTTTAAATCAAGGCAAAATGAAAAGCAAGTTTTTCCAGTTTAGTTAAAAATGTTATTTCTTTTGTAGACAAAACCTTGTGCTTAACTCAGGTCAAACATATCGGGGTTATGTATATAACCCTAGTTCCTTGAAGGAATGAGAACTGCGTCCGAAAATGCTATGGGAACGCCTCTACGCTCTGAAACTGCTGTGTAAACCTTCAAACGAAGTGCTGAGATGTCACCCTCAGGTGACATCACCGACCAGGAAAGATAAGAGCACGTGCGAAGCAGTGCACACCAGCCCTCAGGTATGAAGCAAGCGCCCATAAGGGGGCACAGGGGGTATGGCAAGAGGACGCAGTTCTTGTTCCTTCAAGGAACTAGGGTTATATACATAACCCGGAGACGTTCCTTTTCAGGAACTCGAACTGTGTCCGAAAACACTATGGGAACAAAATACCCACGCCCCCAGACTCCCAAGCCCCCGCCAGTGTGGATTCAGCACACTATGGCACGAGGACCAACACCTCCAGGGAGGTGCAAAATCTAAAGTACCACTGGCTGTGGTGGTACTGAAGGAACCTCAGGGTAAAGGAAGACTTCGGCCAAACCGGGCGCAAAGTCTGCACATTAAAAGGCCACAGACAAGGCCTGAAGGTCTTCAAGGAGCCAGTGCCAATAAGACCGCAGTCTTAAAGGTACAGAAATGGTCAGAGACCGAGAGAGGGTACCAATGTCAGATCCCAAGTCGGAATTTGGAAGTGAATAGGAGGCCTCAGCCTCAGTGCACCACGAAGAAACAAACCACTAACAGATCTCTACCAACTGAACCATCAATAAGGGAGTGGAAGGCCGATATTGCCGCCACATAAACCTTAAGTGTGGAGTGAGCTAATCCTGTGGATAGTCTAGTCTGTAGGAACTCCAGAACTGCGCTAATCGGACAGTTAACTGGGTCCTGATCATGACTATTGCACCAAGAAGTGAAGAGTCTTCACTTCAGCATAATAATTTCCTCGTGGAAGGAGCTCTGGATTGTAGTATAGTCTAAACAACCTCGGTTGACAAACCAGTAGCTACAAGGTGTGCCCCCTCAGAGGCCACACCACCAATGGTAAGCTGACCGCATATTGGCGGACTCTTTCCAGAACTCCTGGGATCAGAGATAATGGGGGAAAAGCATACAGACGGAGCCTCTGCCATGTCTGTGCCATAGCATCTAGACCCAACAGAGCTGGGTAAACTAGAGAGAACCAGAGGGGATATTGTGCACTTCTCCTGAGTCGCAAACAGGTCCACCTCGGCTCTGTATAAGATTGCCCAGACTCGCCCAGCTCCTGTCTCGACAGGATATCTGCTCCCAGATTTAAGTGCCCCGGGACATAGACTGCTTTCAAACGAAAGGAGCCTGCCCTGGGACCCAACCAGGATCTGGCATGCCAGCTTGTTTAAGGGGCGCGAACGCAGACCTCTTGGTGGTTGACCACAGGCCAAGCAGCCACTCATGACCACCCTATATGGTGAGGGATGCGTCAACCGTCCATGTGATGCAGCGACACCGAGTCCCTCAAGACCAGGCCCGATTTAGGAACTAAAGGTTCCTCCATCTAACCAAGACTCGCACACTCCGTTGGGAGATCTTGATCATATGAGGGGAATTCTCCTCGAAGAAAACCCTGATCTCTGATCACTGCAAGGTTTAGGGTACAAAACGCCTAGCGAAATCACGCTAGAAGCTGCTGCCATCCAACCCGTCAGCTTTTAAGAGAACTTATAGTCAGTGAATGGTTCCCACTCTTCTGACTATCGTGAAACCCGAGTCTACTCAAGCGAGAGATAATCGCACGACCGAATTCCAGATCATGCCCAGGATAAGTGGTTCTCTGACTGGAGAAAGCACACTTCTCTTGGCATTTTAGCTGAGCTTTTCTCTTTTTTTTTTTTTTTTCAACCCTGCAGAGAAGGAAAGTGGGTGCCGTGTACCACGACAAAAAATGCTTCCTTTCCTGAGGGCCTGCTCTCTCCGAATGGGATCAGCGATACTTGTTTAGTGTATCCCTCGAGAAGAAACCTTTAGAGAGCAGGGTCAGCTCTCTCTCCTGTTTTAATATAGAAAGAGAGGGAGCGGCCACCCCATGCTCCACACCCGTTAGATCAATCAGTTGAGAAAGTGATAGGGGAATACCCGTCTCAATCACCCTCATTAGATCTATTTGTGAGCCCCGCGAATACAAGCGTCGCTCCGCCTCAGCAACAGCGGGACATGCAGATAAAGGCTACTTCTCTCAAGAAGAAACCTGTAGCTAGCAGGATCAGCTCCCGAGAGCAGCTTTCACCACATGTTCTGAGCAATGAAAGCATTGCCTGCACTAGCTGGCATCAAACCCCGGTCTGCTGCATGGGAGGTGAAAATTCTACCACTGCCCCACCAAGGCAGCCACGCGGGCCCCGCGAATGCTATTACGATTTGGCGGCAGTGCAGCAAACACATGCAGAAGCCCTGAGAAAATTGTGACAGGGGAGAATGAAGGACCGGCTTACAATCTACACTAACTACATCCAACTCCTTGGAGGAGGATGAACAGTGCTCTCCCCAGGGAGAAGTAACTGTTATCAGCGGTGCTTCATTACCCAGAGAGATGCTTCTAGATTTGTTTATTTTTTCAACATCTACCTCCTCGAAGGAAGATGAGTGCTCGAGACGATTCCTCTGGGGAGAAGTAGCCAGTATCAGCAGCGCTTCATGCCCCGGAGAGATGTCTCCCGATCTGCCTGGCTGGGAAGGGGAAAGGGGATCACCCGTCTCCATTCCCTCCAGTAGATCGATTGCGAGCCCCACGAGTGCTACCGCCGCTCCGCCTCGGCAACAGCGCGGCCAACACCACGAGGCACACTCCTCTTTTCAACATCTACCTCCTCGAAGGAAGATGAGCGAATTTCGAAGCTATCTCTCTGGGGAGAAGAAGCCGGTATCAGCGGCGCTTCATGCCCCGGAGAGATGTCTCCCGATCTGCCTGGCTGGGAAGGAGAAAGGGGATCACCTGTCTCCATTCCCTCCAGTAGATCGATTTGCGAGTCCCATGAATGCAGACGCCGCTCCACCTCGGTAGCAGCGGGACCAGCAGCACTTTCATATTTGTAAAAATGTTGTTGCTGTTGTGGTTTTGCAAATCACCATTATCAGTACACAGGTTAAAAAAAGTTTTTTTATGTATAAAATCATTTATAGTGCTCTGTTTTCACCATAGACTGTAAAAAACATGGACGTAGATTCTATGACGTCACCCATAGATTTCTAAAGAGCGTTTTAGAAGCTCAAAGTGGGTGGAGCTGGCTGTCGCAATCTTGGAACCATGTCACTCTCGGATAATCAAAAATGGACAAATATGTGGGAACTGGTTGATGAAACCATGCCCCCCAATATTAGCTGTATAGACCAAAACCACTTTTTGCACTAGGTTGTAAATATATGTTTTTCTGCTGTAAAGTTGGGCAGTTTTAGTCACTTCCGTGTTTGTTTCACAAGAAAGCCTGGGATGAATATGAACTAAAATGTGCTTTTAACATTATATCTCTGTGTTTAAAAAAAAATATTTAGTTACCATGTGTAGTGCACTTGAAACCATCTTTTAAAAAATGTATATAATTGTGACTAAATACATTTTTAAATACAGAGATAGTATTTTAAAAGATGCTCTCACATACACTGTCTATGTAATAATATTAAGTCAAAGGGGTGTATGGATTCATGTGCAAGCTCATTTATTGGAAAAACACAGAGTACAGAAAGACAGGATAGTTCACTGGTGATCATACACATCAGAGGCGAGCCAAAAGAGTGATCAGAGTTTGTAGCGTTAGTCGGGCGATGGGCGAACAGAATTCAAAGGGCAAGACGAGAACAATAATCCAGTACAGGCAAGGTCGGTAACAATAATTCAGAACAGGGAAACTCAGGGAAAACAAAGAACGCAAACAGGGAAACACTCCAAAAGACAGTACAATGAACCGCGAAAGAGAAAGACAGACTGGGGTTTAAATGCACCTGATAATTAGACAATAGGGCGGAGACAGGAATGAAACACCAAGGCAACAGACGAGATAGGAATGACAAGGGGACGGAGACAAGAGTTCATTGACATGAGTCCATGAATGACAACAGACACAAAACACATAGAGTCAGTCTGACGCTGGAGTGCCAACCAGAGAGATGGACTGGCAACTCCAGCTTGATCGTAACAGTCTACCACAAGCTATGCGTTTTCGTGTGTGTTTTCGGTAACTTATGCCAAGTTCAGACTGCACTATTTTTAATTGCCAAGTGGTTTTGAGAAATCGCCGACAAATGCCTGAAGACACGATCTGAGAGAATTCCCCATGAGTTGCCGACACCTGTGAGATATTTGAAATGCTTTTTTTTCTCGTTTTGCTGCTAATAAGCGCTCATGCAATTTGTATGATACGTTTCTTGTGGGTTACCATTTTTAATAATAATCCCAGTCTCACGTGAGAACTCCGTTCTTGCACACGTGACCTTGCATTGTTTCCATATCACTTCTATCGTGTTTGATTGTGAGACGTAGTTTGCAGACCGAGACAAAGTTGTTGGCGATTCCTCCTATACTCATGCAGTGTGAAACTCCCTATCGCCATTCCATTGTGCAATGTGAAAACAGCAGTGACTGGGTGCTACCCAAATAATCATGCAGTGAGTAATAATCTTTGAAATAATCTTTGATATTTTTTCTTACAAAAATTCATTCTTTCGCATCAGGAGCTACATAGAGCTCCTGATTTATTATAGATGGATGCACTTCTTGGACTTCTATTAGACTACGGAATATCATTTTTTCATCTGAAAGAAGAAAGTGATACACCTCAAGAGTGAATAAAAATATGGTTCATTTTTAGGTGAACTATCTAAATTCAAGTTGGAAATTTTGACTCAGTAATGAAGTAAAGTTCGGATTGGACATAAGTTCAAAGTTATAGTAAGTTTAGATTAAGTTTAGTCATTCTCTTGCTCAACGAAGCACATAAGTGTGGGATGAAAATGAAGTATGCAGATAATAACATATGCATGTCAGAACAGCACCCGCTGTGATACGCTGTTATCACTTGCTGTGTGTGTTCATGTCTCACTCTGATGGTGTTTGGTGGGGCAATAGAAGCCACCCATAGCAGATTATTCACAACACACGTATATGAAGCACTGCAGCGTGTGACCACACACCACCCTCCAGGCTCAGTGCGCTGTACCTCCCCCTCTCTCTTTCTTTTCTCTTCTCTCGCTCCTTCCTGCCTATCCAACATTTAGCCACTAATATGGAAACTTAGCAGGACCTTGAACCTCTAAACTGCGTCCTTAGGGAGTCCAATGATAAGTTTACAGGCTGGTACGCCGATGTTTTCCTTTTCCTTTTACTGCTCACAAGAGAGAAACATAATAGAGTTGTCCATTTTTGTAACTGAATTATGAAAGCAAGCTTTAGGAAGTAGATGGAGCTTTCGGATTATACTTACCTGACATGCTGAATAGGAAACATCAGCTTTGGAGGATGGTCTACACAGTCTACGCTCTTCTTTAGCAGACCCTAATGATGAAGTCCTAGAAATGTAGCCAAGACATCTTCTGAGGTGTCACTCAGGCTCTTGAGGTGTTCACCTGTCTGCTTACTTGGTTGAATTTTAAAATATGGGGATGTTTCGTTTTGCGAAGCGCTGGTAAAAGACTTAAAGTTGTTTCCACAGCTTTTTATAATGACGCACAAGGATTCTCGAATCCACAGGAGGAATTCACTCTTTAATTGTGGTTCAGCTCGGAGACGACACTCATGCATTGGGTAAGTTTTGTCATCTACTGTGCATTATGACAGAAAAACATTTTTATTGATTCCTATGGTTACACTTTATATGGATAGAAGTAAGTAACTTTGCAACTGTACAGTATGTAGAGTTTTAGTAGACTGGTAGAGTTAACAGAATAAGTTGACATGTACTTGCAAAGTCACTAGTCAGTAGAATGTCTGTTGAGGGAGCATCAAAATAAAGCATTATTAATAAGACAGTCTATTAATATTTTAATGACTGTTTGTTGAAGTTCAACATTCCTTATAGTGCAATGTCAGCATGCGTTGCAATTTGTATTGGTACAAATGTAGTTGAGTACAGACTGATTGCTGAAGTCAGTCGACTACAGTGTGATTGAAATAACTAAGAAACGTCTGTCGCTGCAAGGCTGCAAAAAAAGTTTTTTCTGTTGAGTGCAGTTCAGATTTATTACTTTGGCACACCTCACAGGAGATGAGCAGTCTCAGCAGCTCAAACTGCTGTAGAGACTTTCCGCTTTGGATGTCTCATGCTCAGATCATGCCGTGTGTTAAAAGCTGTGTTCACCCAAAAATGACAAATCCGTCATCCTCAGACCTGTATGAGTTTCTGATGAACACAAAAGGAGATATGTTGGGAACTAAACAGTTTCTGTTTCCCCATCAACTTCAGTATTATTTTATTCTATACTATGGTACTCAGTTGGGACCTGCAGCTGTTTGTTTACCAGCATTCTTAAAAAAAAATATTTTTTGTATTATTTTTAATAGAAAAATCATGCAGGTTTAGAACCACTTAATATAATATGCCAATAAATATCCTCTTTATTGAGTTATTTCTGAAAAGGCTATGCTAATTTGAAATTTAATTTGAAGTATACCTCGATAAGGGGTTGTCCTCTGCAATGCAAACCAATGCAAATTTGGGCTGCTTGTTCTATGTCTGATAGGCACATGTAAACAGAAGCATTACCATTAACTACACACTGTAAATATTGTTTATTGTAATCTTTATTGATCACATTAGCACTCTTTAGCCTAAACTGTTTGCACTGAGTGCTTTAAGATTGTAAAAGCTGTGTAATAGGAGTCAGTATCATGTGACTTTGGCCAGTTAAACTACAGCAGAGCGCTGAGCTATTTTTAGGGTCGGTGTGATTCTAAACTCCTCTGTGAACTTAAATTTCTTCCAGATGTGCAGACGTCACCGCGCACGTGAACTCAGCCTGTGTTTGAGGACACCATGTTTTAATAACGCTGCTGGTTTAGTGAATTTTGAAAAGAAATCGGTGAATGTTTTTTTATTATAATGGGGGTTTTCAATCGGCCGGTGAGCGTGTGCTGTGGCTGAACTGATTTGATTATGAAGGGAGCACTCTTTGCTTGGTTTCGGTTTAATTTGAATACAAGTTTTATGTTTCATGCTGCTATGTACACACTAGAGTTTCAGGAGTGACAGTCATATTAAATGCGAGAGTGAATCTGAAATTGTGATAACCACAGCAAAGGAAAAATAGATGTGTGCATTAAGCCTTGCAGTGTTATTACAATAGACATTATAATATGTTTATTTTTACTTGATATTTCAATGCAGTGTTTACATAGTTGAACAATGTTTGAAGACCACATGCTTATGTTGATTTACTTATTATTAATAGCATTCATTATTAACTTATTCTATTATCATTTTTCACAAATAGTAAAAATAAAAGTAGTTACAATAATTAATTGCTATTGTTCTGAAATCAGTACAGAGGACTGTGAAATTTGACTGGGATTCAGTGTTGCCAAGTCAGCGGAATTGGGCTACTTTGACACGTTTTCGGCAGGATGTTGACGCAACCCCAATAACGTGATAATAACCCCCTGGTATGCGACCTTCATCGGGAAAACGTATTTTACCCCCTGAAAAGCGATTGGTCTAGGTTTGTGCTAGTTTTGAGTAGCAGTTGGGCGGGCTTTGCTGAGAAAACCTGGCAACCCTGCTGATATTGGTACCAACCACTTATATATCATATATTTCAAATCTAAAGTAATACATGTTTATTGCTTAGAAATGGACATAAATTCTGAAATCCTAAATCTACTTTTATTTGTTCTGTTTTCTTTTATGTTTTGGAACAATTCATTTGCATTTATTTTAATGCATTTTATCTAGCTAGTCTATTTTTTGAGTAGCAAATTTTTCAGATGCACTAAAAAATGGTTTTCTCAGTCAGTGCGCTCCTTCCTATCTAACTGGGTGGTTCTTGGCCAAAATCGGCTGCAAAAGTGGGCCAGACCTTATACTGCAGTCAGAGGTCTTGGCAATGGGAGTTTTGTTTTTGTTTCTATTTCTGGTGCAGGAATTTGCATATATCACCAAAAATATTAAATAAGAGTACGATAAGGCAACTGTATGTTCTTTTTGGATAATGAGTGTATAAGTAACAAATATGACAAATAACAAATAACAAAATGTTTTGTTTATGATGGAATTTTTTAGGAAAATTGGTTTTAGGCAGGTTCATTTCTAAAAAATGTTTAGGGACAAAGCTTATTTGTAGAAAGGTAATGATCTTGTGATGCGATACGATTCATGATATTGGTTTCATGAAACTCTTTTCTACGTTCTTTTTTGTTAACAAAATGAGATTTAAAACATTTATTTATTTAGATTTATTTCATTATTTCTCAAACACAACGCTGCATAGTATTTCAATAGAGATCATTAAACTCCGGGTTTGCCAGTGTTTTCAGTGCTTTTTTAATAGAGAGTGCATGTGCATGGTTGCCAGGTTGGGAAGATTTAGTAAACCCATTTACAGAAAATGTATGGATTTTTTAAAAAAAAAAGGTTGCTGAAAATCTAGCAGCTGCAGCCATGAAAATGTGTGAAATGTAAATTGTTACCAGTGCAAGATAACGCAAATGTCACCTTAAAAAAAGAAAACCTTTCATGGTAAATAACCAGTGGACGAATATCGCACAGCAGAACAGCATTGTGATTCTGAATTAAATTATTTGAGTACTGTAGACTTCCTTTCAGATTCTAATTGTGCCAAAGAAGCAGGTGTGTGGTTTCTAAGGGTGCTTAATTCTCTGAATTTGTTCATGATGTAGGGTCCTTGAATAAACGACATATACAAAAAGAAAAAGATAATCGCCTGCAGAATGCTCTTGTTTTTCTTTTTATCCTGATTTATTGTCAGTGAACATCTTATTCCCGGTAAAGCTCTGTGCGCAGGTTTCTCAGGTGAACTGGTGGAAAGGTTTCTCCTAGCAAGCCTCAATGTGTAGCTGCCCCCTTCTGGCTGAATGCTGAATATTTGCTTTGTGTGAACTCTTTGGACGTGATACTGTAGTTTGGTTTGAGAGTTTCAGCTATCATCAGCCCATAAATAATAGCAAGCAAAGACGCTGTAACACACACACATACACACACAGAGAGAGAGAGAGAGGAGAAAGAGCAGTCTTTTGGGAATTTATTGCATGTGGAAAGATAAACTGTGCGTGTGTGTGTGTGTTTACATAACTCTGTGTCTCTGTGTCTCATAGTACCGTTGATCCTATTAACAGTTTCACACTATTCATATGAATAGTAATAGTAGTCCTGTATAGGAATATCTCTGATGTTTAGATTTAAATCCAGCCAAGTGTCTGTCTGATCCAAATTTCTTTGATGGGTTTGTGTGTCTGTGTGTGTGTGTGTGTGTGTGTGTGTGAGAGAGATTGGATTTGCAGTCTCGCCAGAGGTTTATTTTTCTTTCAAAAGATACTTTTGTTTAATCTGAGAAAATTAAAGTTCAGAAGAAATATGCAGAATGCATCACAGTTGGTGCTCTGGACTTGAATGATATCTGAAATCGTGAGGAGAGGTGAGCTATTGTTTTTTTAGTAAGCAAATTAACTTTTTAAATAGTATATTGCACATTTATTTAACAAATAGGCTTAGTTGATTATTTGAATAAAAAAATACAAATATAAAACAATAAATTGTGCATGGAACCTCACAGATTTCTATTGAAAGTGGGACTGAAGGCATATGTGGAGAGCACTAGGTTATATATTTGGTGACAAGACAGGAAAACAATCTCTCAGAACACCCTAGCAATCATAGAAATTCCCTGGCAACCAGAGTTGTTTGTGTTAACTTTTACAAAATATTTTCTTAAGCTAAAATGAAATAAAATGGTAAATACTTAAGTACTTAAACATAAAAAGTAAAATAATAATTAAAAAAAAAGACAAAGTACGAACATTATTAAACATGAACATCATTTTTATGGGTAACATACTTAAAATTAAAATAAAAACAATTAAAATGTTTAAAAAGTTGATTGCCATCTAACTGAAATAAATTATTTGAAGTACTGAAATTACAAAAACTAGAACTATTATAAATGCTTTTTGTTGAAACTTGTTTTAAAAAGGGCAAAATTATGTAAAACCTAAATATAATACAAAGCACTTCAAATTAAAGAACTTGAATGAAAAACTGTTAAACTACAATGTTGACTTGCTAATTAACTAAAGTAAAGTACTTAGTATTAAAGTACTAAAACAACTCAAATTAAAAGATAAATATCTAAAGAAAACTAAGATGAATACACTTTTAAAAAAAAATTATGCATTAATTAATTAATTATTTAGCTTATGTAAAATAAAAATGAAAAGAACCAAAATGCTGTAGAAAAGTACATTAAACCTAGTAAGAAAACCTTAGCAACCAAATACAAAATGCGCTTGAAACCACCAACTAGTTCCCTAAAATATGACAACATGCTAAACAACCATGTCATATTTTGAATACATAACAATGAAACTCTCTAAACAAGATATGTTACGTCAGCAATGGCATCCACTTCATTGTGGCAGACTGGAAGCGATTCTTGTAATAGATTTGACGGGGCAGACGGTGTGTGTATGTGGCACTGGCTGTATGTGAAGGGCCTCTGCTCAAACCCCCATGAGCAAATATTTACTTTGATTTGAGCAGAGATCAGATTCAGTCCTGTGGGAAGTTAAATCAGAGAGATGAGGCTCCCCACGCTGCCACAGACGATTCAGCTATGAATAAAATCCTCCAGTATAAATACTACAGAAAGATTAACATACATAAGGCATGAAAGGCATTTCTCATGCCTTTTTGCCACTTGAAATAACAAAGGTGCCAATTAACCGGGAATGTTGCACTTGTTCTTCTAACTTTAAAATCTGTGTTACATTTTGTCTTCATTTTGTTGAAGTTGAAAACTTAATAAACATACAATCCCATGAGTAAAAGTGCAAAGTGTATTTCAAGAAAATATATAATACATATTGAAGCACATGTGAAGTATCTGATTATTATTGTAACTGTAGTACCTTTAGAGTTTGAGGCAAGTATAAAGGGATGTACCGCTCTTGGCTTACGGCTCGCTCCAGTAAAGAGTTAATATCGAGTCAGTCGCCTGGTGGTTCCGCCTTCTCCTTGGGCTGTGACTCACTGTTCAGCTGCCAGTCCCACAAACACACATAAACACACACACACACACCCATATGAGGCCAGCATGCTCGTGTAAACTCATGTATACGAGTTCAGCTGTCTGAGCTGCCGGAAGAGAGAGAGAGAGAGAGAGAGAGAGAGAGTGGCGCTTGGTGACTTTGGAAGTTTGTTTGTTTGGGAATTAACTTCCTATTTTACAAGCAGACTTACAGACTATTACAAATACATTTTATGAGGACTAAAAGGAGTCTAAACTTACGGGTGACGAATAGGCAAATGCGAGATGACTGGGGGACCTCGCTCATGTCAGCATGGCTCCGTGTGTTCATCGCTCAGTAACTCAGCGGTGGGGAACATGTGTTTCAGACTACATGAGAGGAACAGCTGATTTCTGGAGGGAAACGGCGAAGAAGTGAGAGACACAGAGGGAAATATGAGTTTGCCAACCGGCTGTGTGTTTCTTCCACCCAGCGAGCGCACTTTTAAAGTTCGGAACGTCAATCTTTGCGGCTCCCCGTGTGCTGTCAACTGTCCGATTGACATTGTGCAGAAACGCAGGCGGTAACTGATTTTGTTTTTTATTCTTTTGCTTGTGTTTAGAAAGAGTTATGCAGGGATAGCATATGGGTCTTTAAAAGTGAGCATGGGCGCTATTTTTAAATACTAGTTAAAGTAAGCCAATGGTAGGTTGATTTCCACAAAAAGGGCAACGCTGAGGCTGTGCGGTGCTGTCAAAATATTTGTTTGAGTGGCCTGACATCAACTGCTGGCTCAACCAATAGGACACAACCTTGAAAACTCCTTTCATTTTCTCCATAGGGAAATAGATTTTTAACGACAACTGATAAAACTTTTAAAGACGCCTTAATTCAACACTTTCAAAATAGTCTTGTTTAATATTGGAGTTTGTATTTTAAAAAAAAGTCCATTACCCATGATGCTGTATTGAAAATTCCACCAATTGTAGTCAGGGAAAAATGCATGGCAAAAGAGATATTTAACTCCGCCCGTTCCCTATTTTCAGAAATCTTAAAAATGTATGTATATATGCATATTTTGTCATGAACCAGCAGTTTTATGTTTATTGATTAGATTTAATGTCACTCAGTGCATCATGGGATTGTAGTTTCTTCTCTCGTTAAAGCTGTTAAGTACCTTGCACCTTTGTCTTTTTGACTTATTTTCATATGCTTTTTGCTTCAAATCAAAGTTTGTAATGTTGTGATCTTCTTCGTAATTGGTTGATTTTTTTCATGGTCGATGACACGTAACATCTCTATGGAAAAAAAAAATGTTGGAAAAAATACTTCCCGCAAACAGTGCTGTAAAAAGAAAGGCGGGCACATTTGTTAGGGGTGGAGCTACTTGTTTGTCTGACCAATTGCAAACAAGGGTGGGGTTGAAGGGGAGATAGTGTAGTGTAGGTAGTGTTTTTTGGATATCTGAAATTGTTTTGGAGGGAGGATCATTAAAAATGAAAAAGTCAGATTGTTATGTTGGCATTTTGGATGATTCTGTTATGCCTGAATTAGAAAGAAATAGCAACATGTAAAATGACTGGATTTATTGAAGTTTAAGATAAAGTTTAATTCCCCTGAATCACCTTAGTATATTCATTTATACCCACAAAACTAGTTTAAACCTGATAGACATTTCCTTATATTTCTTACTATCATGACATAGAGTAAAAGTTATGCTTAACATTCAGTTGCTCATTTGTATTTAACAGAAGCAGATTCATTTTCAGGTAGGTTGCTCCAAAAAAGCTACCTGAATAACTATGAGCAAGTGTACTTCGTAACAGAAGCTGTTTTACCAAAAGCTGGAGTACCAAATATTTATTTGATTTTGTTAATAGAAGTTAATTGATCAATTAAATCTATTTATTAGCATTATTTCTGAAAGCATCCTCATTTTACAGCATTTTTTACAGCATTACAGCATAGTGTCTTAAACTCTGAACTGTACTGGAGCTTCCCATGTAGGTATTTTCTTCATCTTCATCAGAAGTTGTTCTCTACAGTTCTTCTGGATTTAGTCTGGGTCAGTTTCTGTTACTTCATGTCGTTCCAGACAGACTAGATGATGATGATGATCAGATCTCTGTGTGGAGCACTGGCTGCATTATTACAATTAATGCCAAAAATAATGTTTGGAAATGTAAACTGATATTTCCAACTGACACGCTACCGCAAAAGATAGAAATAACCAACTTAAAACAATTTTTTGTTGCTGAAAATACTAGTGGCCAAAGACTTTTGCACAGTACTGTATATATATATATATATATATGCTGAGGTCTTTATTCCAAACACATCTACCATGCTGTCTTTTATCTCAGAGCAAATTCACGTCACTTTTAGGACTGTGCACAGCAACACAGTCTGCCGTGATCAGTCTCTGTTAGTGACCTGGAAGTGTGTGTGTGTGTGTGTGTGGAAGTGTGTGTGCACATGGAATATTTCTGAATCTACAATAAAAACTCTTGATGCAACATTATTTTAAAGAGATAGTGCACCCCAAAAATTGTCATCCTTTTCTCCTTGTGTTGTTTGAAACACATTGAAAGCATTCAATGACCACATCTGTTTTCTCACCATAACTGAAGAACTCACGAGTTCGGTCACTATTAGTCTGAGACCATCTCAGTCAGGCCGTATACTTCATACAGTATATGCCTAAACAAGCCAAATTATGTCAGGTCCCTAAAAACAAATGCTTCAAATGAGCCAGGTGTGAAAATGCCCTTAATATCTCATTTTGAGAGTTATTTTAGAATAACTGAGATACCTTTATCATTTTTATTAATATTGTAAATCAGTTTTTTTTTTTTTTTTTATATATTTCATACATATTCTGTTTTCTTTATTTGTTTTTTTTTGGAGATTTTATTTGGTTTAGTTTTCATGAATGTACAACTATGTAGTTTTTAGATGAATGAAATGAAAAAACTGAATGATAATGAGAAATGTAGCCTTGGCAGCTACAGTAGCCAAAATAAGTAGCCTTTTTTTTTTTTTGGAGTTAACATAGAGAAGGCTGCATAATAAATAGTATTTTAAGTACGATCACAATTTGCACTCCTCTCAGTTCAATAATTGTGATTTTTGCCTTCTGGTTATTTATTTGTTAAGGTTTGGGTTTTTTTTCATTTTGGTTTGGTATATTTGTTTTCTTGAGTTGGTATTTAGCTTTCTTTATTGAGGTATTCTGCTCAAATAATGTAAAAAGGCAAGCAGTTTTTGTTTGCTTTCTAAATCGAGCAAACCATGCGAGTTGTGCTTGTGTAAATGGGCAGTTTCAATGAAGAGTGAAAATTCTAAAATGACAATAATTGTGATTGTATTTGTTGAGCAAAATAAAAAAATTACCTCATATTTCACCCTCCAAGCCATCCTAGGTGTATATATCTTGCTTCTTTCAGACGAACACAGAGTTTAAAAAAAAATGTATCCTGATGGGTTTTTGTAACTAAAATATTTCTATTTTAAATTGATAACTCAAGTCACTGACTTCCGGCAACAGCTGTATGCTCGTTTGCGAGAAAGAGGAGTTCCGGCTTCTTGGATGACCTCTGACTCGTCGTATGACATTGAAATGCGTTAATAATAAACCCCTCGGAGGCGTATTGGTTAGTTTTATGACGGATATATGAGATTTGTGGTGCTTCAAAATAATGGCTACTATACACCAGCATCACCAAGCTTGGAAGAGCCAGGACACATTTTTAAAAAACTCTAACTGTTCGTATGAAAGAAGAAAGTCATAAACACAACACCTAGGCTGGCTTGGGGGTGAGTAAAATATAGGGTAATTTTTATTTTTGGTGAATAAGGCTATACCTTTAACCATCATCTAATTTTACGTACCATTTGTTAATGGTTTGAATGTTTGTTTTAAACCCAGGTTTGGGTTTACTACATTCTACATGAAAATGGTTATTATTAAATCCATTTGGATAAAATGTTCCTGCTTTTGTGGCCCAGTTAAGACACACAGAACAAGTGGCTGCAGTTTTTGACCTGATTTGAGCAGGAAGTTGCAGAGGCCATGCTTGAATTACTCATTTATTGGAACATTTAGATTTAAGCCACATCTGCACTTCTAATCAGGATCCGTCCATCTCCACAGAGCTGTTCTAGACCCATCATGCACTGAGTCTTTATGACTGGCAACTGTGCACTTTAATTGGCTCTTCTCAGTAAGCGATGTGTCTTGTCCTGTCACGATCGAAGCAATGTTCCAAATAAAGACTGATTCCTAATCAGAGACACTGGAGTCAGAGCTCTGGAATACAGCTGGTGTTCAGGTGAAGAACTGTCCCTATTACTGCAGACCTCTCATCGTGCTCTTCACACCAAGAGCTTATTGATCCCACCGTTCCAGATCTCTCTCCTAACATGAGCTCCTGGTGGGATTGGTGTCTTGTGTGTCTCCAGTGTTCACACATGAGCAGGAAAAAACACAGTAATGACTTCAAAGTGTTTAAAATCATCAGCTGGAGAACAAGTGATTCGTATGAAAGCCTGTTTCCGCCATTGAAAAAAAAAAGGTTATGGCGACTTTTTAACTCAGAAGAATTGCATGATACAAATTCACAATTCTGACTTATTTTCTCGCAATTGAGAGATATAAAGTCAGAACTGCGAGATAAAAAAGTCCCATTACGAGAGAAAAAAGTGAGAATTGGGAGATATAACCTCGAAATTGCAAGTTATAAAGTCAGAATTGCAACGTTATATCTCAGAATTCTGACTCTATAACACACTATTGTTTAATATAATGTCACTATTCTGACTTTGAATTCAGAATTGTGAGATATAAACTCACAATTGCAAATTATAAAGTACAATTTTGAGTGAAAAAAGATTGATACATTCTCAGAAAAACAAAACAGAATTGTGATATTATATCACACAATTGTGAGTTATAAAGTCAGAATTCTGAGGTATAAAGTTGCAATTCTGAGATTATATTTCCCAATAAAAATAAGTGTTTCTATCACACAAATTCTGAGAAAAAAAGTCAGAATTGTGAGATGAAAAGTCGCAATAATATTTTTTTTTCAGTGACGGAAACAGGCTTCAATAGGTTCGCTTCGCTTTTTGCTACTACATTTTATAATGTATAATGTAATTTAGAAAGTAGTTTTGTCAGGTTTGGGGAAAATTCTGAAATCTAGAATCCGCTCTTAATATTGAATTAATTTTTCAGAATTTTAGATTTTACTTTGAATATATATATAAAATATTTAAATTCTCAATACATAATATTTTATGCAGACCAACAAAATGTAATGTATATAATTAAATAAAAAATAATAATTTGTTTGAATTTCATTTAGTTCATTCAGGTTTGAACTACAACTCCACATTCGGCTTGCTACCTTAAAATTCAATGACATTAACTATGAAGCATGTACTTACTAAAAAAAACTCATTAATGATGACTTGGATAACTGAGAATCATCTCAACATATTGCTTCATTTTGCTTACTTCCACGTACAGTATTTGTACAAGCAGTTTGTTTTATACCTTGAGTAAACAGTGTGTACTAACATTTTACTTCTGGCTGTTCTAATCATTCTCACTAAGCTAATCTAACTCTTTACCCTGGATGATACTCATAATGGACAACCTGTGAATCTGCCTGTCCTTTAAAACCAAAATAAATAATACCAAAAATGTAAAAAGTGCAATGACATTTCTATCTTAAAACTGTGTCAGTTTATATTATATACATGTATATTACATTTAGGGAATCTGTAGTAATAATGGTCTAAAGAAAAACATATTACTACTAAAAATAGGCTTTATTTTCTTTTTGCAAAGTACAGTTTTTTATTTTCCTGTAAAGCGTGTCTGATCCTGAAGCTATCTGACGTGTGTTTCTGTGGTATTCTTCAAATCTGTCAGCTTAGCATGCTGCGACTTGTCTTTTGGCAAAGTGCAATTATGTGTGTGTGTGTGTGTGTGTGTGTGTGTGTGTGCACAGTCAGAATACGAGAGAAAGAGAAAGGACTGGATGTGTTTATGGTAAAAACACTATATCAAGCTAATGCATTTACAATTTTGGTCTCTGGATTAATATAAATCAAGGTCTTTAAAAGAAATATCCAATCAAACCGGTAAACCGAATGTAAGAAATACATCTTTTTGGAAATATTTATTTGTTAAGGCTGTCATTGTGTCCAATGTTTTTTTACGAAAAGTCTTGAGAATTAGAATGGCAGTCTGCTTGAGAACGCGACCAAGATCTACTGAAAAGCACGTACTGTGGTAAGTTCACTGTTGACATTTGCCACATTATACAAACTCCAGCATTTTGTCAGACTGCTCTTCAGAACTCGCATTTCGTACTTTGCTCTTCCCACTCTGTGGAAATATATGGATTTTGCTACACAATACTGAATTCTGAGAAAGAAAACATTCTGAAAACGCTGTAAATGTATGATATTCTGACTTTGTTCTCAGTATTTGAATGCGTTATTATAAATCTTCTTTCCCTAAAACCACATGAATTATTTACCTGCTTGTCATGACACTGGCTGTTTCTCTGATTACTTATGTATGTTGACACATTTTTATACCTGTGGGGTTTAGTCTAGAAAATAGAGCATTGACTACATGTTGCATATGATTCAGAGTTTGTGTCATATTTCTCATGCAAAAATTTAAATCTAATTTAGAGATTGCAATATCATTCTGATTAATGAGTTAGAACATGATTAATCCGAAAGAAAAATGTTTTCATAATATATGTTTGTGTACTGTGTATATTTATTATGTATATATATATATATAAATACACATGCACAAATGTTTTTAATATATAAACATAACATATTTTTCTAAAATATATACATACATAGTTGTGTATTTATATATACACAATACATATACACAGCACACACACATATATTATGCAAACAAAAACTTATATATATATAATTCACATTTAAATTTACATTTTAGTCATTTAGCAGACACTTTTATCCAAAGCATCTTACAAATGAAGACAATAAAAAGCAATCAAAACCAACAACAACATGCTAGTTGTTAGCCTAATGCAATACACATAGCAAGTACATAGAATAGAGAAAAAGGTAACTTATAATCTTTATATATATATACACACTTGTATTCAATTTAGAAAAATACTGTAGATAATAATGAATCACCCTCTTTAATTTAATAATTAAGTTTAAGAATGCATTTATTTGTACCAACAGAACTACTATGTATGGGTTATACAATATATTAAATAAATACTAGTCAGCTTAATAGAGAATCAGTGTTTCTTGTTTTCTGAAGGGTCATCTGTGCAGGGCAGGCACCACCCAAGCCAGCACTTTGACTCTTGCGTCTTGTTTTTTCCTGTGGCACATTTTTTCATCTGTGTTCCCGTCTCTAAAGTGGCAAGGTCAGGCTGCGGGACCCACCAGGACAAATAACATAAAAGAAAGAATGGGGTTGTATTTGGCCTTTATTGTCAAAGAAGCTCCCTGTTGTTTCACAGTGTTCACAGGGACAGTGTTCTTTAATGATAACATCTGTGTCTCAGTGCCAGTTCAACACTTCTCATGAATGCCTCTGTGACGCCCAGCTGCTTAGAGTCCATCTAAAACATCACAAGAAAGGCTAACTTTAATAAAGAGATCAAATTTTGATGTTTTTCCTAGTATAATATTGAAACTTTAACTGCAATCCTTTAAGACTTTGGGGTCAGCACGACCCGACCACCTTTTCCTTAACAAAAAAAATGTTTCCCT
>JAUMHR010000060.1:16086347-16113085 GCA_032361145.1 Enteromius fasciolatus | reverse complement strand
ATAGATTCAATTGCCTATTAATTCGTTTTTGGGTACAGAAATTATAGTACATTTTGAGATCTTTATGTTAATAATAACTTGTCAGTAACATAGCTTTGAATTCAATTCCTGTTTGATGTTGTGCATGTTCCACACCCAGAGCCATCAATAAAGATAGTCACAATACAAAACAATGCCGGCATATTTCAGAACAATGCTAAAGAGAAACTTGGACGTAAGCAATGTAAGCAATGTGAGGCACACTGCAGTACAGTATCTTTACTACTAGTCAGAGAATGTGGCATTTCAATGCACTGCTCCATATTGAATTTATATTGTGTTAATCAAGTTTTTTGTAATTTTGCTGATGCATGATTATATAATAATGAGTGTTTCCTCACATAGCCTTTGTTATGGACTCAGTTACCACGGTAACCGGATAACAGTGTGATGAAAGTGAATACTGTGCTGCATGGCTATTCCCTGGCAGTGTGATTTTCTTCGTCTGCTGTTCTCGGTTCTATTTTATTGTTTCAGTTGCTGTTGTTATTATTGCACTGAAATCAGTCCCACAAGTACAATAAATGGAGTGCATTAGTGTCCGCCCACTTTCTTTGGTTTCGGAAAGTATTTTTTCCCATAGGGATTTTAGCCATGAAGCCATGAACCAAACTAACCAGCTCCAGGGAAAATCCCAATCTTAAAAAATTTCATTTGAAGCAAGTATATGATAATCAGAAAAAAACGCAATCGTTTTGTAGGAACTACAATCCCCTGGAGCATTCCAAATGACATTAAGCAAATAAAAAAATGACAGAGATATATTAAATTATACATTTATCTATGATTGTATCTATAGGAATAATACAAATATTAAAGTATTATGAGAGCATAGGGAGACTGGCTTGATAACATTCACGGTGCTGCACGGAGCTTGTTTAGTCACTGCTCTGTGATTGGTGGAATTTTTGGTTTATTCTTAGTTCATGTTAAATAATGTTAGATAATGAACCTTGTTGTAAAGTTTTACCAATGTTTCTAATGTTTTATTCATTTGATTTGTTATATTATTTTTAGTTCAAAAGAATGCTCAATAGAGAACTTACTCAGCTGTCAGAGACCAGCCGATCAGGAAACCAAGTGTCGGAGTTCATAGCAAGCACAATTTTACGTGAGTCACTGTGTCATTTAACTGTGATTTACAAAATTAGAGACTGGATTTAGGATGAAATAAACTCTTCAGATGTAGTATTTTTCTTCTGTTTTCCCTAATTGTGTCTTACTTCACATCACATACTCTGTGTTTGTGTCACAGAAAAACAGCATGACGTGGAGATTTTGTCAGCAGCGTGTAAGGAGGAGAAAAAACGCCGTCCCATGTCTCAGATAAGTGGAGTGAGAAAACTGAGCCCCAGTCCGAGTCTCCCTCCAACATGCATCCCTCGATTTGGTGTCAACACACAACATGAGAGCGTCCTGGCCGAGGTGTCCCTTCATTTCTTTCTTTGTCAGTTGTACTGTAGATCAGAATTGCAAGAAATTACTGATAAAATTACTCCTTATTAACTGTAATGTGTGTATTTGTGATTAGTTACTTCACACCGCTGGCAATGTTAAAATATATTAATAAATGTATGTATGTATTTGTTTATTTTTTACTTACAGTTTTTACCTGATAAAATGACTTTGAGCTTGTTATAACCAGAAACATACATAATTATTATGCACTTTATATAAGTCAAATATCATGGTATACACACACATATATATATCTACTGTATATAATTTAGTTATTTTAAATATATTGTTATTAAATATATTTATTGTCAAACTATATGTGCGATATTTCGATAAGGTATTTATGATATCTTTCTTTAAATGACATCAAATTCAGAGATTCCTAGAGCTATATTATTGTATTATGAAGTAGAATGACTGTATTTTTTACTGTAGGAGCTTGAGGACATCAATCGATGGGGTATAGATATGTTTAAGATAGCAGAGTATTCTGGGAATCGGCCACTGACAGTCATAATGTACACCATTTTTCAGGTAAGGTTTTGTTTAGAAATATCTCTTGACATAAATGCTCCACTCCTCTACTACAAATACCATTGAATAAAACACAACAGATATAAAGTAGAACTGCCGATTATAATTTTAGCATTGTGATGTAGCATTAACTGAAAATAGCTTTTTAACTGCAGATTTGATTACTGCATGTTCCTATACCCTGTAATTCTCAGGAGCGAGATCTGCTCAAGACCTTTAAGATCCCATCGGAAACCTTCTTAACTTTCCTCATGACTTTGGAGGATCACTACCACTTGGACGTGGCCTACCATAACAATATCCACGCAGCAGATGTTGTGCAGTCCACACATGTTCTTCTCTCCACACCTGCCCTAGAGGTCTGCATGGATGATCACACACACATAGTGCTCATGGGAAGGGACCTCTAAACAAACCAGCATATATTTTTGTTTGTTTGTTTTGTTATGACTTTCAGGATGTGTTCACAGACCTTGAGATCATGGCTGCTCTGTTTGCGAGTGCTATCCATGACGTTGACCATCCAGGATTTACGAACCAGTTCCTCATTAACACAAGTACGACTCCCAAATCCATTCACTTATGCTCTGTCCCCAACACAAACACAGTTATTTAAATTATCCACCAAAATTAAAATTCTTGGCCAAAACCAACAATTCTGAATGCACTAGGCCAAAAACTGAAAATGAATGTTGTTTAATAATCAATCAAATTAAATATTTATTTATTATTTACATACCGGGGTGAACTTTTTAGCAAGACACAAAATATGTACCAATAAGTACATATCGCTGCAGTTTCCAAAAAAGAACACCAGAAGCAGTAAAACTCTGACACTATTTATTCCTTTTCACAAACATTTACAAAGTTTTAATTAATAAAGTCAAGAAATTATAATTAAATATCACTTAGTCAATTCAGGCCAATCATTTTGGACAATTAAAACTCTCTGTTGCTGAAATTTCAGTGCATCACTATTAGACCTTAGCAGGCTGTTTTTCTCCTCACGCTTCCAGACTCCGAGCTCGCTCTCATGTACAATGATGCCTCAGTGTTGGAGAACCATCATTTGGCTGTGGGCTTCAAGCTTCTCCAGGAGGAGAACTGTGATATCTTCTCCAATCTCAGCAAGAAACAACGACAGTCCCTGCGACAGATGACTATAGATATGGTGAGGCTTTTCTCAAATACTTGGTTCTGATTGGTCAGCCACAACATTCCGAGGCGTATTATTCACCAACAGCTCGGGATGTTGTGGCAGACCTGGAAAGACACACTCATCCTGGTATTTGAGACTGTTGGTTCTTTCACATATCTCATATCACATCGCTGCACTCTTGTTTGTTTCATTTCAACACAACTGCCATCATCTTGCCCCTCAGTTATTGATTGCATTTACTGAAAAACAAAAACTTCAGTAGATCTCTGTTGAACTGTTTGTTGCCAGAATGATAGTTTGAACACTGTAAAGGATTTAAGAAAATAAACAGGTAGGAAACTCGTACAGGTTTGAAACAACTTGAGGGTGAGTAAATGATGATTCATTTTTGGGTGAATTGTCCCTTTAAGGAAAACATAGAAGTTAATAGGTTTATTTTTCAAGCATAACCAGATGTCTGGTAGTAATGATGTATGAGCAAATGATTGTTGGTAACGAGGGATCTGTGACTCATTTGTTCGTAGTTCATCTGTGAATCAGACCGCTGCTGTGCAGTTTTATTTCAAAAGACTGAATGACGTGTGGAAATCCCTGATAAAAAACAAACCTTTCTAAAATGTCACATTTCAAAAAAAGTGTTTTAATGCTTATAATGTCAGATTTCCTGTCATCAATCCAGGTCTTAGCCACTGATATGTCCAAACACATGAATTTCCTGGCTGATCTAAAGACTATGGTGGAAACTAAAAAAGTGACCAGTCTGGGAGTCTTGCTGCTGGACAACTACTCTGACCGAATACAGGTACTGCAGTCTCACTCAAGCACATATGCTACAATTCCTTACTAAACAATTCTATTTATGTCCACTTTTGGATGGCTAGACAACTATTTATTGGCCTTTTTGAACAGCTAAATTGTGAAAATTCTGTTTTTCCTTGGAAAGGTGCTTCAGAATATGGTTCACTGCGCCGACCTCAGCAACCCCACCAAACCCCTGGAGCTCTACAGACAGTGGACAGATCGTATCATGGTGGAGTTCTTCAGACAAGGGGACCGTGAGCGGGACAAGGGCATAGAAATCAGCCCCATGTGTGACAAGCACACGGCTTCCGTGGAGAAATCTCAGGTGTGATTATATCTGTTTTAGGGGTTTGCAAGCTGGGGAAGGACACAAGAGGGTCTGCAAAATATAGAGAGAAAAAATGAAAAGATTACAATGTTTAAGCCTGTCAAAAGCAATGTGTGTACTTACACTTACTTATTAAAATATTTTTTAATAAATAATTAAATATAGATGTAAATAAAAAGTATTTTCGGATAACTCTTAATAATTTGAGAAATTACAAAATTAAAGTCTTTGTAATATCACACTTAATATTTTCTCACACTGTATGAAATGCATAGTTATAATAAAGTAATAACAAACAGTTGATTATGCATGGAAGTAAAAAGTATGTTGAGTTTTAATGTTATTTTTCCTCAAACTGTATGGTTATTTTTTTAATACATGAAAAAATGTAGCTGCATAAAATCGTTTTTATAATTAAAAATTATAATAATAATAATAAAACAGAAATATAAAAACAAATATTGATGGATGATATGAAGATTTTTATGAAGAATAAATGGATTTTATATGGCAAGTTTTGCTAATTGTTAAAATAAATTTAGAAAATTTGTTCTATTTACATCTAAAGTCTACTGGTTATAAAATAGCTGTAAAAAATTGTACAAAACGTTTTTGTTATTTTTCAGGACTGTCAGAGATAATATGTGCATTTAAGAAATTAATAAAAGATGTTATGATATTTGCATTCACTTCATTTCTAAAAAAATAAAAGAAATAGCTTTTGGTTTTAATAAATAAATAAAATATAGTACATAGCAAATAAAAAGTGTGTCTGGTATTACATTTGCAAATAACAAGAGGTTCCCTCACAAATGCATCATCATATTGGGATTATCAAGCTTTTTTTAAAATCCTGTCCTGTACTAAACTGTATTAATAATGAATGTGTTCAATCCTCATTTCTTAAGGTGGTATTCATCGATTACGTTGTCCATCCTCTATGGGAAACATGGGCTGATCTGGTCCATCCTGATGCTCAGGACATTCTAGATACATTGGAGGACAATCGCGAATGGTACCAGAGCATGATCCCGCGCAGCCCGTCGCCGACCCCTGAAGAGCAGGACTCTCGGGCCACATTGGGAGTCACAGGCTCAACCGGGGAGAAGTTCCAGTTTGAGCTGACTCTGGAGGAAGAGGACGGAGAGCTAGAGGCTGAAGAAGAGCACAACAATAAAGACCGATCAAGGACAACGATGGACCCCAGGCATGCACAGACATCCCCTCGTGGAGTCTCTCCCATTTTAGATAGCAGCGAAAGAGAACTGGACCAAGAAACGAGTGACAATACGTCCTGCAGTTGAAAACTTAACAAGGCCCAGCACTAAGTGCTGCTTAACTTGTGTTTCTTAGTTGCACTTAGAAATATTTTGGGGTTGAGTAGAACAACCACACAGTATAAACTAAAGACATTGGTTTACCTGACCAAACAGGCCTGTGTTTTAAAGCTGTATTGTGTCCTAGGCACAACGTTTGCATAAGGACCGAGGCCGAAAGTGTAGATGAATGTTTTCATGGCATCATAGAGAAACAAGAGTCTTCCCTTGAGTGACTGTCCATGCCAACTGCAGAGGAAAGCTGATTTACTCATTACGTGAACTTTTTCCCTCAGCTCTAGAATATTTATTATCTCGAAATGTTTAATAACGGATAACTTAATGCTTTGTTTTGTCACTGAGAAATACATGAAATGGGACAGTTATGAGAAATATTAAGGCAAGACACCACAGGTAAATGGAGTATTAACTAATAGATATCACCATACTGATTAATCATAGTACATTCATAATAATAATAATGAATAATAATAGTAGTTGTGATGTATTACAAGTTTTTAATGTTATGTTAAAATATGTAAAAGCAGCATTATATAATTAAATGACGCACTAATTTGCTTACATTTCCAGAACAGAAATCAGAACATTGATTTAAAATATTTCTCTGTATAGAGTTTTTTTTTTTAGAGTTTCTGTATAGAGGGGATTTTTTATTTCACTTTTCATCACTCCATAAACAGCTAGAAATAATAAATGTATAAATAACTCAACATGTTTTTAGAAATAAAATATATACATGTAAATAAGGCGATTACAAATTGTATGTAAGTGATACTAAAGTAAACATTAAAAAAAAAAAAACGTAAAAAAAAAAATCTTTTGTAATTGAAATCAACAGACACAAAAAAGATCAAATGTAATAATTAAACTCTTAAATCTGCATGTTTTCTTTCCAATAGTGTGAAAAAAGCAAAACAAAAAAGGGGGGGGGGTTTGCTTGTAGTGTCTTGCCTTGGCAGGTTAGCGGTAAGATTGTGATTGTTAACAACCTCAGGATAATGTTGATTTCTTTTTAATGTAGCAAGACTCCAAAGAGCAGTCGCTAAACTATCTGTTTATAATCTTGTTTTGAACAAATGAGGAAAAAAAAGTAATCTTAAAGCCAAAACCTTGGTCTCTTAGACGACCGTACGGAGAATCCCTTTACAAGCATCTTTGTACTGAAATACCTTTATACCTCTTGACACATTAGCACTATGTAGACAAAATAATCATATCGATAGAAGCAGGGTGGATATTTTAACTGATTTAATAATAAGCATGACAAATGTAAACTCCCCTAAACTCAACACTTATCAGTGTTTTACAGTGATTTACTCTGCTATGCCCATGTTAGAGATTGTACAATTGGAGACTGCCTCTACTGGGTGCTCTTAAGAGCTGAAGTGGATCCCACATCTTTCCCAGTTTTATTGTCTGGTTGATTTAAACAGGAAGTTCTGGTCTAGATGAGCGCAAACCACTCTTACTCTGAGCCAGACACGTGTCCACCTCACATAAAGGGCTGTCTTTAAGATCCTCTTCTTGTAATGTCCTTATTTTTAGAGATGCTTCACATAGGAGATAGGAGAAATTGCATAGCAATTATTATTTTAATTTGAATATAGTTTGCTAAACTGGGGTCAGAGAAAATTTACTTCATTACAAATTCTTCTAATGGTTGGAAATTTATTGGGGTTTGACTACCTCTTTTTCTGACCCATCATACAGAAAGAGCTGTATGTATTTTCAAAAAACATTTGAAAATTATTATTTTTATACAGTAGCCCAGAAATGAGGCACTTCACCTTTGTTAAAACCACTTTGACGTCAAAGTGTGATCGTAATTATTTTATCCTTTAAAAATATTACTCAACTTAAGAGTAGTAAGCGGTAAGAGAATCTGTAGCCAGACTGATGCTAAAAGTGCCATTTCATCCAGTAGCCTTGGCCACCCTCGTCTCAGAGATCAGAAAAGCCAGTGTAGAGCCTTAAAGCACATCTCTTTAGCTTCGGTGCCATTACAGCAGTGACTGTGAAGCTTTCAGTGTCTAAAATGAATTTTGCTGTATGATATTAAATGAACTATGTCTTCTTCTCTGTAATAATGTGTAGTAAATGTATATGCGTCCTCTGTACGTTAGTATTACTGACATTGTTAAAGATACTTGTTCAGTTTGTTTACAGGTCGAAGTCACATGTTTCAGATAAAGTTGGTTTATCACAGTGTGCTTCTGTTCCCCACTGTCAGATAAAAAAAACCTCAATTTTTAATTCAGACTGTTCTGAATTGCCAATAAAAATAATTAAATAAATAATATAGGCTTTTAAGCAATGGTTCATTAATGAAGAATTCATAAAGACCAGAGATGGGTACAAATTTGGCTGGATAGCTTTGACTGTGCTAATGCATGTCTCTCCTATAGGCCTCTTCAGTTAGGTCAATTTTGTCGATCTTCAAGTTCACACTAGTTAGAGACAACCTATAAACTAACAGGTATGAATTAAAAGACACAAAACACTAATTTGAAATAGTTGGAGACATGATTAATTTATCGTAATTTGTGTTAATATTAATTTAAACACTGACGCAATCTCTCCTATGCATGCAACTTTGCTGATTTTCATGGAATAATTTACTTATTTGCAGCATGATGATGATGATAATAATAATTTTTATTAGCCTATATGTAATATAATCATGCATAATATTTTTAGGATATGTGCTTTGTCAAGCATATATTTTTTTATATGCTTTTTTTACAACATTGGAGAAAAATTCACCATAAAATACAATAGTTAGCACAGTTTGTTTTGCAAGTAAAGCCAAAAAAATAAAAATAAAATATATATATATATATATATATATATAAATTAAATGCTAACAGATAATGTGAAGTGTCAACTATCATCAAAAGTGTTTTAAATTATGTATTATTTTTTATCATTTTACATTAACTATATTGCATTTGCGTTGACCATGGATTTCACGATGACCTATTATAAGAAACATGACCAACAAAAAAAACAAGAGTCAAACATTGGTTACATATCAGTGTGGCGAAAAGGACACTGACCTGCGACGTTAATGTAAACAAATCCCTGCGTGAGCTGCTCATTTTCTGCGACCATTTTAATTGATTAATTATGGAGAGGCCGAAGCCACGCTCCTAAATAATGAATGATGATGGTTTTAAAGCGTCTTGAATATTTTATATCCTGTGGGTGGGACTGCATTGTTAGCGTTAGCTCTCCGAGCCGTCCATCAAAACTCGGACTCCGCCCCCTTTTGCGTCACGCGTCTTTCAAGTGACGTCAAAGTGTCTGCAGGTGTTGGAAGAGGCGCAGTATTGGCGTAAGTGACGCTCAAAACGGCTTTTACGGTAAGTAGGCAGCAGTAATAAACGTTTTAAATATTTCACGCTAAATAATTTTCAGTCCTTATCGCATGTGTGTGTTTTCCGCTGGAAAAGCGGCGAAAAATGAGCGGAATATAAGAAGAATAACCTTCATTTGACATGGACATCGCGCATCCTGTGTTTCTATTTATACTCCCCGTGAAAGACACATCTGCCACATATGGCTTTACATTGCACGGATTCGAAAGATTGTTTGCCTCTTCGCTTTTTATCTATCTAAACGAGAATAAAGAGTGGCTGTGCTATTGTAGCATCATCTGAGAAGATGGTGAATCAGGTGAAAATATCCTCCGCAGCGGCAGCGTTGCATGTACATGTGCTGTTTCCTATTATATAAGGATGCTCTGGTCTTTTACTGCTCATAATTGTATTTAAATGTTATATAATACGCTAGTATAACATTGTATAGGCTAGGTCTTCCAGAACCATTCATAGTATAGCGTTTTGTTGCGTTAGTGATATTTTTCCACCATCATTCAGCAAAATTGCTTTTATTACTCATTATGTCTCGGATGTCTCTCACGTTTGCCACTGTATATATAAGTTGCTTCGTTTATAAATCAGTCTAAACTGCTTTGTTGGTCTTCCAAGCTGATTTTTAAAGTGGTTTGTTCACTTTCCAGCTTGGCCAAGCTGCTATAGACCTGCTTAAATCAGCAAACCATCTTAGACGGGTTTAAGGCGTTTTCTTTGATCTGGGTCATTTTTGCAGCAAATCAGCTTGACGGGTCTTGGGCAGCGCAGGTCTAACCACACAGTGTCCAGTGCTGTGGGTCTTGATTACCCAGAGTTTTGCATTATTGAGGATTGGAGTCTAAAGGAAGAGAAAGGCGCTCACTGGAGCAGAGTGTAATTGCTGCTGAAACCGGCTATTTTACAGCGATATTTGGCCATAAAGATGTGCTCCGTCCCCCTCCCCAAGGCGGTCAGGCAGTCTGTTTTTGTTAGGCTGAAAGAGCAGCTGGTCTAAAAGTTAGCCTCTATTTTTAGTCTACTGGAGCCCTCTGTTATCAGGAGAGATGCTGACTTTAGGATGCTTTGGTGCTCTGCGAATCTTTTCGACACACCAGACACGGCGTTCTGAATCACAGATCAGCTTCCAGGGTCTCCTGAGGAGAAGTCTTTTTGTTGAGTTTGTGCTGCGTCTGGAGAAAGCTGCTTTGATTGTGATGAACACGCGTAGAACCAGGCCACAGTTAAAGCGAATTAAGCTTGTCAAAATCTCTAATACAAGTTAGAACAAGAACATTCCGTTCTCTCTATCTAAACATCATGTTGCCCTCAACCCAGAATTGAATGGCAATCTCCAATCCCAATTGCTAGAATCCAGTCTGTTCAGAATTAATTCTGGTTGCTTTGTTAAATACTGTGCCGTATATATGGCCTGCAGTTATGCTTGGGAATAGTTTTGTGAAATTGACTCCCTGTCATGTTTATACAAACTTGTTATTCTGTGAATTGCTTCAGTTTTGTTGTAACTGACAACTGACTTTACAGTTGTCACACTCTAGAAATATAAAGTCAAGCACATTGCATTGTGGGATGCAGTATCGAGCAGTCTGTTCCTGTTGTGTACTGTGCACAGTATGCATGCTATATAATAATGTAAAAATAGCAAGCATATGGTTTAAAAAACAGACTCAGTATGGAAGTATGTGATAGAAGTCTGTCATGCTGTGATAAACAAGAATATTTAAGGTGAAATGTCAGCTTTGAATCTCACTTTCTCTTTTATATTTGTGTTTGAGTTAGATATTTATGTAAATATATTTATACTGTATATTTTGTTTTAAAAAAAAAAGAATGCATTATCTGCTAAAATGTGTTTTATAATATATAATAAATTGTTTGTATAGCACTTTTCATAGATGGAACGCCGCTCAAAGAACTCCGTAATACACATGCATGCATAAATTTAAAGAAAAATGTTCATATATCATGTGTATTTATAACAAATTATATAAATATATACATGGAAATATTGTCAAAATGTATACAGTATATGTGTGTATTTGTGCATAACAAATATACACAGTACACATATTTATATTATGCTTTTCTAAGCATAAAACACCTAATTCAAATGCATTTAAAAAAAAGATAAGCACCTCAGTTTGAACAATAGTGTTTAGTGTCATTGGCCATCAAATTAAAATGATGAATCAAGGCTGAAGGCATAAAATTGTATCTAATATTCTAATGTCACTGAAAAAGAAAAGTCAAGTTGAGTGCATTGTATTGTGGCACGTGTTGGTAAATATACTGTGGAAGGTCTTTTCAAGTCTTCATTCAAAAAATATGGATATATATGCGTTATGGATATTGCAGAAATAGTATCGCATGCTCTTCCTCCTTATGTTTCAGCATGTGTAGGACATAAATGACTTAAGACAGAAATCTGATTTGATATTTTACTTCCTCTGACATAATGAGCTTTATTTAAGACCAGTTAGTCCACATATAAAGTGCAATCATCCTGCCTTTGTCAGTGTGAACTAACCGAGTATTTCATCTCTTCAGCATTTTCTTTCTTTCATAGCTAAATGTGTCAGACATCGGTGAGATCTGATTATTGCTTTTCACTTGATCCCAATCTGGTTTTTCATGCTCTGTTGAGTCATTCCAGTATGCACAGTGCAGAAGCTCATGTTTCATTTGTCCTCCAGATCTCTTTAACTCTCTTTATCTCGCTCTTTCCTGCTCACCTTCAGTATCCGACCTGGTGCTTGAATAGAGGAATGAGTAATCGGTTATCCGTGGAGGAATAGTTAACCCATAATTGAACCTGGCTGAGCATGCACTCGCCAAATCATCCAAGATGTAGATAATTCCATCAGATTTGGAGAAACTTAGCATTCCATCACTTGTTCACCAGTAGATCCTCTGCAGTGAATGGGTGCCATCAGAATGAGAGTCCAAACAGCTGATTAAAACATCACAGTCCATCAGTTAACATCTTGTGAAGTCAAAAGCTCCATCATTATGTTGTTTAACTTTTTGTTGTTGTTGCTTCAGGCGAAAATACAAGCCCTGTTTATCAACAACTTTACTTCTCCAGTGAAACAGTGAATCCGGAGAGAAACATGCACAGATCAAACAATGCTTACAAATGGGAAAAAGTCCTAAACGCCTCAAATGTTTGGGTAGATTTTGATGCAAAACGAAAACATTGGGCTTACTGGAGCAAACATTATTATGGATTATGAACTCATATCTGAAAGTGATATTTTAAAGTTAAAACATCTTGATGGATCAGTTTCTTACAAACACACAGTTTAACTGATGGACTGGAGTCGTGATGAAAGGATCCATAACAAATATTTTTTTTAACTGTTAAAGAAACAAACTCATCTACATCTTCGAGGGCCTGAGGGTGAGTTTGTTTTATGCCCGTTTTCATTTTGGGGTTCATTTTAGTTTAAATGATTACAGCCGTAAAGTTATACAATCACCAATTTTAATGATCATTATAATCAGCCACTCGTATGAACTTCAGATGGACAGTGTGTCGCTCGTCACATTCTGATGGAGGTCTTTAGTACCTGTAAGCGCTGTTTGGTATTCAGAAGGTGCCATGCCAAATATTGATCTGACACCAAAAGAAAATGTCAGATTAATGCCATCGCCTGGCAGCCACTCAGACATTTCTATTTGTTCCGAGTTTCTTGCCTGACTGATTTTGAGTAGCTGGTGACTCTACCGCTGCTGTTTGGTCACAGGTCTCAAGGGATGAGTGACAGATAGTGAAATGGACAGAGATTCACTCGGCCAAAGTCAATCCAAATAAACAGTCATTTTGACGTATAGAGCTATTGCTTGGTTTGCCATTATCAGCAAGCTCTTAAATGTAGCCTACTAAATCACATCGGCTGTGTTCCAAATCCTAGTTACCTGCCTTCCTGTCTGCTAATACATAGGCAGCTTTGTCAAAAAAGCTCTATTCACAGGCATGCCTCATGCAAACAGTAGCATGGCAATCATGTCATGAACTACAGGTCTAAAACTATAGCCTAAAAAACTATCATCAATATTAATTTAGATTGTGTTAAAGCATTGCCTTATTACCTTACCTGAACTTCGGCCCCCTTTTGATTGACATGATGATTAGGACAATATTGCAGATAATTTGTTTTAATCAAAGGAAATCTGAGCAGAAGAAGGTATTTTAGAAGGAAAGGTAATTTTATAGTGCTATAGTACATGCCAGTTAATATGGATTTTGCTCTCAGCTTTCAGTTTTGTTTTTCTGACACTATGGTTAATTTTGGAACATAACATCTGTTATAAACCGATGCAACTATACAGCCTAAATGCCTCAAGACTTTATTATGTTCGAACATCCTCTCTTTTTTTTTCTGCATCCTCTAGATGGCTTCAGCTACAGATAACCGTTATGGACAAAAGGAGTCTTCCGACCAGAACTTTGATTACATGTTCAAAATTCTGATCATCGGGAACAGCAGCGTTGGAAAGACCAGCTTTCTGTTTCGTTATGCAGACGACTCTTTCACGCCAGCGTTTGTGAGCACAGTGGGCATTGACTTCAAGGTGAAGACCATCTACAGGAACGACAAGAGGATAAAGCTGCAGATCTGGGTGAGGTCATGGTTTAGTTGTGGTCATTGTTTAATGAAGATAAGAAGTATAAAGTATTTCATTTTTGCATAAAAACCATAGCAGCTTATTGCATTTTAGATATTTTGTCCAGAGTTGGTGATTTATTGAGTTTTTAAGAGCAGAAATCTTACTGGATTCATTCTTATATGACTGAAAAAAAATCTATAACCTTTAATTATTCTGTTAACTGTGTGTGTTATTCAAATAACTGGACATTTTATGTGCAATTCAAAAACATGCATTATAAATTTAGCCCTAAATATATTTGGAGTATGCAGAGATATGGAGCGAAAGAGAGAGATGGTCAGTAGCCAATAGGGCTGGGGATGTTTGCTGATGTGCAGATGAGTAAGCAATAGGAATTGTTTGTGATGTATCAGGACCCCTCCCCCAGTGCCTCATATTTCCCTCTGGTGGAAGACGACCCTCCCCCACCTCACAGACCCGAGCAAATCCACTACACACACACACACTCCCACCATCTTTACCGTGGATAAAAAATATACTGTGTGCATCATACAGTGTAGGTCAAGAAGACATGAACATCTGGCTATATTCAGAACTAAATACTTTCTTGGCATTTACTGAGTATTGCAGAAGATGTATATATTCCCTACTGTATTTTGAAAAAATTGTATTAAAGGCACAATATGTAAGTTTTCGCCACTAGAAGTCGCATTTTCAAAACAATGGCAGAGTCGAATGTCGGGAGATTTCGTTTTCACAAATCATGTTCACGGATGAAAAGTTTATTTCTATCTTTTTTATCACCTAACCACATGTGCATGACTATTACTTGCAGAATAAATAAGATATATATATATTTGCTTAACCGTCTATTAAAACACAGGCAAGAGCGGAGTCTCTGTCCAGTCTGAGGTTTTCGTGAAGCTCCTCCATTTCAGAAACGCTACGCCGATATTTGGAATTGAGTTTGAGACCGCTGCCATAAAGGCAAATATGGAAGCAAACTATATATAAAAACATTTTAGATTTTTTGTAAAACATTTATTCTGTCTAAAGGCTCGGGCACAGTTAAAAATAAAATGTGTGTCTCAACCTTAAGTTGGCCGCTTTTAGACGCTAAAAGTCTAAAAAAAAAAAAGTATCAGTCGGACAACACAAAGCATAAAAGAGTTGAATTTTCATCAAAGTTTTGATTGTTTATGATTTAGAGGCCTTGTGTTTCAAATATGACAGAGTACATACACTTCATAAGGTTGATCCAATTTTGTGCAGAAATGTCTGATCAAGTGATGTTGTTAGGAATTGCAGTTACTATTATAATTCATTCATCGCACTAGCAATGCTCTATAATCTAGTCTCTATAATTTGTAGTCTGCATAGTGCGTGGATGCAAAATAACATAATGGTGATTGTTTCACATAATGCTCCATACAGTTCAGAAACTCTGCAAACGCTGGATTGCAGCATACTTGTTAAAAGGTGCTTATGTATCACTGTGTTATGAGAGTCAAGAGCCTAACGGGTTATATTAATAGAAGCATCAGTGCTGCTCAGGAAACACAATTTTGCCTTCGTGAAGGCTCTAGGAATTGTAGGTTACGTTAGTGAGGATTTCGTATGTTGATTCGTTACAGTAGTGCTTAGCAAATGTGTGATGTAGTAATTCTTCTCTTTAGATAAGCTCATAGTTCTGTCTTACTAATGTTTCTCTCTGAAAGTCTTTTATGGTTGAATCAGCTGATGTTGCTCATATGACGTAAACCAAGTAGTGAAAGAAAAGCTATATACCAAAAAAATATATATATACCAAAGTTCAGCAAGATGGGAAGCTTGCATATGTAAAGATATAAGATTTTTTACAAAAATGTTTTATTTAGGAGCTAAGAAAGTGCTCATAGTGCAAACCAAAGACACGCTTGTGTGGCCTCCCGCATGAGTCGGGCCTGCAACGACTGAATGGAGTGTGTTTATATAATTAACAAGCTCATTTCTCTGGTGCAGCGATGCAGAGATCAGTTCCTTAATAGTGGATGCTTATTTGCTCTCAGGTTTCATGATAGGATTTATCCATGGTTTCTGTTTTTACATGTAGCTTCTCCTGTTTTCTTGGTTATGTGACGAATAAGTGTGGATGGTCAGTTTATATAGGGTTAAGTACAACTTGTAAAGTCGACAATATGCTGTTGCTGATGCTTGCCAAGACTGCATTTATTCGATCAAAATCCATAAAAACAATTTGAAAGCACCATCTATTTAATACATTTTAGAACGTGCTTTATTCATTTGAATGAACTTCTACTGGAGTACCTTCGTCTTCAGTATCACATGATCATTCTGTAACCAATATAATATGACATTTGCTCAAGCAACATTTCTTGAAAACCGTTGTGCTATTTAATATTGTTTTGGAAAATTTGATACACCACCATGCAAAGGTTTGACACAAGTAAAAAGACATTAATGATTTTATTCAGCAAGCTACATTAAATTGATAAAGTGGAAAATAATATTTCATAAGAAGAAATATTTGAAACAATTGAGCACCAATAATAAATTGTGATAAATATTTAATCAACATATTAGAATGATTTCTGAAGGATCATGTGACACTGAAGACTGGAAAATTCAGTTTAGTCAAATATTACATTCTAGAATATATTAACCAGTACTGTATTTAGTAAAACATTGCTCTTGTATTTGTTCCTATTTCATCTTGTGCATCACTGGTTTGTTTGTTTACAGGACACAGCAGGACAGGAACGCTACAGAACCATCACCACCGCCTACTACCGCGGAGCCATGGGCTTCATCCTCATGTACGATATCACCAACGAAGAGTCTTTTGCCGCAGTGCAGGACTGGTGAGTTAACTAAACATGTTCTGTGTGTCTCTGCGTGGATGACTGGCATAGTTTAATCTACTCTACAAACATAAAACACGTGACACTTGCTGTGTTTTCAGTGTCTGCTGTTTCATTATGTGAGAAATAAACAGGCAAACTCCATCACCAAAGCTGCTCTTTATACCGTTTTATTCATTACATGCACACTGGATCTCAAAGTTCTGTGAAACACAATATTATTAAACACATTTTTCCATCCATGTTTTGATTTTGTTTGCAGCATTACACTTGACAAAAATCAAAAAGCAAGGTTTTGTCATAAATTGTTCGTCTGATTACATTTCAAATGGTTAACCATGTATTAAATCATTCCATGAGACATTTTTAAGGATAAATTCATATTAAATCAAAACAAAAGAACAAATCAATTGGAACAGAATTTGGAAGAAATTAGGCTTCTAAATTAAATGGTACTCTATTCTACTCCATTGTGTTTAATTGTTAAGTCAAGTCAAATCACCTTTATAGCACTTTATACAATATAAATTGTTTCAAAGCAGCTTTACACATTACAAATAGTGTCTGTGTAATCAAGCTCACGAAATTGCCAGGAATTAAGTGTCCCCAACTAAGCAAGCCAAAGGCAACAGTAAGAAGGAAACAAAATTCTATTGGTATCAACTATGTGTTATCCATGTTCGTTTTGTTATACCGTGAAGAAATATAGGGCTGAGTATCTAGCATAACTGTGAAAGCCAAAAGGGTAACATGTGTAAAGCTCAAAAAGCAATGGTCTTAGTACTGAGCCTTGTGGGGCCCCATACCGCACTTGCTATCAATATGATACCTCAGATATACATCATATTAAACAAAAACATTGTGATTAAGCTTAGCCCCAGAGAAAAGCAAACATTTAATCAAATCTGACTGTCTCTTTGGCAGGTCCACACAGATTAAGACGTACTCATGGGATAACGCCCAGGTGCTGCTAGTGGGCAACAAGTGTGACATGGAGGATGAGAGGGTGGTGGCCTCTGAAAGGGGACGACAGCTCTCCGAGCATCTCGGTAAGTCATGTTTTCCGGTTGCCACAATATATTTGAATATTCACAGCTATAGGTTTAACTACACTGTAGGGGTTTTTTTCTTCATCTTGGAGACGTTGCCACAGTTCTTCTGGATTGAGTCTGTCTCAGTTTGTTCTGTTTCTTCATGTGATTCCAGACTCGATGATGATCAGATCTCTGTGTGGAGCACTGGTTGTTGTCAGACTCCTTGTGAAGACCATAATCTCAGTGCATTATTACAATTAATAACAAAAATAATGTTTGGAAATGTAAACCGATATTTCCAACTGACACGCTACCGCAAAAGATAGAAATAACCCACTTAAAACTATTTTTTGTTGCTGAAAATACTAGTGGCCTAAGACTTTTGCACAGTACTGTATGTCATGTTTTTCATCAAATAACAAAAAATGGTGGAACTTTTGCTTAAAAAGAATGAAAATGGTTTTAATATGTCATTTCTTGGCTGAATAAGTGACTATTTAAACTATTTGTGTTTCTGGACTATTTTTTTCTCTTAACTGTGAAGTTAAAAATTCAAAAAAAGAAAAAAACTATAAGCCGAGTGTAATGCATTCCATTTAGACGCAGTCGAAAGTTTAACATTAAAATGAATTTAAAAGGCGTATTTTATAATGCAAGTTTGTCTTAATCATAAGTGTCTTTTCTCTAAAGGTGAATGTGCTGCTACTGCAGGCAGCTCACTGGGTTTTAGAGAAAGGCCTTGGGTCTTGACTGGGTTTCTTCATTTATCCTCAGGTTTTGAGTATTTTGAGGCCAGTGCCAAGGACAACATTAACGTTAAGCAAACCTTTGAGCGGCTGGTAGACATAATCTGTGAGAAGATGTCAGAGAGCCTGGATGCCGCCGATCCTGCAGTGACAGGAGCCAAACAGGGGCCGCAGCTGACAGAGCAGCCCGCCGCTCCGCACCAGGACTGCGCCTGCTGAAAATCCCACGGCTCTATCTGCACTGCCTTGCAACAACACACACAAAAAAAACCCGTTTAGGTATTTAAAAAGAACAAGAAACACAAAACCTTCAGTTCCCATACTGCCTTCTCTGGCCACACCCTCTAGCCACTCCCACTTTTCTCCAAATACTCATTTTGACATCTCAAACTTCAATGATTTTATTCAACATTCAGTTTAAAAAGGAAAGCCATAGTGTGCTTTAAAGGGATAGTTCACCTAAAAATGAAATTTCTGTCAACCCTGATGTTATTCCAAACGTGTAAAACAACAAAAACTTTTTGGTGACTAATGTTCTTTTAAGAATATCATCTTTTGTGTTCAGCAGACTGAAGAAACTCATACGGGTTTTGAAAGCACTTGAGAGAGCATAAATAGTGACAGACTTTTCATTTTTAGGTAAAGTACAACTTTAAGAGTTTGATTAGGCCTGGAATTATGATTAAGCCCGCATTATGTTTTAAAGAGTTCATAATTAAGGCCTAAATTAGAAATTTTAGGAGTGTGTAATTAGGCCTTAGCTTGGCATAGCACACAGAATCGGTTATCTTTAATAGGTTTTCAATGCCTTCGTTTTACTTTATATTTTTAACATTTTCTTCATCTACTCTTCCGTATCCTTAAATTATTTATGAACAAATATAAAAAAGCGATATGGACAGATTTCTGTATATTTATTCAGAAAAGTGTACATAATAAATACAGTTCAGTATTTAAATAATACATTAGAAATATATATCTAAAATGTTTTTTAATTCTGACGAATATAAAGAAAGTTAGAGAAGTCAATTAATGCAGTTTTCATGGTAATTCTTTGCAGTGCTCGTCACAAACCTTTCTTGCTTATTTGTATCTGTGACATTGTATCTTGTTCACTGCCTTGCCTCATGTAATTTCAGTCCCGGGACTGAAAGCCAGATATCATACACAAACATTCCTTAATGTAAATTTGCATGGAAGGAAATAAAGCCATTTAGGCAAATAGTGGTAGGATTCCTTTCTCAATGCTTCGTTAGGTCTAGTCCGATGTATTTCTAGTCAAAATATGAGTTTGATTTGCGGCCATGCTGTTGCTTATTTCATTATAGCAGCAGAGCCGTAAACTCAACATACTTACTATCAACAATACTCTTATACGCTCTCAAAAATTAGCAAATGGTACCGAGATTTCGATTGGCATTTCCCATAAGGACTTTTTGGACTGATGTGTCTTGTGAGAGATTTTACCTGGCTACCAGGCCTGCAACTATAATGCAAAAATCAGTTTGCAAAAAAAAAAAAAAAAGCCCATGATAAGTATTAATGTTTACATGTGCAAGATCCTCCCTGAATATTCCTGCATCTTTCCTTTGCTCTTCTGTCTTCCTTTAGTGAAAACTTACTGTAAATACATTTGGGTCTTTGGTTTTATGTGTGGACTGTGTTGTATTGATTATGGGCTTTAAAAAAATCTAGGTGATATTAAAAAATATATATAAAGAGGATTTAAAGGATGTTCTTTACCTGCTGTTGTGTATGCCTGCTTGTGAATGAATGTGTCACTTTATTACAGAGCAATATTGAAGAAAATACCTTTTCGTGTGTTGCAGATTATTTATCATTCTGTTAACCGAACATTTTCGTATGGAAAGTAAATGTGATTGAGAAAGTGGTTTAAATCCTAGTCGCAAAGTACTGTTGCAAACCAAAGCGGTTGGATAGACTGACTGTGCTGTCTACTGTGGAGGAGGTTTGCTGAAATTTAAAAGCCTGACTGTATTTATGGCGAATGCTGTTCCTTATTTAAAAAAAAAATAAAAATTTACATTTAATGTACATGTCAGCAGAGCCATTGCTACATCCATGAGGCCTGGGACCAGTTCTTTGTAGGCAGGTCCTCAGCAGCTGATATACAATGGATAGAGGACCTTAGTGAGCCCCATGCATATCAGAAATGAGTTTTAATCTTTATTAACATCGCAGCTCACCTTGTAAGGTATCTGCTCCACGTTCAGATCAGTTTACTACATTTTTATCTATTATTATTTTTACTCATGCTTTCCATTGTGATTTTAATTTTTTTTTTCCTGATAATCGAGTGTAATGTACAAGAAAAAACACTAATATGCAGTAGTAAATGTACTGTACTTACAATAAGGGGTTTGGTGTCAAAGTGTCCAGTGGTGAAATTTACCAAATCAACTGTCTATGTTGTGAAAATGATTGAACTTATAAAAAAATAAAGTTTGTGCTGTTTACTTGAGACTGTTGAACTTTGAGTTTTAGATGCCATGTTGAATTTAACGAAAACAAGGCTGTGAGGAAAGGTCCTCGATCACAAAATATTCACAACTCGCAACGTTTAAAACTGTTGTATGGGGTTTTTGTTTACTGAACGTTTCTTGATGTTTTATACGTCACATCCTCATTTTCATTCCTGTAAAAATGGCGCTCCCCTGACTAAAGGTCCACTGGCCTGTCATCGAAAACGAGTAACCATCTGCGGTTTCATTGACAAAACAACCACAAGAGGGAACTAAAGACTCAACTAAAAATAGCTGCACTCCCCAATTAGGATATTATGTATAAAGGCTGAATCAGCTGTTGTCATGGTAACAGTCAGCTACCTAAAGTCCATGCAAAAAAAAAAAACGCCACTGATTGGCTGAAAGGGGAAAAAAAATGCTGAGGGTATCATACTTCTGAAGTGCTGTATTGGGTTCAGGTTACAGTTAAAATACACGTAAAAAACAAACTTTACAACCTTAGTTTTGGAGTTGTGTAGATGTGTAAAGACTGCAGTTACCCAAGACTTCACTGAATAATAAACGCAACTTGTTTCCATTTCTTTAGATGTAAAAGAGCATGCACACAGAAATTGCAATATTTAACAAAAATTATTTATTCACAAGTGCATTATACACAAGATACACCATGGTTGTTTTTTTAAACCACAAAATCAAAAGAAAAAAATTAAAACTGCAATGTGAAAACATGCACCAAAACGTGAGACAACAGAAAATAAAAACTATTTGCAGAAAATGGAAGAGCTTCTTTACATCAGCTTGTCCAAATTAAAATCTTCACAGAAATTCAGGACGCCCATTTCAAATTAAGCTCACTGTTTCCTGGCTGATGATCAAACTGAGGAAGCAGATGAGACAGTATAAGAACGTATGAGACAGACTAAAAAATATTACATGTGTTTTCCTTTAAAGCGTTAGTTCACCCAAAAATAACAATTCTGTCATTAATTACTCACCCTCATGCTGTTCCAAACCCAGAAGACCACAAATAAGAACACAAATTAAGATATTTTTGATGATATCAGAGAGCCATCAGACCCTTCATAGACAGCAACACAACTGGCAACAATCCAGCTCCAGAAACATTAAAAAAAGTCATCAGTGACTCAACTTCGGTTTTGCGATGCTTGGAGAAACAAAAATAACATTTACTCTTGTACGCCAGTTGTGTTGCTGTCTATGCAGTATCAGATATCATCAAAAATATCTTTGGTTTTTCGAAGATGAATGGAGGTCTTATGGGTTTGGAACGACATGAGGGTGAGTAATTAACGGCAGAATCTTCATTTTTGAGTGAACTAACCCTATAAGAGCTTTTACTACAAACTCAATGCAAAAAGTTTTGAGCACAATTTGACACACTAAATGAGTCTCTAAAAGAAAATTATCAACCTAATGTGTTAATGTCAAGAGTTCTTAAAAATGTGTTCATGTCCAAAGGTATTAAAACACAATGTAAAATATGAGCAGATGATGTGTTGTAAATATAGCTAGTGTTGGTTTTTGACACCTTGTGGTTTTCCAGGCTTTTTGTCCTGTTGCTGTCCACGGCCAGTTCCCGTCATGCCTCTGCCACGGCCACCAAAAAGACCTTGCAAGAAAAATAAAAGAAGTCTGTCAACTGTGTGAAGGCATTTCAAAACTGTGAATGCAACGTTGAAAAAATTCTATAGCAAAAGTTATTCATTTAGTTTGTTATAAAAGCACACAGCAAAACTTTTAACAAGTGAAAACGTTTAAAGAATGACAAAACAAACGGTTATGTGCAAATGTTTTCATTTTTTTGGTTTGTTAGAGTTTACAATACTGCCCATACTATTTCTGAACAGGATGATTACTTCATAAAATGTGTGAAAATATGACGAGATATTGTTCGCTTCCTTATATGCATCACTGAACTTGACAGACGAGAAGTTTGGTACTGCACCCAAATAAAATATTACTCAAAGATGATCAACTTCAAATGTGAAACACAGCCCGTTTAGTTTTATAGCTTTGATTTTCTAGCAGTTTTAGAACCCAACATATTTTAAAATATAGAGTTTATATTAAATATACCATTTCCTTCCTTTAAAAAAACAAAACAAAACCTGTTGTCAGCTTTCAACCATACTTGTCTGTGCTTCAAAGCATTCAAGACTATCTTTTGTTCTCAACAGAAAAAAAAAGACTGAATAAAAAGTGAATAAATGATCAAAGAATTTTCATTTTGTCGCACTGTTATAAAACGTGTCTAACCTCTGCCGGATCCACCACCTCGTCCAGGTCCGCCTCCTCTGCCCTTTCCCTGTAGTTTGTTCTGCTGCATGCCCCCTCGGCCACGTCCCTTCGACAGAACGTCCTCTTTCACCATATCTATGATCTCATCAGGGATTCGTAAGTATTTAATTGTGCTTCCTCTGATGTAGCATTCCGGCATCCTCCAAAATTTATCTCCATCCTGCAAACCAGAGCAGGCAGAAACAGCCATTATATTCCAGCACAGAAGCAAGCGCCACAATGGCTCAATCATGTTTATGCAATCAAAAACACTTCAGATATTCCAAAGAACGCTTCATCTCAAGGAAAGAGGTTTTATTTACCCGTGAAGTGCAAATAACTTCTCTCAAGTTGATGTTCATCCAGTTGTCACAGCTGACCAGATGGCCGTTATACGTCTCACCATTCTTTAACTCCACCAGCTGAAAACAAAAGCAGACTAACTTATTTTTAATTTTACTTGTGGATTATTGTCATGTACTTTTAGCAGCTGTTTGGACTCTCATTCTGATGGCACCCATTCACTGCAGAGGAACCATTGCTAAGCAAGTGATACAATGCTAAATTTCTCCAGATATATTCTTTAAACTAAAACTTTAACTGTGAGCCTCCTCATACTCACCATCGGGTGGTTCTGTGCAGTCTTCAGTAAAGATAAAGGGAGCTGGAAGAAAAGAAAATTGTAAATCCATTACAATTGACATAAAAACTTTCTTCAGCGCTCTGAATGGAGTGCTATTGATTTTAAAAACATTTACAAAGACAGCACACAAGGACAGCAAGTAGACTAGAATTACTCATGTTTAAATTACAAAGCTGGTGTCAGTCAATTCTCAAATATGTCTTAGCGGTGCGAGTAAATGTTGTTTAAAATGAACGCGTTCTATTTAATTAAGAGACTATGTTCTTCTGTTTGGTTGACAGTTAAGTGCACTTTGTCGACGCTGGTCAATTCCTGCACAAAATATGTTTACTACAAAAGTGCACAGCACGTGTCCGTAGTGATTTTTAGCGGGTTTTATTTTTAATTCAAGTAATATTTAGCTTATTAAAGCAAACACCTCGTCTATTTACAAAAGTGTTCGTTTGAATACGAAACGTTTACGGAGTTTAAATATTAACTGACGTTAATTACCAACACAATCTGGTGTACCGACGAAACATGATACCTTGCCTTTCAGAATAAACAATTATTTGCATTGTTTTAAAAGTAGGTTTAAGATGGGGGTAGCTACGGACATATTTTTTAACTTCAAGGCACATGAATAAGATGCTGGTAGCATTTTTCGGCACCAAATTGTGCTAACGTTACCTATCGGTTCAATAAAAGGTAGCCACCGGTACGTTAGCTACAACTTCTCTATTCAACGCGGCGACTGAGCTTCAGTTTAACTAACAGTTAGCCTACCAGTTTATAGAGGTTGCTTACCATGTCAGCTACTGATCAGTCTTTTTAAATCCCTGATAAAGATTTAATAAACTAAATTCTTAAATCACGAAGGGTTCTTCTGAATCTTCTTCGCAACACAAGGTAGTCTACAAAACGCTTACTGTTGTACTTCCAGGTGAAAGCGGAAGTTATCATAATAAAAGTCCCGCTGTTAAACATATTATGCATCATGATTTACATATCTAAAGTCATTCATTAAAAACACTCAACGTCGCTCCCAAAATGCAGTTTATTTGGAATACTGATCACTAATATTATTTTATACATTGAATTATAGCACAGTTACTTTATATACACACATTTGGATACATCTTTTCAGCACTTCAAGAATCCACTGCTGTCGTTTTTGCACTGGGTTTTTTGGGCTCTTTTTTGTTCTGTTTCTTTTTTCTTTTTCTGATCTTTTCTTGTTCGTTTCTCATTTTTTCTTCCAAATCTGGATCCTGGAAGGTGCAGACATAAAAATAAGTTAATAAAATAAATTAAATAGACATAACAGCAAAAACAAAAAAATGATTCATTATTATAATATACAGTATTAATGTGTAACTAACTAAATATGTAAGTCCTTACAAACTTTTTTTCCCTCGTAGTCTATAACCTTTCCTGACAGTGTAATATATGATAAAAGCATACATTTAGAATAAAACAACTCACTTTTCCCTCCAGAATCATTTGCTTCCTTTTGTTAATCTTCTTTTTCTCATCAAAATCAGTGGATTCCAGTCTCTATAACAGAATTAACAGATGTAAGATTTTGCCAGTGTGTTATATATAAAATATATGTAGACTGAAAAATTCTTCTCTCACAATTTCACACTGTCGTCTTGTTACATTGACTTGTGTGAGGATCTTCAACACCTCTTTCTCTTCAACGGCAAACTCTTTTAATTTCGCCTCTAAACACGCAAAACAGTAATCAAGCGAATGTACACTCACAGCAAGAAATTTCATACAAACATTTATAGTGTTTTTTGCTATACAAAATATATTTAGATTTGAAAGTGCTCTCTTTTTAGGCAAAAAGCATATTCATCTTTGAACTTACGGTTCTGTTCCTCAATGGCACTGATGAGATGGATGTCATACTGTGTGACTAGTGTGATTGCTACACCATTTCGGCCTTAAAAAAACAAGAAATACATTTTTGAAAAAACAATTCTGAATGTGGATTTGACGGTATAGTGTTCCTGCCTACTAGCCTAAAAATACTACACTGCTCAAAAAAATTAAGGTATCTCCAAGTCAATCATACTTGTGACACAGTGGTGAATTTGCCAATCTTTGTGTTCTCTGGCAAATGCCAAACCTCCTGCACGGACAACTGGGTTGTTGTCCTCCTATGGCCTCCTTCATGTCTCCTGATATACTGGCCTGTCTCCTGGTAGTGCCTAATGCTCTGGACACTACACTGACAGACACAGCAAACCCTCTTGCCACAGCTCGCATGGATGTGCCATCCTGGATGAGCTGCACTATCTGAGCCACTTGTGTGGGTTGTACACTCCGTTTCATGCTACCACTGTGAAAGCACCGCTAGCATTCAGAACTGACCAAAATATCAGCCAGAAAGCATGAAGTGGTCAGTGGTCACCACCTGCAGAACCATTGTATTGTTTAAATGTTCCCTTTATTTTTTTGAGCAGTGTATTTCCCCAGTTATATGAATACTAACACAACGTCTCTTATTTCTTACAGCTAACTTCATATCTCACCAGCTCGAGCGGTTCGTCCCACTCTGTGGATATAGATTTTTGGCAAACCCGGTGTGTTGTGATTGATAACTACTTGCACCGTAGGAATATCCAAACCCCTTTAGATAAGAAGAAAAACATGAAAGTGGAGAGAATTAGACAAAGACATGGCGAGCAATCCCGAGACATGGTAAGAAGCGTTTTCTCTTTACCTTGCAGCAACGTCTGTGGCTATGAGAATTTTAAAGACGTTAGACTTGAACTTTGCAAGGTTGGCAAAACGCTGTCTCTGAAAATGGAAGAACATAAAAAGCATTAGTACAGACATTAGGCGCTGAGTGAGAATCAATTTTAACTGCGTAGCATGTCACTTACCTGCTTCATCATTGAGTGCAAGGAGATGGTTGGGAAATTGAATTCGCGCAGCATCATCGTTAGTATCTGACAGTTCCTGGAACATGCATAAATGTTATTTTTGCACCTTCATAAGGGAAAGTGGTTGTGATTTGCATGTAAGGGAACAATTGTTTT
>JAUMHR010000060.1:16042871-16054594 GCA_032361145.1 Enteromius fasciolatus | reverse complement strand
CGTGATATTATCATTATCGTGGGCCATATATCGCCACAGAATTGAATCGTGAGTTACCTGTATCGTCCCACCCCTATATTCTATACACTGAAAAAAGTTGGAGTAGGATTTACTTAAGTTAGGAAGGTTTTTTCACTTAGAAAATGTGAGCAATTTCAATAGAATTTCCAAAAAAATAGTAAAACCACCAAACAAATGATTCGACTGTCAGTCGACTATTGGCAAGATTCGAAAATTCTGATTCGACTGTGAAAATCCTTAGTCGGGGACAGCCCTACTGTAAGACTCGAACGGAAAAAATGCATCTGAAAATTTCAGATTTTTTTTTTATGACAGACTAGACTAAAGTTTCTGAGGCAGCATGTAAACATGATTGACATAACGTGAGGTCGTACTTATTTTACAATGTGCGAATATTCGGACAGAAAGTTCTGACTCTGTGTGCATTGACCTTTAATGTGTAGTCTGAAAATTGCTCTATAAATAAATAAAGACAAATGCAAATAAATACAACTTTCAATCTGTAACCTATTACATTTGACAAGTAACCATCCCAACACTGGTTCCCAGGAATAAGCGTTTGAGCTGACAGTTTGGTTTGTCTCACATTAGTAACGGGAGAATCTCCGCCGAGTCTCTCCAAAGACCTCACCAGCTCGTTGGCCAGCGTTGGTGACGTCAGCTTTGACGCAGACTCTCAGTTCCCGCTGGACGAGTTGAAGATCGACCCCTTGACACTGGACGGACTGCACATGCTCAACGACCCGGATATGGTTCTCGCCGACCCGGCCACCGAGGACACGTTCCGCATGGATCGACTGTGAAGCTGTGAATGCACTTCGAAGCCAGACACTTTGCTGCATGGCCTCTCTGTTCACCATCTGGTCAGTGGCCAGCCACGTCCCCCCAACCACCCACATAACAGCATGCTGCCAAACCGCTCGTGGCCAGGGGCCGGTGTAGGCGGCGGCGGCCAGGGGCCAGGGTTTGGGGGGGTGGTGGAGGTGGAAGTGCTGTATCCACACTGGATCGTTTCCAATGCGCAATACCATCCACCATCCACTCTCTTCACGTATTCATGTTTTGACTAGGCACGGTGTCTATTCCTTTTCGGTTGTTTATCCTTTTGATTTCATGGATCGTCCTGTGTTTATTAGTGTATTTGTATTTACATTATAAGTGAATTGCCAAATTTCATCTATTTTTTTAACGTTTACGTAACTATGCCATGTCTATGAAAAGATTTATCCATCCGTGTGATGATGTGTGTGAAATCAACATATTTATTTAGATTGTATTTATTATAATTATTTTTTTATAAATATTTATTATTTAATCATATTTACGTAAGGAGCACTACTCCCCCAGATTGTGTATCAAGGGTTTAAGGGAGCGTTGCTCATTGTACGCCGGGAGGCCTAAAGTTTGCTTTTACAAAATGGCTTCCATGACAATTCATTTTGCTAGCATTTTCCGTATCATCCAAACATCTCAAGAATGGTGTTTCGGTTTCATTCGTTCGCTATCAGTTTTCTTGCAGGAGGACAGCAGTCTCTAAATAGAAATGTGACCCATCTTTTGGTGTTTCTGTGGACTGTTGCGTGACTTTGTGTACGCATGTTATTTATTCGATTTGAAGGCTGAAATGTACAACGGCGGTCAGTAAATATGTGACCCTCGAGCTGCTGCAGAAACCTGCTGAACACTTCACTGTGAGAGGACCTGATTTTGCCTTACATGAACAAAATGCTGTTTTTAACTGTTAACGTGTTTTTCTAATCGTCTCCAAAGTGTTCTCCTCTCAGTATTCTTGTTTTAACAATGCCGTTTTGTTTAGTATTGAATGCTGTATAGTTTGTACTTGTACTGCCAAACTTAACTCAAGGTTCTGTCGTGAAGCTGATGTCAGTCATCTGGCTTGGGGAGAGTAATGCTCCTTATTCTGTGCTGTTTACAGGAGTTTGTTTTTTGTCATTCGCATACGTATGTTCAAGCCCTGTCGCACTTTGATCAAGTGATGTGTTTTTCCCTTCGAGCGCTATAGGAAGGAACTAAGGAATCACTTTACAATTCATTGACACAGTTATGATCTCCATATTCAGTGGGGTCCAAAAACACAGCTTCTCAGTTCAAACCTGCAGTAAAATGTATTCAAAACAAAGAAAATTAACTGTGTACATACTGTTAATGAAGCAACAGGGATGATGAAAAAGATATTTTAAGATTCTTAAAATGTGAATTTTAAGATTATCATTTTATTTTTAGTCAAACTGGTGAATTGATAATTACATAGGCTTGTTTCCTCCATGCAATAATAATAATATTTTTTTAATCTCGCATTTTTTTCATGCAATTATGAGTTTATATATATATATCACAATTCCGACTTTTTATTTTGCAATTTAGCAAGTAAAAGATAAAATTGTGAGATAAAAAGTCACAATTAACTTTATTTTTTTATTTTGCAGAAGAAAAAAAAAATTCTCAGAAGTCAAAATTTAGAAAATAAATGTGAAAATTGAAAAGATTAAGTCACAATTACCTTTTTTTATTCATGGTGAAAACAAGCGTCCATATAATATATATATATATATAATATATAAATAATTTTTTGGACCCCACTGTAACTTGTCAATCTAAAACAACAGGTTTATAATACAGGGGATGAAGAGCAAGTTGAATTTTGGCAATTGAAACGAGATGTTTTAGTCATTTTGGTTCAGCCAGATATATTTTGGACATCTGGGTCCTTGAAGGAAGTAATAACTCTTAAAACTGCAAATCCAATTTGTGATTCCTATGCAATCTAAAAGCATTAATCAACCAACAATCTGAAATATTTCTGGTTTAATATGAATAGTACATTTAAGGCTGAGAAATGGGGATTTGCTCAGATGGCGGTTTATTTTTAACGTAACAAAAACTGCAATACACGCTTCGGTTTTTCTTCTTCAATCTGTGCCATTCAGAATAGTGCTTTTATATGTTTACCATGAGCGCGTTTCTCTCCTGAAAATAGTGTACATAAAGCTTATCACTGGAATATGACGACTGCATGTCAAAATGAGAAGAAAAAATGTTTAGAACGAGGTCTCCGTTAGCTTTTTGGTATGAAGTCTTCATTAGCTTGGCTGATTCCAGTAAAAAGATTCACTGCACCTAAACCAATGTAAACCCCTTAAACACAGTGCATGTATTAGTTAATGCTAGTGGTGTCATTTTACCACGTCTTCGATCATGTTTAGAAACAGAATGTATTAATGGGGCTCCGTGTTATGATAGTGCATTACACCAAATGACCTGCTTGACCAAAGCACTATTGATTTTTTGATTCGTTGCTGGTTTGTTTTCAGTCACGTAGCATTTTTTCCTGGTCATCACGATTGTAGCATGTTTGGGGTCATCCCCCCCCCGCCCTGTTAATTTGCTCTGCCCTTGCATCTTGGGTTTCCGTCTGAAATCCTGTCAGAAATCTCAAAGATAAGGCAGCTTTCATACCGATGTATGTGCATTTCTTCTAAATCCTCTGGCTGCTGCTTCTGGAAATTTCAGCCGCAGCTTTTGCTCATGAAACTTGGGACTGTTTTACCTTCTGAGAATGCCGACTGTTCGACCCTGTACATGCGTTGCCCCCCACTCTGGTTTATCGTGAAGGTGTTCCTTGTGAACCGTTTTCTGTATTGCACTGATAATTCAGAGGGAAAACAATTATGGAAGCGTATATATACATATACTTCCCAATGCAAACTGAAAAAAGGGCTCAGTCTGCCTGTTGCTTGAACCTGTGAAACATTGGGAGATGTGGGCAGACTGCATGTGTTTATTGGACAAATAATCTGTTGTTGGTGCACATGCGGCATGCAGCCAAACTGGAGCGGTTTTAGCTAACAGCACTTACGTTCATTTGTGTCCTGATTATTCGTGTGAGAGCAAACCCCCTTTAGCGTAAATTCCCCTTTAAGCCTTAATAGAACTGCAGAGCAGTTAGTGACCATGATTACCATGTCCGTACCATTAAGACTAATAAGGACGTACAGTAGCTGACTAGATGGGATGTATTTCTTGATAAACATACCGATAGTGGCGCATAGGATAGAGCTGAACAATATAATAACCCTTTCCCCTTAAATCATAGCATTAGCATAAACTAAGTGCCATCTACATGGGTTTCTTTCTGTAAAGATGATCTATTTTTGATTTCGCCAACTGTCATCTCACTTAAGGCAGGTTTAATAAGTATTAACAAGACACTGTAAACGGAAGCGCTCAAGAGAGAGCGTTAGCTTACCGAATTCCACATCGAATCTTTGTGATCTCTCATTTTGTGAGCATAAACAGTGCTCGCTCTTTATTGGAGTTAACGGTATATTAGGACATATAATTTGTGGTTGTCTAGAGCTTTTATTGGGTTGGATCTATCCAGACGCCCAGTTCTGTAGTCGCTGTGCTGGTGTGGTCATCTTTGTCTCCTATTTGTGGTAACTGATTGTAGAAGGAACTGATTTCGTCTTTGTCGTTTTGCTGGTCCTTTTCCTTTCTAAGAAAAAAATGCTAAATATGGATGTGCATGATGTCTCAGCTGCATATATCAGAGCCTTCTTGTTATATCATTTATATTTTGTAACCTGTATTTCTGTACGTGTTTTTAAAATACATACATATATATATATATATACACACACACATATATATATATATATATTTAAATTCTCAGTGCTAATGCAGTGTCATCAATTTAAGTCTGTGATTAGGGGGTTATGAGGAAAGCTCTACTACTGTATAAAAAGTATAAAATGGAGTACAAAATATGACACACATGACAGAAATATACAACTCGCTTTCATTAATCTTGTAAAAAAAAGAACTGTTGAGTCTGGGTTCAAAAAAGCTGGATTTGCTGGCTTCTGAATGTCTCAAAGTCCTCAGGGATTGTATCTGCATAAAAAAAAAAGAACAAATACAATACAGCTGATTTATTCATTCTCTCTTTAGATGTGACTGTGAATTTTGTATGCTCGAAATAGATTTCATTTAGATAAAAGACACAAACGAACAGGCCCAGGTGAGGTAATTCTGGAAAATCTGCTGGATGCTTTAACATCTGTTTCAAATTCTAAGAAAATCAATTGGGAACTGAATCGTGAAAAGCAAGACCCCCCAAAGAAGATGGATTGGGAAATAAATTTGGAATAACATGCTCCAGTGAATCATGCTAAAAGATCTGGAATATGTATCAATAAAGCAAAATATAAATAGAATTTTCATTTCGTGACAACTTATGTGTTCAACAGATCTGGGAGTGCTATACTCCTATTGGCAGCTTGAAGTACACTATATGAACAAAACTATTCTTAAACCTGATCATTACATCAATGAGATTTGCATTCTTAATACACATGCTGTGCTCCAATTCTATGACCTAAAAGTATGCACTCTTTTCGTGTACTCTGGAGTATTCTAAACTCTTGAGTATTCATCTTCAACATGTGTTTGCATAGTGATGCATTTAAAAGCTAATGAACAATGAACATATCGTTCTAAAAGTTCACAAATAAATCATTTTCATGAGGTTAGACATTATCACTCAAACCACTACCAGTCCACCATGTTTGTAGTTTTTAACACTTTTTATGTGTGTTTGTGGTTCTAATCAAATCTTTGTCAAACACTCAGTGTACTCAGTGGGCAGTCTTAGCCATTAGACTGTTAGACTGATTTCTCACTGGAAGTATAGCAGAACATTTGGGAATCTTCGGCATACTCAGTTTAACATAGTACGTTTTAGTGCACTTTGTTTAAATTGAGATTTATACATCATATGAAAGCCAAAAAACAAGCTTTCCACTGATGTGTGGTTGTTAGGATAGGGCAATGTTTGATCTCTCAGATTCCTCTTGATCTGGAATCTGAGGGTGCAAAAATTCAGAGTAGGAAATTTACTAAATATCTTCATGGAACATGATGTTTACGTAACATCCTAATGATTTTTGGCATAAAAGATACACCCGTGCTGCTTATGACTGGTTTTGTGGTACAGGGTGACATATGGACTTACAGTGGCAACAGCTCTTCTGGAAAGCTCTCCACAAGAAAGTCTGTGAAAATTTTTGACCTTTCATCAGGTAGAGCATTCTGGATGAGAAGACCTACGTTGTTCCAGTTCATCCCTAATGTGTTCAATGGTCTTCCACACCAAACTCATCCAAGAACGTCTTTGTGGTCCTTGCTTTGTGCACGGGGGCATATCATTGTCCGAAATGTCAAAATTTCCTTTCAATCGACTCAAGAAGCCTAGTCCTAGTTCACCAAAGTTTAAAGTCAACACAATGTAGTCAAACAGGTGACATTCAGAATATACAGGTGCATCTCGATAAATTAGAATGTCGTGAAAAAGTTAATTTATTTCAGTAAATCAACTCAAATTGTAAAACTTGTGTCTTAAACTACTTCAGTCTGTGTGCGCTGAATTTATTTAAGTTCATGTATTAATTAACAATTTGTGGTAAACTAAATCGAACATGCTTTTATGGCACAAAATTGTTTAGAAATTCAGCTGCAGGTGGCAGATCTATAAAGCATATTTGATTTAGTTTACCACAAATTGTTAATTAATACATGAACTAACATGCAGTAACTAATATGTAATTAAGTTATTCATGCATTAATTCATGTGAGTCATGTCGTAATTAAGTTAGTTCTTGATTAATAGATGTCTTAACTCATCATTAGTTTATTAGTCAAGTAATTGTTCTTTTAAGTATTAGTACATGATAATTCATGTACTGTTATTGTAAAAATGTTACCAAACATTTTTAGTAACTTGTTGGCCTTCTGTATGTTCATTTACTGGATATGTACTCAATACTTTGATAGGTGCTCCTTTTGCTTTAATTACTGCCTCAATTCGGCATGACATGTAGGTGATCAGTTTGTGGCACTGCTGAGGTGGTATGAAAGCCCAGGTTTTTTTGACAGTGGCTTTTAGCTCATCTGCATTTCTTATTTTCCTCTTGACAAGGTCTTGCTTGCTGCCCAGTCAAGCAAACTAACATCATGGTCATTTATCCACCTTTTGGTGCTTTTGGCAGTGTGGGCATGTGCCAAATTCCATCTGAAAAAAGGACTTTGGACAACTGAGCAACAGTCCAGTTCTCCTTAGCCCTGGTAACCCCATGTTTCAGGAGTGGCTTAAGAAGAGGAATACGACAACTGTAGCCACATTCCTTGACATGTCTGTGTGGTGGCTCTTGATGCCTTGACCCCAGCCTCAGTCCATTTCTTGTGAAGTTCACCAAAATTCTTGATTTGATTTTGCTTGACAATGCTCATAAGGCTGCGGTTCTCTCTGTAGTTGTGCATCTTTTTCTTCCACACGTTTCCTTCCACTCAACTTTCTGTTAACATGCTTGGCACTCCGTGAACAGCCAGCTTCTTTTGAATGATTGTGAATGTTTGTGCCCTCCTTGTGAAGTGTGTCCATGGTTGTCTTCTGGACAACTGTCACATCAGCAGTCTTCCCCATGATTGTGTAGCCTTGTGAACAAAACTGAGAGACCATTTTGAAGGCTTGCAGGTGTTTTTAGCTGATTAGCTGATTGGCATGTCTCTATATTCTAATTTGTTGAGAGTGAATTGCGGGGTTTCTGTTAAATGTGAGCCTAAATCATCACAATTTAAATTTATTTAATTTATTGAGATGCACCTGTAAACTCAGAAAACTGTTATAAGGAACCATTAAGTTGATTGCATTCATATTGCCTCATCTGCTTTCCTATGTAAACTACATATCATTAATACAGAGATTACTGAATTTGATATTTTAATATTACTGTTTTAAAATATTAAGGCACTTTAAGAGTTTCTACAATGTATTGTTGGGTGCTTAATATTGATTGCAAATCACCAAAACTTATTTTTTTATTTTATTGAGAGGTGATCTAAATATTTTCGTGTTAAACCAGATGAAAAATTGACATGCTTGTGCAGCGGTTCTATGGATGTTTTGCCCACCAGGTCTTCAAACCGGTCACGAGACTATAAACTATTAATGGAATGCACTTGTTGACCCTGCTCTTCAACTTTACATGGTCTTCTGCTTCTACTTTTCAATAATACCACTTACAGTTGACCGTGGAATATCTAGCAGGGGTGAAATTTCACAACCTGGCTTATCACAAAGGTGGCATACTGATTTGAATTTACAGAGTTCTTCAGAATAACCCATTTTTTTCTGTTTGTAAATACAGACTGCATATTTTGGCAATTCATTTGATACATCTGTGGGAATGGGAAATCTGATTGAAACACTTTGTGAATGTTGGGAGTTCATAATTACATGAACATTTGTACTCCTGACACTAAGCTCTTTGAGTGAGTGTACACTTGTTTCCATTTTGTATGTATGCAAAAGGGATTTGATTAAAAGGACTGACCATTGCATCTATAGCGCAGGTTGGCCCAGATGATGTTCTCCTGGGAGAAGCAGAAAACTCCCAGTCTGCCTCCTCTCATGGTTGTATCGATGATAATTCCTGTATCTGCTACCATCTGCTGACCTTCATAGAAACGAACCCTGTATGCGAGATATGCAGAGTATTTGTCTAAACATGCATAGGGCAATATTGCAATGACAGGATGATTCGCATACGAAACATTGTCCAATCTGATTCTACCTGATGTAGCCTTCTTGGGGTCTGTGCTGCAGGAACCAGCGGTAGGAGGTCTTGTCTTTCCAGCCAACATTTCTGGAATCTTTCCACAAGAGCTTGACCTGGTTTGTCGAGTCACCTGTGTGCCAGAGCGAATTCCGCAGGTTTTCTCCAGGTCCCGTGTCGGATTTCACTGCCTGGCAACAAAATACAGAAACAAGTACCATATTACACATAAGACATCAAATAAGTTGTTACTCTGTAAAGAAGCTATATCACACCTTCAGCTGGATGCCAGGCTCAGCTACAGCTCGGAAAGGATTGGCTTGCCAATAAATCTGCTCCACTTGCTTCCACATCACCACATAGAAGCTGGAGCTGTCCTGATAGCCAAAGATGAAGCCTGCGTAGTCATCATCCGTCTCAGTATTCACATGAAACGTCCCTTCGAAGTCCACACCATTGAATGCTGTGTAGCCTGTTAGGAGTAACCAGAAGGAAACATTTAGTTTACAATATGTGTACATTAATAAGTATTGCTTAACTAATGCACAGATAATACTCAATGAATGTCTAAACTATTATCTAAACTATTGGTTAACGATTGCCACATTAGAAACAAATAATGAGTCTGTCTGGTTAATATACTGTATTAGTTCAGATATGAATTGTTATCAGTTAAATACCTCATTCCCTAAGATCTTATTTTATTAACAAACCATTAACAAAAATTACCATTACTGTTTATAAAAGCCCTTTTTTTGCAAATTATTAAAGCACTTTTAAAAATAGTGATGGTTATTAAGTAGTTATTACATGACGGTTTGCAAATATATCATTATGCTGTGACTTTACTTGTTGAGGCACACCATTAACTCTAATTAATAATTTAGTAGTTATTTACACATGAATTTGCACAAATAATGCAGTAATTAATAATGTATAATGCATATTACTGTATTTTTACCTGTTTTGCCAGGTAGTTGAAATACAAGGCTTTGACTGACTGTGGTAATTAACAAGTTAATTAATACTATTAGTTAATAAAATAATAAGTTATTGGGAAATTAATCCACAATTACATATTTAATTGATAACAATTCATATATGAACTAATATATTAACCAGACAGACTCCTTATTAGCTGCTAATGTGGTAATCATTCATGGGGGGGGACATTTTATGTTCACATTAAGTGGTGCTTTGGCTTCTGCGATACAGGGTTAATGTGAATAATGGATAGATAGAAGTGCATTTTAATTAATTTGTCCATGCGCATCAAAAAGGTCATGTAACTGTGCTATGAGACCTGACAAACTAGTGGAACAATTTTGTTGCACAGCCATATGAAATGTTGTTATGGTCATGCTTAAATGCCCGCACAAATTCTGTCATCAAGTACTTCTGTATAATTGCCTCCCTGAATGCATCCATCTCAGAAAGAAATAACCATATTTTTGTGTTTCACCTGCTCACTCTATAGCCAATTGTAATTTATTATATATGAGAATTATTATATTCAAATTTTTTAAATCATGTATAGTGTCAGATTATCAGGAAGTGGCGATTTTGTTGTCTTTGATGCTTTATTCGCAAATATTTGTGCAATATTTCAATTTTGAGCAACAAGTTGAATTCATAACTTTGCATGGAAACCCAGCTATAGTCTTTTACCTACAGCCAGGCCAGGATCACTGTTCATGGTCTGAACAATCTCTCTTCCCTGTTGAAAAAGACAAGATATTTCCTTGGTAAATTTTACACTGTGAGAACTTTTGAGTGCAAAATCTTAGCAAGGCAAAAAAAAAAGTGGACAGACCTGATTGAGCACCACCCAGTTGGGATCGATCTGCGCATCTCCTTCTGGATCCAGAACCACAGTCTGATAGGTTCTGAAGTCGGTGAGAGTCACCTCAGCGTTCTCAGGACAAACATCAATGATGTCACTGATGGTGTCATTGTCAAAGTCTTTCTCGCAAACGTTGCCAATCCCATCACCTGTAAACCAAAGAGTCGTGAAAATGAAGCGGGTGACTGATTTGATTTGAACAAGATCAGAATCAAAGCGTAAATACACAGGACATTATTTTATTAAGAAAAATGGGAACGATATCAACAGTTTGATGATCAACAGTTTGACAAAGTGAGGTTTCCAAACATTAAAGCCTGACCATCAAAGTCTTCCTGCAGTGGGTTTGGAACCAGACGGCAGTTGTCTGGACCGGGTGGAAGGAGATCGGGAATGCCATCGTTGTCATCATCATCATCACATTCATCTCCGATGCCATCCTTGTCCGTGTCCAGCTGGGAACTGTTGATAACTGCAGGACAGTTGTCTCGAGAGTCCTGATGGCCATCTCCATCACTGACGACAGAAACCAAAGCATTGAATTGAACATATTCACATTCATTGGGGTGTGACCAATGAGAATCAGATATTGGAGAGATGTAATACCTATCTTTGTTGGTGTCACAAGGATCGCCAATCAAGTCATTATCTGCATCCATCTGAGGCAGAAAGAAGGAGAATTATGGGTTACATCATGCCTCAGTTTCTTAGTTTGATTCCACCTCCATCACCTTCAGAGCTAGAAAGTTGTGTGTTAATCAGACCTGATCAGGGTTGCGGATGTAGGGACAGCTATCACAAGCATCACCCACATTATCACCGTCTCTGTCTTTCTGGTCACGGTTTGGCACCTTTTTGCAATTATCTTTAGCATTTTTTATTCCTGGATCACAAAACACATCTCAGTTTGACCACCCGAATAATCATATTACCCTAAGAAGGAAACATCTGAAGTCTTACCATCCCCATCAATGTCATCATCACATTCATCACCCTGACCGTCGCTATCGGTGTCCTTCTGATCATTGTTTTTTACCAGACGGCAATTATCACAAGCATCTCCATAATCATCCTGATCAGTGTTCTTCTGATTGACATTGGGGACGAGCACACAGTTGTCCTATCAGAGTAAGGATACAATTAGACTTGATTACCAGTATAAATTTGTCAACCGGTATAGATTTTGGACTATCGTCTTTATTGCAGTTACACGCTCACATGGCATT
>JAUMHR010000060.1:16027085-16040976 GCA_032361145.1 Enteromius fasciolatus | reverse complement strand
GATCCAACATTAACGTTACATCAAATCTGTTACCAGTCTGCAGTCTTGGTTCTTTCTTGTTTTCTTACACAGTTATGCAAAGCGGATAATTACCCGGCTTCTTGTCCAAAAAATAATAAAACAATAAATAAATAATATAATACAATAATACAAATTTTGTTTTAACCGGGGTGTCAGTTGAGTCATCTTTTATTCACTGCAGAAATCCGCTGCTTTTGCTTTTCTCGTAAGCTACATGTTGGATTTAATGTTGAAGTCCTCCATTTTAACTAGTGGTTAAGCATTTTTAAGCACCAAACTGTCAGTGACAGCGAAGTGATATAATTACTAACGGTCAAGATGATGCGCTGTACCCGGATGAGTCTGTGTTATTAGTTTTACCAATCTGAGAATAGTGGCAACTTACCAATCAGAATCGAGTATTCCACGAAGCTGTGTAAAAAAGGAATGTAACGCAAGCTGTCCATGTTAGCATCTCCTTATCATCTAAATTAACTGGTTTTATTCAAGCTAGCTATTCCTTGATAAGACCTCATTCAGTCATAACTGTTATTTTTAGAGTAGGATAAAAATATAGCTCCTTTAGGTAACTAACTACTGGCAAATTCCCTTTTTGCAGTGTATCAGAACAAAACCATTTTTTGGATTACGCAACCAGAACAGATGGTACTGACAGACCATAATTCATCACTCACTGGTGTGTTGATGCAGTTGGAGTTCTCCACGCAGCCTCCATTTGAGTTCTCGCACTCATTAATGTCTTTGCACACCTGCATACAAGAATTTACATTTGAAACATTTCATCCATTGAGTGCTTATATTTGACTTAAAAGACTTCCATTTAAAGGTTTACTCCACCCTGAAATGTAAATTTAGTCATTAATCTCTTACACCCATTTAGTTACAAACCCGTAAAAGCTTTGTTTGTCTTTGGAACACAATTTTAGATAGTTTAGATGAAAACCAGGAGGTTTGTCCCATTGACTGCCAGTAATGAAGAAATGAAAAGCATGAAAGACGTCATCAGAAAAGTAAATAATTTGTCTCATCTGTTTCTCTCTGCATCAATGTAGCACAATTTTGTTGAACGCACTACATACGCTGTGCTGTGTCAGTCGCGCCACAAGGATGCGCTGCTTTGGTTTAAATCAAAGCGTAAAACATGACCGTGGCTGAGCGAAGAGCATACGTAGTTTGCACAGGTGAGACGAATTATTAGTTAAAATATCTTAAATTGCGTTCTGAAGATAAACAAAGCCTTCATGGGTTTGTGATAAATGACAAAATTTTCATTTTGGAGTGGAGTAACCCTTTAAAAATTTTACCTGTTTATTGGCAGATGCATAGGTAAGTCCCACCCCCTGCACCTGGGGGCCCATGTACCCAGCAGGACAGGGGCCACAGCGAAAACCAGGTGACGTGTTAATGCATCTCACGCCCATGTGACATGGCATTAGAGCACACTGTACAAAGCAAAGAAGCAGTAAAGAACAAAAAGATTAGTCCACAGTGAAGTTTAAATGAAATATCTGGATTACACTTTTTCCACATTCTACTAACATTAAGTACCTTTGCAACTACAAATCAACTATTATGAGACTACTAGCAGACTAATAGTTCCAAATAGTTGTATATGGTAACTACGTAGTATTTTTAAAGTGGATTATAAAAACTAAAGTGTTACCAATATGACTACACCAGAAAGACTAGGGTGACTTCCTAATGGTGTTTTCAAAGCCGGAAAGGACAGTTGTCTTAAAGATAGATGGCGCTATAGTTTGACTTTACATATGAATAGAAAGTTATTTTGTTTTAATGCGATAAACTAGCCACATATTCAACATGCATTTCGTATTAAAATTTCAATACAAAGAAATTCCAGTTCTGAGTACATCTAGCATGAAAACGATACACCGAAGCACTGGAACATTGGACAGAGAGAAAATTACATTTAAGTCCTTTTCAAGGAAAGACTGTTCACTTGGAAACCATAGTTGCAGTACATCTGGGCATGTATTTTAGGCAGCCAAGACAAATAAGTGTTTTATTTAAGTCTTTTCCATTAAGGAATGATACATTTTTTAAAATGGCATTGATGTTTTTACATTCATAAGGGCAACTTCTCTTACCTCTATGAATTTACACTGCACTGATGCTATGCTACGAGATTCATGTTTTAAATATAAAATATTGAATATAAAAATATGAAATGGTGAACAAAAATGCAGTTATGCTTTACCTATGAAACTAAAAGTGGCAGTTGTTGGCAGCAACTCAATAAGTCTCAATAAGAGAATCATTCAGGTGATTCATTCAATACAGCTCATTCCTTCGGGACTGATTTTGTGTCATTAAATCATCAACACATCCGATTCATTCAAAAATGCTAAACCTTTAAGAAACGAAACACCACTATGTTGATCAGAGATGCAAAAGTTCTACTGTCTTAGGAACTACAGAATAGTGCAAAATACATCAAACAAGTCAATATTGTGTCTAAAAGGCCCGCTCACCTCATCAACATCCGTACAGTGAGTTCCATTTCCTGTCATGCCATCTGGACACGGACCACACTTCACACCGCTGGAAGTCATTATGCATTCCACACCAGGATGGCAAGGGTTGGGAACACATGACGGCTCTATTGGATCTACTGGTCTCATGCCTACAGAGGGACCCGAGAGAAAAAACATGCAACCTTCAGCAGATGCACTCTCAACTATGATTCTAACGCAAGCATAAGCTTAGAATTCCTCACCACAGGCTTCACACTCCATAACCGTGTTCTTCAGGAAAACAATTTCCTGTATCTACAGAGCAAAGAGTTCAATAATATGACAAAAAAATGTATAAGAACTAATAAAGGGTCTTCAGCAGACTGGAATGTTATGAAAATATATGTGTGAGAGGATAGAAGAGGTTTTATACAAATATTTTCAGTAATTTAGATGATTTACCTGTTGCTTCAGCAGTTCTTTGATTTCAGCAAGCTCCTGGTTTGTGCCTTTAATGTGTTTGATAATCTCTCCATCTGTGATAACAATGTAGAATCACAAAGATGATTTATAGCAACATGCCGAGTTCCCCTAAACAGATTCATGATGTTTACCTATCTAATGTCTGGATGAAGCACTTTTATAATTTATTATTTATATTTTTGCAGCACCTCAAAGAATCGGTTAAATATCTTTCTTTTGCAGAACATGCGTTTTTAGGTGAGCTTTCGCTTTAAGAGTGTACAAACTGTGAACTACAAACAACAGGACGCTTTCATGATTAATGCATACAGTATACAGTAAATCTCCCCTCTGAATATAATGGCTTTTCCTGCAGGCCCTGTGGATGATTTTTCAGCATCTGACAGGAATATTATTAAGAGTAATTTCCAGGAACTCACTCGCTTTGATTGTTTATGCTGTGTTTTTGTGAATAGCAAAGCCCAGTCGGAGTCTGCTGCCTTGGCCGTGGCTAACGCTGGATCCCGTTGTCTGTGTTTAGACATGTCCGTAACACGTAATCCAAATATCTTGCTTCATTTTGATTAACCTCATGGGTGAACATGTTGTTATGACGCCGGATAAACTCTTGCGGTTGTGATTTATGAAGCTGGTTTTATGAACCACAAGAGCAGCAACACTGGAATAATCAAATCAACCTGAGTGTGTTTCTATCTTGGCTCAAGAGCTGCAGTTCGGGTCCCAGTAAGGCTGAGGGTTAGCTTTTCCACACTAATGATTGTGGTTAAATTAAATAAATTAAAAATCCAAGTTTTAAATGTAATAGGAGGAGCTTCCGTCAGAGGTTTCCCTCCCCAGAGGAACAGAAAGGAAGTGTGCTTTTTCCATTAGCGCCATCAGTGTTTTCCATATGCATTCCAGGCTTCTATAAGATCAGGTTATCAGTTATTCATCTTGCCTGGTGGGTCACTAAAAATTCATCTTTATACTGCAACTGCACAAAACGTAAATGTTCTCTTCAGCAGTGCTACGTGTTTTAAAAACCTGCCCACGTTCTCATCTTACAAGTCATACAATATCTGTTAAAAGATTCTACAGTTTTTTATTTTTTACTACTTGAATTTTAAAAAAAGTGTTGAGGGCAATGAGGGCATTACATATAATCCAGAAAAAATATAAATATGAATATTCTCTCTGGAACTATCTTGCAATGCACTGTGTTTTAGTTTGAATTGTAATATCTGTTTGAGTGTGCACTTTCTTGTGAAGATGTTAATAAACCAAAGACCTTCATTATAAATAGATCTTTTAAATCCTGAATATGTACAAAAGCATGAATGTTATGTTCAGTAATAGAAATGCAAAAAGTGTTGCAAACCTTAAATGTGTGTAAATATGTTCATCTTTCACTGACAAACGAGCAGCAGTCAACTCACCTCTGGATACTCCTTGAGCAGAAACCAGAGCGCCGTGCAGATAAAAGCTGCAGCTGAACAGAAGAGTCCACAGCATGCTGAGTGAAGGCAGGAGGACCACAGATCTGAGCTTCTGAGTGTGTCTGTGTCTCTTTTATACCACCTCACTGACGTCATCCACAGTCTGGCTCTTCACAGATCACACCTTTCACAAGGTTCACATGTAACAGCCTTGAATTGTAATCACACGAAACAACACTCACACACACATTGAGAATGCAAATGAATAGAGCTAAACATTAAACACTTTTCATAAGTGTATCCAGATGGGGTTTGCTAACATGATCTAAGTGTAAAACATTTCTGCATTGTGACAATATAACACATAAAACCCTACAATGACTATAAAAAATACAATTACGACTCCAAGGTGAGCCTGAACCACAAAGATAGTCATTAGTATCACAGGTATATTGGTAGCAACCAGCATTGTATCAAAATTATAGTTTTTCTTTTATTAAGTAAAGAACATGTTCCATTAAGATATTTTTATATTTCCTACCCTAAATATATCAAACTTCATTTTTGATCAGTAATATGCACTGCTAAGAACTTCATCTGAGCAACTTTAAAGGCAATTTTCTATACATATATATTTTATTTATTTATTTATTTTCTCAAATATTCGTATCCCGGACAAATGTTGTCCTATAACGACCCATAAATCAATTGAAAGCTTATTTATTCCACTTACAGATGATTTATAAACCTCAATTAAACAAAACCGACCCCATATATATGACCCTATATACAATCACCAATGATACACCTTTTAAGGACGAAGGGAAGAAATGTGATTTTATAAACTGCTATAAAAGGCGCTCAGCTTTTTTTTTTTGTCTTTTACACATTTTAGAATAATAGCGGAGTCTTAAAAATAATATCATTATGGATTTAGGTGTATTTTAATTTGGCCTCTTCATAGAAGCAACTTTGTTTGTAGGTTCCAGCTCTGCACAGTCCAGTCATTGTCTCAAACGGCTTCACGAGGTGCATCCTGGGATGCTTTTTAAACAAAACTGGAGTTTCAAGCATGCTGAACACTTTTTTGGCAGCTTATCCTTCACTATTCCGTTTGTTAAAATGAATAAATTCCTGTTTATAAATGTATATTTGGCAAAACCGATTCGAAGCATAAAGTTTTAGTGTTGCCAAAAAAGATTTTGCTTTGTTTATTCTGCCATTTATCACATTTAGGATAATATTACAGCACTATATAATTGAAAATTGCATTCCGTTCAGAACTCTTACATCATACAGTAGATGTTCTCTGCACATTTGGGTTGGTGTGTTTAATGTAGTAAGTCTTGTTTGCTGATAATTGCATCCACAGACGCGGGTTGAATTCCAGCTGGCAGACCCCAGAGCTACATGCGGTGCACCTCGAGCTGTTCCCTCACCATGAGCTCTTCTGGAAAAACAAACACAGAAGTCTCAAGTCTGGTTTGGGAATGACACAGAAAGGAAAACCAAACAGCAAAACATTTCCCTCTAAAGGTCTTTTGTTTTTTGAAGATTTTCAATTGAAGGAAAACGCATGTTGATGTTCTGAGAATTAAATCAATTTTATTTTAAATGACTTTCATTCAAGGGTGTCCATTTAAAACTCATGTTTTTATTTAAAAAGCTCACGCAGAGGAATTAAGTGGTCATGGTTCCTGGGTCATGAGGGGTTGAGGTTAAAGGTCAGCAATGGCACACAAATGTGTGCTCACAAATCATCAGTCTTCATTTACAGAGATCACTAATTACTTTAAAAGATGCTTCACGTGAACTCTAATTAGCACTAAGAGATCTTCTTTTGAAACTTTGAGAACGTATCGAACACAAATAGCATACAGTAAATCGGGTTATTTCATCCAACTTAAAATTCCAGTGTTGTGTTTTTTTAATAGCTGCTTGGTGAAAAAAAAAAAAGATTCAACTCACATTGCCTTACACTAGCACAAGACATTGAGGCAAGGCAGATTACAACTGAAAAGCTGAATGTTTTAAAGTTTATGATGGTACATTTAAGACTTTTTAAAGACCAATTAAAGTTTTTTAAGCCTTAATGTAGCCTACTTAGCATTATTACTGCAGTCACATGATCCTTAAGAAATCATTCTAATATTGTTATTTGCTGCTCAGAAATATTTTTTATTAGTATTGTGTTGAAACGGTTGGCGTCAGGTTTCTTTGATGAACAGAAAGTTAAGAAAAACAGCATTTATCTGAAAAAGAAATATTTTGTAACATTATAAATTCTTTGTTCTTTATAAAGTCTTTACCATTACTGTTAATCCATTTAAAGTTTCTTTGCTAAAAATAGTATTCATTTATAGAATTTATTTAATAAAGGTTGATCTTTGGATATATCAAAAAATCCTGAAAGAAAAATGATGATGATGATGATAATACTAAAAGTTTATTGAGCAGTAAATCAGAATATTATATTATATTATCATTAATATTATATATATTTCTGAAGGAAAATATTACACTGAAGAGGAATATTGTTTTGAACACTGGAATAAATGACATTAAAAAGAGTAAAAGGGAAAATCTAAATGTTACTGTTGTATTGTACATTGGTTTAAATAAATGCAGTCTTGGTGAGCAGAAGAGGATTCTTAAAAAAAACATAAATCTTCAAAGACTTTTAACTGATATATTTGTATACAATTGGATAATTTGTTTTAACCAGCACCCACTCTCCTTAGTGCCCCTTTTTTGGTTTGGGTCACTGTCCCTGAAAATGTCTGCACTGCTCTGATACTATTGTAAAAAAAAAAAAATGCCCCAATAGCTCCAATACTGCATAATATAAACAGTTTTGTATGGCACGTGTTACAGTAGGTTTTCAATTAGAATTTACTGAACAATGCACAATTTAGTTATTTTAGATATTTTAATAATTATTGGCCATATAATTATTTAACATGTATTTATAGCCCAGATCTTTTTTTCATACTACTGTATGTTGGTGACTTTTTAATATAATCTCTGAAAACACAGAAGAACATTTAATGTAGAAAAACATGTTCATAGTTTTAACAAATACGTAATTATTTTATTTATTTTTGTTCTTTAAATTGTATCCTTCTAGTGTTATATTTTCCTTTTTGCATAAAAATCATTAAGAAGTGCTTAAACGAAGCAACGTACTTGACGCTCAATACGCGACAGTGTGTTATCATTAAATAGCCAGCAGGAGGCGCTCTCCTTCAAATCTTTAGAAACGAGTAAACAGAGATTTAAGCTCGATTTTTGTTTTTTGGTTCACGGGTAGAAAACTGATAAACGAGTCGAAATTTCGTTTTCCACTTGTGGGCGGCCATGACACACCCCTTACCGTCGATTGGTCAACCAAATCTGAGCCCATTATGTCATCATCAGTTCGTTTAGCTAAATAAAAGTCTTCTGCTGATATATCAGTATATATCAGTATGTCAGCTTTCTGTGCAGCCTAAACGCGTTTCACAGAAATATTTATTTCACAAATATTAATATGCCCAGGCTCGAAATCACCTCGGCATAAAATCGAGATCGCGTTCCGTGTCTGTGCAAATACATGTGAATAAATGGAAGCATTCCCTAAAAAACAGCCAGTAATGACAGTGATGCGGTCAGGACGCGCCGCTTCCCTTAAATATGATTAATGACTAATGATAAATATAATTAATGATAAATATCATTAATGATTGCTCCAGTGCCTGCTTTGTCCCGAGAGTGACAGATATGCTTTTATTTCAGTAAGCATAACAGAAATGTGCCAGAAACTCTGGTACGCACTCTTATATTTTAATCTATTGCGTTCAAACTCTGAGTATTATCTGGGTAATTAGTGACACTATAAAAATTAATGCAATATTGTATTTTTTCACTGAATTTTCCCCAACTGGGTTTAAAGACTTTTTTAGCCTATTGAATATAAATGTAATTTTTACTTAAATTATTGTTTTTCCCATAAAACTGTTAAGCAGCTCGGGCCACTGGTAAGAAGCTTTTGAAGTTCTATTAAGCATAACAGCACAAAAGTGACTGTTATGATCTGGTCGGCGAGCGCTCATCCCATCACCTGTTTTCTGGACTACATTACCCAACATCCATTGCACAATCACACCACCATCTGATCACTCACACCTGCTACTCATCACCACACCCACACACTCATTAACACTCAGCATAAAGGCCAGACTTTCACACCAGCAGTGTCTTGAGGTCTTGAATTCCCCAGTGTTTCATTTCTTATGGTTTTCCTGTTTGTTTTCCTCTGTGTGTGATTTTTGGATTGTTTACCTGGTTTATGATTGTTCTCTGCCTGCCCCGATCTCTGCCTGGATTATCAACTCCTTTTTAGCCTGTCTCTCTTGCATCTGTCTGCCATCCTTTTGACCATGCCCATTAATAAAAGCTTGCACTTGGATCCGCCCTCTTCTGTTCCAGTCGTTACAGAAGACCTCGCCATGAAAGGATCCATCAGCTTCAGCCATAGAATCCTCGCAGTTCCCTGTCCGCTTCAGTCGGGTGCCAGCCCCGTATCATGGTCCGAGGAGCCGTGTTATACACTGTCGGTCTTGGTTTCGTGGCCAGAGGCGCCGTCGGAAAGTCTAGATAAAATAAGCTAAATTAACTAATATGTTTTTCATGGACTCATTTTACAAAAACTAGCAAACAACAGGAGTCACATGATTCTTTATCACATCACGCACCTGCAGCCAGGGGGAAAAAAAAACATTATAAAGGTACGTTCACACCGGACACAAATTGCACGAATAAATCGTGCTATTCGCAAGTAGATGCGTGAACATTTTGAGTTTACTCGCTTCATGCATACAACAGACGCAAATTCGCGTCAGAGAGGGGCTTCTGCCAGGCATCTCCGCATTGGTGGAGGGGAAAACAGCAAAAAATTCTAAATATTGCTGTTATTGTGCCATAAAATGCCGTTTTAAGAGTATTTCAGGCGAGAATGTAGTTGCGGTTTATTAAAAAAGAGAGCGCCTATTTAAAAGTTTGCTTTGCCAATTTCAGAGCCGGGTGCTCAGTGCTCATGTATGCGCCGAGGGCAGCCTCACCGCGGCTAGTAATTCTGACACTTGCCGCTGCCTCCTGATGGGTTATTCCTGTTTTTATGAAAGTCCGAAGATGTATCAGAGATGATGATTTTGTCTTCCATAGTTTCGGAATTCTGCCTCCGCTTGCTAGTAATCACGTCACTACTAGTGCAAGCTCCTGATTGGTTAGTTCAGATTTTTCAACTTGAGTGTTTAATTAAGCGGCGCAAATTACGCGGCGTCTGATGTCTAATCGCGTCTTTGCATTGACTTAACATGTAAATCACTCGCGCTTGACACTTCATTCATGTCCGGTGTGAACGCACCTTAAATGATAAATAGGCCTAAATGTGAATTATAATTTTAATTAATAAATCAATAACCAAAACTAAAAGAACAAAAGAAAAACTGCAACATGTAGCCTATGCAGAGTTTTGGTTTTATTTTTGCTGTACGAAAGGAGACGACAGAAATCAACCTCATCTTTAAAAAAAGTAACGTTATCCTTGTTTCTAATGTCAGAAGAAAAAAGAGATTGCGTGAGATTATGTGGATATTGGCAGTGGCCTTGCAGGTGTACGGCTGTACTGTGTATACCATGAGCGCTCAGACTGTCAGAGATCTGCCCGCAAACATTTCAGCAGGATCCAAAATTATAGGACCGTGTGTCCTGTATTTTTGCCAGTTGAACCAGCCATGTCATTTATTACATTTATCTCTGTTTTCGAGCCAAAGTAATTAATATCTATATATAATAATATCTATTAATAGTAATTAATATCTGTTTTATATCTATAGATTTTATAGGCAAGTCATGGTGATTTGAGAAGGCTAAATTATTCTGACATTAACTAAACTCGCTGAAGCTGCAAAAAAAGAAAGGTGCATATCCTCTGAAGAAATCATGCAGGTCCCCCTGGAATACTGGAATGCGAGTGAAGTAGCCGAGTAGCCTAATCAATTAATTTAGCATTCAAATGCATAGTAAATATGGGGACATTGTGTCAGAATGTGTTTCGTTTTAGCCTAAAATAATTTGTTTTGGCTTGTAAATTTAGTTGCAAAATCACCTTATTTTGTGCTTCTCACATTATTATGTTTATAAAGATGAATAAACGCAGTCTAGTAGTAGTTAACTATTTCTGTGTGTCGTACGTGGCCGCTTGTCAAGCTCGAAAAACACATTTTATGTAAATTCTGAATATAGCCTATTATTGCACGGTCTCAGACTTAGACCCTGGCCTGGCCCTGCCCCAAGATGCTTAGACATTAGCCTGAAATCATTCGAATTTGTGTGTAATAGCAAAATAATTACATTTCGTTGTATAGTTAATTTAGAAGAAAAAAAACGCTTCGAGCATTTTTTTGTTTCTTAAATATAAGTTTTTTGTGTTTTAAAGTAACGACCAGCCAGCTGCAGACAGAGCTGATCATAAACGATGTTTGATCAATTTAGCCTTCTCAAGTCTTCACGACTTGCCTAAAATAAATAGTTATTAAATAGTTAATCACAACCAATAGTCTTATATGCGTAAACCAAATAAAACTATTATATACGATCTGTTGTCATTCATTTTTAACATTGATGACATCAGTTTTACAACTCACCAACTCCTCACGCAGGTTTTCTGGTTTAGGAGTAACACAACACGTTGAATCGCCCAATGTCTTGTGCTTACACAACTGTTTTGCTCATTTAATATAAATCTTGAAAGAAATAAAGATATTTTTTCCTGTTTTTGTAACATTCTCCTCTGATCAGGTTTCTCTGTCGTTCTGGATCAATCTAGCTTCTACAATGCTAGCTCGCACGCAAGTGGGCGGAGCCAACAGCCGAACGCTCCAATTTTTAATTTCTTAGTTCAATCGAAAACACTTATATAGATATTTTTTCCTCAATCTTTATAGATTTGCATTCATATGAATTGTCAGTAAACTTAAACAATGTTCTATATAATAATTTTCACAGCAACAATCATTAAACAGGGGTCTCTTTTTAATATTTTAATGATCAAATAATCCTAAAAAAAACTATTAAGCAGCTCAACTGTTTCCAACACTGAAAATAATTCCAGAGGGTCAGGCGGCTGCGTAATGGAGCAGTTCTTAATCCCTAGACGCGGTGCTGGAGAGACGGAAAGCCAGAGCGATCATAACGCGCATATGGAACCATCAGCTGTCAAACGCACTTTGATGTTATACACAGGCTATATGTAGGCTAATAAAACACGTTTAATGGGACAGAATTTGTATTGAAGTTGATTACAATTTAGTTTATTTTAAACAATTATAAATGTATTTTTCTATAATCCAATCCAATCCAGCTTTATTTATAGAGCACTTTAAAAAAACAGCAGGTTAGCCAAAGTGCTGTACACCGCCTAATAAGAGTAGGATACATCAAAAATAAAATCAATCTGTCTAAGGTGCAATGGCAGCTCATTCCATAATTTTGGACCTGCAACAGAGAAGGAACGATCCCCCCTGAGTTTTCTCAGTGTTTTAGGTACGGCCAAACGAACCTGATCAGCTGACCTAAGGGAACGGGCAGGGCAATAAGGCTGGATCATATCTGAGGAGCGAGGCCATGGAGAGATTTAAAAACAAATCAAAATTTTTTGAAATTTATACGAAGGCGAATTCGTATAACGTTTACTTTTCATGGTTATTCAAAAAGCGAATTAATTATATATAAAATGTGATGTTATCACTAACTTTGATCTATCGGGAGCACTCCCAAAAAAAAGGGGGCTAATGATAATTAAATTGAAAAAAATTGTGTTCGATTGTGCAATTACGGCTAAAACCATATATGCTCCACCGATTATTAACCCTTAACCAACAAGATTATTTAAAATTAGAAAGGATAAGCTAAAAATACTTATATGTTTTCCAGGGATTCGTTTTACAAAACCTAGCAAACAACATGATTCAGGTCTTATATCATCAGCGCTTCTGCGAGCGGAGAGAAAAAAAAATGATAAAGGATAAATAGGCTTAAACGAGAATTATAATTTTATATAATAATATATATATAAATTATATAATAATTGTATATAATCAAATTATAATCAATTAATTAATAAAAGTAATAAATAACCAAAACTAAAAGAACAAAAGAAAAACTGCAACATGTAGCCTATGCAGCTTCGATTCTTTTTTTTACTGTACGAAAGGAGATGACAGAAAGCGACCTCATCTTTAAAAAGAGTAGCCTTGTTGTTTCTAAGAAAAACTGTGCTGTACTGTGCATACCATTCAGTACCCTAAATTATTCAGAATCCCACTCGAATTAGTTGAGCTTACTTGGGAAAAAAGCATGCAAACCGATTGCCTTAAACTAGTGAAATAGAAGGAGTATGTTGTACTGACAAATGCTTGGTATAGTTTACTTAAATGAGAGTTATAGTAGGCTAACTAAAAAAGAACTGTATGGTGTACTTGATCCTTTACTTTAGGTTTACTCACAGACTTAGTATAGCTACTCACTGACTCCCAGAGTGCATTGCAGCAGAATAAATTAAGCAACTGTTTTTATTTGCAAATTTATTTAATTGTCTTGTGTCAGTAGTAGCACAGGAAAAGGAGCAAATAAAATTGTTCTAAATTCATGAAAGTGAATTTAATTTAATTGTTACCATTGTTGTGATTCTCGTGCTGAATAATGTGAATGCAGTTTGTGAATACAGCATATTATAACAATAATTCAAGTTTTATATCATCCAACCACTTCAGTGATTTATGTAAAACATCAGAAGTGTAAAATAATGTTTATAAAACTCAAAAGCAAAACCCCCCCAAAAAAACAAATACTCACAGAGTGAGAAAAAGAGCTCAGAAAATCACTTGGGATCCCTCACATCCAAGCTTTGATCTTTTTGAACTGTTGCCATCTGGTCGGTGATACAGAGCACCAAAAACCAGGACTGTCAGACACAAGAACATTTTCTTTTCCCAGGCAATCTACCTCATGAACAGTTAATAGTTCTCCCACTGTGCAATAAAAACTAGTCATGGGCATTTCGGCTCTTTTTAAACATTCGTCTCTTTTGGCTCGGCTCCCTTAAAAGAGCCGGCTCTTACGGCTCCCAAATGGCTCTTTATCTATGTTTTGTGTATTGATAAGCAACTTTTTAATCCTTATTGTTCATTAAAAAATACACAGTTACTCTTATTTAACATTTTAATAAAGCTTTAATTGAACAATTGAACACAACCACACCAAACAAATCAAATAACCAAAATAAAAGGGAAAAGTCTTAATATATATAATAAACATATATAACAAAACACGTATGTGTTTAGTGCAGGTTGGCATTGAGAAATATGATTATTTGTCCTGTTTTTTGAGAAGACTCTCTCTGTCGCTCTCTGTACCTGGCCTGTACCACTACACTCGCTATCTTTAAAGCATGCGCTC
>JAUMHR010000060.1:16005160-16023675 GCA_032361145.1 Enteromius fasciolatus | reverse complement strand
AAATCTGATGCTGAGCAAAAACTAACAATGCCTCAAAGCCAATGTTGTTAGTAATCTTTAACATGTCCAAGACTGTGATAAAAGGTAAAAAATATCCTGTCCACAACTTCCCTTTATATTGAAAATAAGCCATTTTCAATGTAAAAGGAAATTGTGAACTGGATATTTTTACATTATACCTTTTACATGTTACCATATGACTTAATATATCATGACCATATAACGTAATTTTTAATTCTCCATCCCTGCAGTCCATGCAGAAGGTGCGATTATTGATTAATTGAATGAATCCTAACCTTTATCTGAGCATACTGGAGCTCCTCTCTTTCTGCAGGAGAACACGATTCCTCTCGTTTCAGTTCCTGTAAACACATTCAGTTTGAGAGCTGGATGAAGTGAGTGACACATGTATGACAAGAAGATATGAGACAGAGCTGAGATATGAGGCTATAGTCTAATACATCTTTTCAAAGGCAGGCTATAAAATACAAATACAAAATACAGCCCTTGGTCGACTCTCACAAATTATTTTGGGGAATTCACTATCTATTTGGAGATTAAAGCTTTGAAAATGTAGGCTAACACTTGTGAAAATACCAAAAAGATATCTGGAAAACTAGTTGACTGCTCAGCAGCTAATGTGAGTGTAGTGTAGTTTGTGAGCAGCAGAGGACGCCGCGAGCAGCAGGTGGAGCAGCAGCGCTGAGTCTCTCGGCTCTCGCCGGGTGCAGTGGCGGCGCCTGTAATCCAAGCTACTGGGAGGCTGAGGCTGGAGGATCGCTTGAGCTCAGGGCTTCTGGGCTGCAGTGGACTATGTCGATCGGGTGTCCGCGCTAAGTTCGGGATCGATATGGTGCTCCTGGGGGAGCTCGGGACCACCAGGTCGTCTAAGGAGGGGTGAACCGGCCCAGGTCGGAGACGGAGCAGGTCAAAGCCCCCGTGTCGATCAGTAGCGGGACCGCGCCTGAGAATAGACACTGCAGCACAGCCTGAGCAACACAGAGAGACCCAGACTTTTCACTTTGTTTCTGCATGACGACTGTGAAAGAAAGGTTTAGAGATGATTAAAATGATTAATAATTCAGTGATAATTAAATCGCTTTACTCTTATCAACTCCAGATATGACATTTTTTGTAAATTTGTAACCTCTTTAATTAAACCCCAAAATCACTTGCGGCGTTGCGCTTGTTTGCTAACATCAGAGACACTACTGTATGTCATGTTAAATGATTGGTCCTATATCGCCTCTCTCTGGAAGAAGTGTGATATTTCTGTTCTTCTGCAGCGTCTACAATCTAAGACCAGATGGAGGCGCTGTTTCATACTTTAAAGCATTAATATTGACTGAGGTTGTAAAAAATGTAAAAAAAAAAAAAAAAAATTGTAAAAAACTAAATTATCTGATACATTTTTACAGCAGTTTAATTTAGTGGATGTTTTCATCTGAAACATAACGAAAGGGTAGTAAATTTCAACAATGCACTTGGGCTCTACTGCGTTAATATGAAGGAATGTTCTCTGATGACCATTTTACAGGTGTTTCACCTGAATATTATTTATTTATTTTTATGGTAACACTTTACAATAAGGTTTATTAGTTAACATTATCTAAGAATGAACAATATTTCTACAGAATTGATTAATATCAGTTAATGTTGATTCCAGTAATTACTAATGTATTATTAAAATCACAAGTTGTGTTAGCTAAAGGTACTGTGAACTAACAATGAACAGCTGTATTTTCATTAACAAGATTAATAAAGTTTAATAAAGTGTAAGTGTAATAAATGCACTGTTCATTGTTTGTTAATGTTAGTTCATACAATAACTTCTTTTAACAAATAACACCTTATTTTAAAGTGTTACATTTGTTTTGTAGAATTGACTTGCTGTCATTGACCACCAGATGGCGATATAGTCAAGGCCACAAAACGCAGCACTCGCACCTCTTCAGCATTTTGGCATTTCGCCTTTATTTTAAGCTTTACTTTCGTTGAGAGCAGGTTAAATTTCCGTTTATATTTGGATAGCATCTAAAAACTTCCCTGTCATATCTTTGGAAGGTCATTTTTGCACCTCTTCAGCTGAAAGCGGCCCTGCCGATGTTCTCTTTGTAATATCAGCCTGCAGGGTTTTATCACAAATCCAGGAGATTATGTCTAAGACTCTCAGGCACCTTGCATGTGTCTGTCTTTCACTGTGTGTGTGTGTGTGTGTGTGTGTGTGTGTGTATTTTCCGCTTTCTGAATACCACAGACTCAAAACTCTAATCTTAAAGAGTGAGTCTGTAGTCAGTTTCTGATTTTCTCACTCACCGTCTGGCCCATTTCAATATTTTTTCTGTCAGAGGTTTGTTTCTTAATCTATATTAATGACAAGTTCACATTTAATAGCATGTACACCTGTCTCTTTCCCTCCCCCTAAACAGCTGAGAGGACACACACCCTATATCCTGGTGGGACTAAGAAAGTTAGGTGCACGTATGTGCTCGAGTGTGTGGATACACATGTCTGTGCTCGAGTGTGTGTGTGTGTGTGTGTGTGTGTGTGTGTGTCATATGTAGATAGGAGATCTGTCTCAATCTTTTTCAATCTAAATACCTCCATCACCACCACAGCACCCTGTCAGTCAAAACTAAACAGTCAGTGGCTGAACCCCACGATGGAAAGAGACTGTCATGGTCAAAGAGCAAATTTTGCTGTTGTAGACCTAAAATAAAACATTTGAAAAGCCAAAGTTCATTATAAAGCCGTGTGTATTGGTTGACATTTTGAACTAGTCTTTGTGGTTTTGTGTAGCCACTTAAGGGGCAAAATAGTGCATAATCTGGAAAAAAACCAAACCAAATCTGCATAAAATAAAATAATTTTAAGTCATTGTATTGTTTTATTTAATAAAACAGTTGGGTTTTGTTGTCTTTGTCTTTAGTAATAAAACAAATGTAGTAAAACATGTCAGAAGCTGTGTGTGTGTGTGTGTGTGCGGGTGAAAGAGAACAACCACAGAGCTCTCGCTGCCCACATTATTTTCCCTTTGACTTTATATAAAAGAGACACTTTTCCTCAGTGTTTCTCATTCTCTCGTCTTTCTCTCTCTCTGTTTCTCTGCGTTCCATTCATAGTTCAGTGAGGAAGAATGAGGAGTGAATTGGTGCCATTCATTTCTGGTGAGTGTGACAGTAGCCCTCCAACGCACACACACTTGTTTTTCTTGCAAAGTGGGGACTTTCTACTGACTTCAGTTGTTTTTATATTGAGCTCAGGATGTTTTCTAAATCTCAACCCTCACAGTACGTTTTCTGTGTTTTCGAAATTTCATTAAAATGTAATTTAGTATCTTCAGAAATCTTTCTTATTGGAAACCTTTGGCTGCGTCTCCTAGTGTAGTTGATTTGTGCTTGTTGGGATATTAAATTAAAGAATATTCTGGGTTCAATACAAGCTTAGTCAATGGCATATTGTTTATCACCTCAAAAAATGTTTCCTTTTTCAAAAAGTACCTCATTGTAAAACATTACGTCACAAAATTTGCTCGTATTTAACATGGATTATTTCTTTAAGGCCACAGTGTTGGCCAACTGCACGCATACTGGGCATGCTAAGACCTGTTACTAAACTAAAAAAAGCACCTGACACTGATGGTGGATTTTACTTACCACAGAATCAGTTTCGCTGTCTGACAGACAATAGAAAAACCCCACTGACCTACATGCTGCACACATTCAACAAAATCCAGTCACACAAGACCATTTGGCCCGTCGGTCTCTCTCTCACTAATGAAGAAGCTTCACGCTGTGTGTGTGTGTGTGTGTGTATGCGTAGTCCTGCAGTTGCTGCCGTCATTCAGGCAGAAAAGTGTGTGTGTATGTGAGAAAAGGGGGTGAGGAAGGGAGTGCAGGCGTCATGCTCCATAAAGCCGCTGTGATAGTTTGAGCATACTATTGCTTCCGACACACACTTCCAGCCACTTGTTGCTGTGGATTTGGTTTTGAGAGAGAGGACAGCATGCTAGCTGCCGAGGCCTTCAGGGGTGAGTTACTCCTATCTGATACAGCCAAAATGTGCATGGTATCCTGAATGTCCGAATTTGATCTGCTGTAAAAGGTTAAAGTTTGTATAGTTTAATAATGGTGCTTTTGGCTTTTGAGCAAGTTTAAACCAGAGACACACAAACTGTCATATTCAAATTTAATATCAAATTTGACGCTAAATGCTTTTTATACTCAAAGTACGACAGGATAGGATAGGATATAGAATGTGACAGAATATGGTAGGATAGGGTATGACTGGACAGAACAGGATACGTAGGATGGTATATAGGACAGACTGAGATTCAGTATAGGATAAGATATACATGTCAAATACAACAGGACAGGATAGGATAGGTGGGATGGAATATAGGTTAGGATAGACAAGGACAGGAAATAGTATAATAGACTGGATGGAATATACCTGTAGGATGAGATAGGATGCCATATATGATAGATTAGGACATGATATGATAGAAGAAGATGGGATGGGTTGTGATAGGATATACGATATGATATATTAGAAGAGGACATGGCATAATAGGATAGGATGGGATGGGAAAAGATTAGCATAAAGACACACCTGTAGAATTAAATAGGATAGTTTGGGATATGATGGGATGTATAATAGGCTCTAAGATAGGGAGATATATATGATATGAAGGGATTGGATAGGATGGGATATAGAACAGGACAAGATAGGATGAATATAAGATGGGACAGGACATGATATATATGATATGATGGGGTAATTTTCAATTATTGGTCGAGACCAGATGAAAACTGTACTTGAGACTTAAGACGAACTTGAGTCTGAGAATGACCTTTCCTGGACTTGAGTAGTACAACATTGCTTGTTCTACTGTATTCCATCCCATCCTATCCTTTTCCAATCCTGTCCTGTTCCGTCCTGCCCCGTTATCCTTACCTTATCCTATAAGCACATCCCTGTGAGATGGTGACTATGGCACATCCCTGTTCTTTATTTTGAAAGCTGAGGTATTTCAAAAATATGAATTAGTAATTAAATACAAACACACATATACATTCAACAGTGATGTAATTAATAAAAATTACATAAAATTTAATTAAACACAAATGTAAAACGATACAGTGTGTCACAAACAAGACCCTTCTGGGTGGGTAGAGCATAGCAATGCCCGCTTTTGAATTGGGCAGTAGATCTTTGATTTTAATTGTAGATATTAGTCTAAAACTAAGTGAAAATTGGGAGCTGTGGTGAAATATAGTGCTTCTTAAACTACCCTCCAAAGAAAAAGTCCCCAGTAATCTCACATGTGTCCAGAGTCTCAGAAGACCCCTCAACAATCTCAAAACTGCACCAAGATGCCAAGGAATTTTAGAAGAAACAATGGTGATACTTTGAGCTACAATATGTCCATGCTGACCTTGAATTCTGATTGTAAAAATGAAAACAATTGAATCTATTATGAGGCCTCATCCACTGGTTCACTCAGGTGATCAGATTTACGATCAGATGTTAATCATTACATGTGGTCATTCTTTTGAATTATGAAAACAATGTCCTGTTCTCATTTTGTAGAACCTGACCAGTTAAACATTGTCAATGTTTTATCTACATATGTCTGTGCTTTCTGTGGTCTCAGACAGAAACTGAGTCACGGCTCTTCATAGCCAGGCGTGGCACACACACACACACACCTGTTTTCAGCCATGTAGAGGGGAATGTGTCACATGCAACCACGCTCAGCAAATATTAATATTAGTCAAGGCCATGGGGATTCCCACAGGCTTTGTTGAAGGATCAGACTGTTCCCTTTGGATATTCGGCAATAAATGGATACGAGAAAGTCAAAAGGTCATCCGATCAGAATAAACTATAGAAAACTGGGTGGTTTTCGCAAGTAATCTGTATTGTGATTGTGCTTGATATCAATAGTAATGTGCTGATAAAGCATGATTCATCTCGGAGTCATGCCCCGAGGTTAACCTCTTGGGTTAATTACATTTCACTGAGTGTGACGACAAATATTGTATCAACTAAACAATGAAAGTAAAGATGTTTATGTGCCGTTCACACAGACAGCTACTTGCAGAAGAAGTGTAACCATTTACAAGTGGTGACATGAGTGACAAGTGATGATTTATGTGCAAATGTGATGCTATGGGTGACTGCCAACGGCAATTTAAACAGTAAAGCACCTGTAATGCTTGGCAAGATAGTCAAACAGGAATGCCTTGTATTTACCTGAGGGCCTTCAGTGATTATTCAGTGTCAGTCAGGGTGTCAAGAACAGGGCCTAATTCCCACTTAATTAACTCAAGCTTGATTCTCCCTAAAGCAAATCAAAACTGCAATCAACGAACAAGTTGCTAGTTAATCAAAACTATATAAAAAAAAGTTGTGTTAAATATTGTTACGGACTGGAGTCTGCTTAACTGTATACACCGCAAAATATCAGTGTCGCTTAAGAGAAAACTCTACCGATTGCATTCCAAAAATACTACCAAAAATAACAAATCAGGTACACTGGAAGACATATATATTTCAGGCTATCCTGGGAATGCTCCTTTACAAATGATTTATTAGCCTACATACAAACAGTATTTGCATTTCATAAAAAGATTTTATAAAAATTCTTCATTGTTTTTTACCTTGATAGCAACATTCATTATTTAAAGAGTTCCAGGGTGATTTTTGGTGAATGTAGGAAGTCATTTCCCCTCAAGGAGTCCTATGACCATGTTTGTCTAATATCTGACAACCAGAGAGTGTCTAAAAACAATTTTATTAGATATATATGCCATAGAACACAACTTCATAGGCCTATCTGATTTCACGTCATATCTAATGCAATGGCATAGACGATTAATTTTCTCCAATTCGATACCCATTTCCCAGATTTCGAGGTAATTCAGTCTCGCTCTCAATTTCGCAACTGCGTAACCACTTAAAAACGTTTGCAGAAGTGAGTAGAACACGTCTGTGATATTTTAAACAAACTTCATCATGTCTAGACTACGAAAAAGGTAACAAAAAATGATATCTCTTAATAAAATATTAAAATAACTACTAGAGAGTAAATGCTCTAGTCATTCAGTTATGTCTTACTCATAAACGTGATGTCAAACGCGATGTGTTCCGACACAAGTAGCTATTTGTGTGAGATATGTGCCCTTGTGAGACGGTGACTTACCTGTTGTGTTCTCACTTGCACGGAAGTGCACATAAAGGTTGGGCAGGTAAGCGCACGCGCTGAGTCTGTCTGTCCAGGTGAGCTCAGACCTGCTCGCGCTTACATGCTCGCATCCCGAGTTCGCTCGCTTGAGAATATGAACTTTATTTTTTCCTCCTTTGATCAGAAACCGTGAGGACTAATGGGGATTGTTTCACTCTGCATTGTCCTTCACTTCTGGCTCGGCACTGTCGGAGGTAAGACTGAAGAAATTTTGATCAATCACAAATACAGAAAATACGTGGGGTTTCGTTCCTCATTCAGCGTTTAATTCCGCCTTTCAATCAGTCACTTAGAGCAATATGAAGACAAAAAAGAAAAAAAACATGTCATTAAACTATATCTGTTTTGTGTAGCCTAACTCATTTTGAACATCTGCATCAATATGACAAAACCTATTTAGATTATGCAAATCTGTCACTTTAAATCCTCTAAGGGCATAGTTTCTCTTTAATTACATTTAAACGGTTTAATATTTACGCCTCATCTCATGTGTTTAATGTAGCTATGTAAATAAAGTTATTGTTACTGTCAAAATTATGTAAATGCTCATTATGTGAAGATATTAATCACCTTCAAATGTTACAGACCTTTAAACAAGGTATTTAGAACAAGAAAGACATGACAACAAAACTAACATAGAAAATAATACATGTAAGTTATAACCAGTTTTAAAAAAATGCTACCCTGGTGCATGTTGGGAAGAAAGATTGGGACCGAACCACAAACCCATTTTCTTTTTCTAGGGTAAGCATTTTTGCACTCACAAATGCGTCAGTCTATCTCATCTGCTGTTTATTGGTTTCACCTAGAAAGACCTAGGCCATTGTTATAACGGAACAGAGCCTGCACAAGTAATGAAATACAGAAACTTGATTTAAGATGAACTTTTAATGTCAATTTAGTCTTCTTGCTGCTTTGACTACTTTTTGGCAGACAGAGAGCAAAACTATCAGCTGACTCTCTATGGTTTTGATGTTGCGTGAGAAACTTTGTTGCATTGAAAAAAGCGAACCGCATCCACAAACCACGCTGTGCTGTGTCGTGTGCAGGGACGTGTTCTCAATTTAACGCTCTCTCCTGTGACGAGTGTCTGCAGCTGGGCCCACAGTGCGCCTGGTGCACACTACAGGTAACACAACTGCTTTTTGCTTTAAAATTTTTCATAATGCATTGGGACAAACTCTTCTTGAAGGGAAAGTTGACTCCAAAAAGGAAGTATTATACTAGTACAGTACAACATATAGTAACAATGGTTGTAAATGATACTTCACATCCTCTTTTTAATTGAAAAATAGCCATCAGGAAGGCGCTATTGGGCACACTGGAATATATATTTAAGGGCTCTTTTGTCTTATTGTCAGTGGGCATATTTTGTATAATTGTTGACATTAGTGTTTTTTTTCTTTGACGTATTTATGTTTTGTGAAAAGAAGTCAAAGAAGAAGCCAAAGACAAATTACCATATAATAGATAACCCTAGTGAAAAAATGCAAAAATGTTTAAAACGTGTATGCTACCAACATATTTGCATATTTACGGTAATTGTGCATAAGTCACATCTAAAGATATACAGAAAGATATTTTATTGTGCTGAAGTGGAAGTACAGTATACTTCAGGTACACACCGATATTATGCAAAGATCATACAATCCTTATTAATGCTGATATTAAAACACATTTTAGGCATAATATTAGCAAATGTGCCCTGTGCAATAAATAAATACTCCAAATAACACGATATGTCAACAAAAAGTTAATGGTTTTGAAGGATGCATAGAATTATAATATGAAAAAAATATAATATGGCTTTTTTTGGCAGTGTTAGCAAAAATAATTAAAATGATTGTTTATCCAGAATTTCACTGACTTCTTTTCAATCGACGAGAGATGCGACACACCCGAGGCTCTTCTTCAGAAGGGATGCTCCGGGGAATTTGTGGAGTTCCCCGTCACGAACGCCAAGGTGCTCAAGGACCAAGGCTTAGGAAAGAGCGCCAGCCTCACTAACGCTTCATACATCTCACCACAAAAGATGCGCCTCCAGCTTAGACCAGGTAAAAAAAAAAATGGGTGACACAGATTTGAAAATCAAAGAAATGTCTCTCTGCCCACAGCTGCTCCTCTGCTGGGGAGGTACTTCCCCGGATGGAACGATTAGAAAGATTTAGTCATTCAGAGACAGAAAGCTAAATGCAGACGAACTACACAATGTCTACTTGTGCCAAACATCACACTGACCTGGAAAACATTTGCACCACCCTGGAATCTCAGAATGTAAACTTGTGCCATTTTTGAGCTCTGTTTGTCATTTCTCTTCCACAGGAAGTCAGCTGACCTTTCAGATTCAAGTGCAGGAACCGGAGGACCATCCAGTGGACATTTATTACCTGATGGACCTGTCAGCATCGATGAATGATGATCTGAAAATGACCAAAGACTTGGGCACGACTCTCTCAAAAGAGATGGCTAAGCTTACCAGCAAATTCAGGCTAGGATTCGGTTCCTTTGTGGAGAAACCAGTTCTGCCTTTCATCAAGATAACGCAAGAAGAGTTGACCAATCCCTGCAGGTGATTCCCTCCATATCCTCCAATCCCTCCATAATACGCCAGATCTGAGGGGTCTGCCAGTATAAACCCAAGAAGAAGGATGAATGCGACATCAGTGGGGGGGAGTGTGATTTAATTTCAACTGATCATTTTTATGACCACTGAGCTACGTCACATGACATCATCGTCCATTTAGAAGTGAGCGATGAACCGTTTTAGACAATTGAAAGCCGTTTTTAATCACGCTTCTCTTTTGCAGGAGTGTTGATTTTGAATGTCTCCCCACATTTGGATACCGACACCTACTGTCATTAACGAGCAGTGCTGACAAGTTCAATGAGATCATCTCGAAGCAGCAGGTATCTGCGAACATCGACGTGCCCGAGTGCGGTTTTGACGCCATCATGCAGGCGGCGGTGTGCGGGGTGAGTCGCTTATTTCCATTCAAATGATTGGCTTTAATGGAGGAAACACCATTTTGTTCCAACTTCTGGAAATGTCCCTGTTAACTCAGGACAGGATTGGCTGGAGAAACGATTCCATCAAGCTGTTGGTGTTTGTGAGCGACGCAGATTCTCATTTTGGGATGGATAGTAAAATGGCCGGCATCGTAGTGCCCAATGATGGAAAGTGTCACTTGGATGACAATAATGAATATTCCATGACTGCCCATCTGGTAAGGTGAAGTCTGCAGCTTCAGTTCCTGAGGAATCAGGAAATTCGAATCACTGAAAAGGAATATTCCAGGTTACATTGACTAAAAATTAAAGGGTTACCTGCTAAAAAAAACAATAGAAGCCCAATAGAAACCATTACAGAATCTCAAATGGTTTACATTAAAATGCCATTATGAACCATTAAGTTTTCCAGTAAAACCATTACAGAATTCCTTTTTGTAGTGTGTTTTGGCCATTTTTCCAATAGGATTTAACGTCCCACCAATAGAATACATCACACACCAGTAGACACAATTATACTTTCCATTAAAACCAATACAATTCCCATTATAACCATTAAACCCATTACATTTTCTACTGTGTTTTGGCCAGGGTTTTATTGTTTTTCTCAGCAGGGACTTCACCACAAAATGAACATTTTGTGAGTAATCTCTTATGTATATATATATATATATATATATATATATATGAATGCTGTCAAATGATTAATCCTGATTAATCCCATTCAAAATAAATGTTTTTGTTTTGTGTGTGTGTGTGTGTACTGTGCACATTATATATGAGGCCAAACATTTTTGTGTAAACTGAATTGAACTGAATTCAACAATGAACTGCCTTTAACTGAAAATGTGTTTACAAAAAGTGTCTATAATCTATGTTTGTGCACAATTTCCCTATTTAATATGTAAAGCTGCTTTGATTGTACCTTTATTGCTAAAAACGTTATATAAATAAAGATAACTTGACTCGAAAGCATTTACAGTAATTATACAGAGGATTATTTTTCAGATGCTGTCAATGTAACCTATATTTAACCTGGAATATTCTTTCACAACGTATTTATTATTTAATTACTATGTTGTAAATCTAAATTAATTGAATACTGATAACAAATGAATGTAGGTGTGGTCTTTTCTCCTGCAGTATTTCTTGTCTGACTGAGTGCCTTGTTTTTGGTCCTTTTTTTCATCTGTATTTATAGGAGTACCCAACATTAGGGCAGCTTGTGGACAAACTGGTTGAAAACAATATCCTCCTTATATTCGCCGTGACGAACAATCTGAGGCAGAACTATGAGGTGAGAAAAGCGTAAGGGATTTTCTCTCTCATGTTTATTCATATTAGGCCACAAAGAGGGAAACAAAAAGGCATGTGTTTTTCTGTGCATGTGGAACCTGAGAGGACCTGATTGAAGATATATCAGTGTGTGAATAGCCTGTGTGAATCACTAGTGTATTCGGTTCTCTCTTAAACATGTTCGAACACAGTATTTAACACATCATCCAGGCCGACCTCTCGTGACACAAATATTTTATGTTTTCTGAGTTCTCCTTTTCTTCCCTCTTCCCTCCCTTTCTCCATATCGCTCTCCCACATCTCAAATTCTGTGGCTGCTCTCCAGGAGTTTGCAGTTGATGTTTAACCACCTTTTTCTGCCTTTCTGATAGAATTATGCTAGTCTGATTCCTGGTGCTACTGTGGGGGTGTTGGCACACGATTCAAGGAACATTCTGGAACTCATCATGACCTCATATAAGGTACAGTTAGTCTTCACGAGACTGTGTAACAAGGGTAATGTTGAAAGTATTCCTAGAAATAATAGCTTTATTAGGCCAACTTTCATACATTTGATGAGCATTGCACATGTTTTTATGCTTTGCAAACTTGAGCGTTTGGATTTCTGTGTGTTTTGCAAATCTTCCTGATTTAAGGAAATGTTATTTTGCCAGCTGACGTAAATGAAGTTTCCTAAAATGTTAATGATTTAGCGATCAGTTCAACTGGGTTGAGCTTTTGAGTTCTGTAAAATGAATAGCTACAGTTGCAAATGTACGTTTTGTTGTTGTAAATGTTTTTATGAAAGAAACCAGAAAAATATAATACATTAAAAATGCTAGACACACACAAAAAAAAACAGAAAACAATAGTTTGCATACATTCCTTAGTCAAAAAAATAATGTATTTAATATACATTTATTTCATGGGACATGTGTAGTTCAAATCTATGAACATATTTACATATTTACTTGACTTACTGTTATAAAAAATGATAATTAACTATATTTGGTGTACTGCTTGTGCACAGTGCACGTTTCTTAAAATTTAGCTTAATGTGCTTTAATGTCACTGTTGATGAGAAATGTGTAGTTTTTAAACAATACTGGTCTTTAAATGCAAGATATTTAAAGTGTACCTGAAGTACACTTGCAAGTTCCACTTTAGTACAATCAATATCAGCATTACTTCCACACAAATTATTCAAATATACCAGTTTAATATACTAAAAGTACAATTGCAGGGTATTTTATAAGTGTATAAACATATCAATGTATTTGTAGTGTATGTGTCATGTTCAAATACATTTTACTGTATTTATTTTTCACTAGGGGTTACCAAATGTTGGAGAGAACTAGTTATTGACAAATATTTTTCACGTAGACTTGCATCTTATCTGTTCAGTGTTTCCCTTCCCTTTAACCCCTCTGCTCATTTTCATGATATCGGCCGTGTTCACGGAGCGTGTCTGCACTCGTTCTACGGCTGTTGTTTGATCTCTGTTCTCCATCCCCCATTCTCTCTTACCTCTGCTTGCACTCCAATTTACATCCCACCCCTCCATAAATTACCTGAGCCCTGCACATCCCATCCCACCCTATAGTGGTGTATTACTGAAGTGTAAAACCTCAATAAATAAAGCTAGTATATGGTCATTTTATTACACACTCTCAGAAAGAAAGGTACTGGGGTTCTACCTTTTAAAAAGAGACACTTTTGTACCTCTTAGGTTCAAATATGCACACTTTAAGTACTGATATGTACCTAAAATAGGCCCTTTAGGTATAAACATGCACCTTTGAAAAAGGTACCACCCCAGTGACAGCTTTTGTACCTTTTTTCTGAGAGTGATTATCAGGATTTAGATATTTCTGCATTAACATGAATGGCAGGAAGCGGGATATTATACCTATCATATATCACTTTAAGAGCAATATACTGTTACACATGCTTTCTTTCTTAGCTGTTTGCTTTCACATAAGACCTAAATTACTGTGTTTACAAGAATGCTTGCAAAGACAGGCATAACATACACAAATATGTGTATTTATCCAATTAAGCCTATAAAGCAGCAAAGATAACTTAGTTTAATCCTCCAGCTCATGTGTATGCGCCTTTTTGACAGCGCTGTTTTCTTTTGCTTCTAATACATTTTTTTAAGTTCTGAGTAGAAAATGATCAGCCTCTTCACTGCGGTCTTGATTGGTTCGAAGACAAGTTTTTACATTAAAGCACTTTATTTTACAGTCCTGTTACTCATGTAGATACTATGTATTTTTTATAGTATTTACAATTACTAGGTAATAACTAGGTACTAACCTTGAACCTACCCCTAGACCTAACCCTACCCCGTATAGGTACCTTATATTACCAGTACTTTCTTGGGTCGGTACTGTACTTTAAAATGAAGTGTAACCACAAAAAGGATACTGTTCAAGCATTAACTGTTTATGTCTGTTGTTTGATTGACAGGAGCTGAGGTCAGAGATCGATCTGGAAGTGCTGGGCAACACTGAAGACCTGCAGCTTTCCTTCACGGCCCTCTGTCAGGACGGGGCCATCGTCACCGGACATAAAAACTGCTCCAATGTCAAAGCTGGGGATGTGGTCAGTTCTTTATTCAGTCCTTCCTTACAGTAACACTACCCTAGTAGATTAAAACAGGAATGAGTAATGACTCATTCATATCTTCGACGAAATAACAAACGTGTCACATCATGTTTTTTTTATTTATAATATTGATATGGTTTGTTGCTCTCATTGTGCTGACATGACAGAATTTCAACAAGAGGTTAAATAAATCTAACTTCTTGACAGTTGCAAATATAACTCGTCAAACATGTTTTGAAAATGTTTACGCAATATGTTGCGAAATATGTTTTGTGGAGATGACTTGTATTTCTCAAAACGATTCAAGCAAAATTGATCTTTCCCACTCAGGTATCTTTTAATGTTACGATCAAGTTAAACGGCTGTCTTGATGGTCCACGGCGGTTTTCCTTGCGGCCGGTGGGTTTCCAAGATGCCCTGGAGATCGAACTGGATTCTCAATGTGTCTGTGACTGTCATCAAAGCCCCGAAGCGAACAGCACCTTTTGCAGCCGAGGGCACGGGACGCTGGAGTGTGGCACGTGTTTGTGCAATCCAGGTTTCGTGGGGCCGAAATGTGAGTGCACAGAGGGCCAAGAACATATCAGCGACTGCAGGTGAGAGCAAGCGTAACAGAGAGTTTCCTGTGAGGCGTGCAGGAATGCTGTAATGTAAGATTATGTGTGTGGCAGGGCGCATGAAGGTGCGGAGATGTGCAGCGGATTGGGAGAGTGTTTCTGCGGACAGTGTGTGTGCCACCCGTCCAGTTTCGGACGCGTGTATGGGCCGTACTGCGAGTGCGACGACTTCTCCTGCCTCAGGTTCAGAGGAGAGCTTTGTGGAGGTCAGTACACAGTGTAGCCCTTTTAGTCAAGGGGAAAGAAAGCGCTGACACAGTGGTAGAGATATTTGATCTGAGGAATGTTAATGAAAGAACAACACGCTGATAATTGCTAAAACAGTTGCTATACTCGGGAGGACATGGGCGGAAGGGTTTAATGCGGGCCATCCCATGTGTATATGGGACACACACACACACATATATATATATGCATATCAGTGCAACCCAGTCTCACAGCAGTTGGTGATTTAGTCACATAATTTAATTTAATCTATTTATTCGTGGCAGGGACAAGTCTATTTCGTCATTTTCGTAAGTCCAAGTTTCGTAAGTAGTTTTTTAAACTAATGCATTTCAGTTGGATGCATCTTAGTTTAAAAAATGTGCTGGACTAAAATAACGAAATAAACATGTCCCTGCCACAAATAAATACAGTGAGACTGGGTAGATCAGTGCAAGTGTGCTATTTGACCTTTTTATATTTACTTCAGGACTGTCAAGTTAGGGTGATTCTCACAGTTATTATGTGTGATAAAAAACAACAACTGTGAAAATAATGAATTAAATTATAAAACATGAAGCTTAAAGTGTAACGTTCAATTATAAAATAAAAAATATGTGACCGTGGACCACAAACCAGTCTGTTCATACTGTACATCTGAACATCTATGTAAGCTGAAAAAATTGATATACCATTTGTTAGCATTGGCAATATTTGGCCAAGATACAACTATTTGAAAATCTGGAATCCAAGGGTGCAAAAAAATCATAATATTGAGAAAATCACCTTCAACGCTGTCCAAGTGAAGTTTTTAGCAATGCATCTTACTAATCAGAATGGACGTTTACAGTAGGAAATTTACAAAATTTCTACATAGAACATAATATACATTTTTTTGCATACAAATATACCGTGCAACTTTTTATTTATTTTTTATAAAAAAAATGCATTTAATTAAAAATCTTTGTTTAAAAGTGAATACATTCATAACACAATGTAATGCTTCCATATCGAATTAAGGTATCATTTGTTCATGCTTGTTTGTGTAGGTCACGGGGAATGTGACTGTGGCGAGTGTGTGTGTGACAGCGGCTGGATGGGAGAGTTCTGTAACTGCAGCACCAACAACAGCTCGTGTGCATCTCCGGATGGTTCAATCTGCAGCGGACGGGGCAAGTGTGTGTGTGGGAAGTGTGAGTGCACCGTCCCCGGAGCCTCAGGAGAGTGGTGCCAAAGGTGCCCAACCTGTGAAGACATCTGTAGCTTCCCCAGGTAAAAACATTATCTGGCATTGAAAGCAGGTTGTTTTAGCTACAATCTGGTTTAAATCATTGCGGCTGTCCGATTTGTATTTTTTAGTCTACTAACACTCTAATGACTAATGGATCCATCGATATTTGAAAATTGGTTTCTTATTGCCCGTTTTAAATTGACCTCTGGCTTTCAAGGCAGTTTTCCTCATGACTACTGTGTGTGTGTGTGGGCAGCTCTGTGTGTTTTTATGAGTCTTCTTGTCCACTCATTTCCAGAGGGCATATCTGAACACCAAAAGGCATGTGGCAGCTCTGCAGTATTGCATTTCCTTCCCACTAAAGGTCCTGTCACCCTGCGGGTCATTTGACTCCGTGATAGAGCGATACAGAGAGAATGAGACTGAAAATGAGAGAGTGCATCTCTGAGAAAAACACTCACAAAGAACACAAAACAAAGCTTCCTCTAGAGACGAACTCTCTGTGGGGTCGACAGGATTTTTTGTAATGTTGTCTTTGTGTCCCCTAGGTCTTGTGTGGAGTGTCACCTCAATGCTAAGGACCCGCTGAACGAGTGTGCCATGAAGTGCAACTCCCTACATGTCATTGTCAGCAATTCCACAGGTCAGAATCCATTGTTTTGTTCTCTGCAGTGTCCACACATCAGTGGTCACATGGTCAGTTGTCTGTCAGGCAAAATGTTTCATTTAATGCATAACTTTTAAAAGGAACAGTATAGCTATAAATGAACTTTTTGTCATTATTTACTCACCTCATGTGATTCTAAACCTTGCATATTCCAAGTCTTTACAGAAAATAAAGATACTTTTGGCAAGCTGCTTCAACATTTAATTTATAAAATTGACTAATATCTTATTTTCTTGATGTAGAAAATCCTAAAACGTCCCTCAAATCCTTTAAAAAAACTGAAAATATGATGAAAACAGGCTGCAGCCTGCTCAAAAAAAAGCATTAGTAGCTAATGCATAAGTACAAGTACTTAATGCAACAGACACTAGATACAAGTAAAATAAGTACTAGTAACGTGAAAATGAATACTAATACATTTTAAGGATTAGTGCTTAAAACTTGCTTGCCATATACTTTCATGCTGGTTCCTTTCAAAACCTCAAATGTGTCTTAATATACTCTTATAAGCACATACAACGCAGACATCCTTTAGAACGGCCCTCTTGACCCTTCACAAAGGGAAACAAGCTACTTAGCTTGTTATGTAGAGAGCCTATTGTTAGGGCCCACTGGGTTTTAAAACCCTTGAGTGTCTATACAAGATCAGCCTATTATATGAACCCTGAGATCACAACTCAACTGGTGCTCTGAAGACTGGAAGACAATCAGAAGACACAAAACACTGTCTGTCTTTAATAAAGACATGAGAGGGACAAAGGAAAGAGATATAATGAGACTGAAGGGAATAAAAAAAGTTGAGTGGGATAATATCGTACATACATGATTTGTTTTATATATATATATATATTCTGTAAAATGAATAATTGCTATTAATCGCATGCAAAATAAGGTTTGTTTACATAATGCACGTGTGTACTGTATTTACTATGTATATACTATGCATATACTTGTTGTATATGCATTCATATATTCTTCTCATGTATATATATATATATATTTAGGCGTGTGTGTATGTTTGTGTGATTTATGAGGACACAAATTTGTATAATGACATGGATATGACATAGGTATTACGATATGAAGGTGCTTTATGAGGACTTTTTCGGTGTCCCGTACTTCAAATGGCTTAGATAATTATTTTTTAAAATCTAAAAATGCACAGTTTCCTGTAAGGTGTAGGTTTAGGTGTAGGGTCAGTGTAGGGCAATACCACATACAGTCTGTACGGTATAAACACCATTACACCTATGAAGAGTCCCCATAAACCACAAAAATCAACATGTGTGTGGGTGTGTTACATGCCTCTGCTAAATGCATAAATGTAATATATTTTTGTTTTCAGATTTTGAAGAGAGTCGGGCGGCATTGTGCGTCTTACAGAATGAGGACAACTGTCTAGTATCGTTCAGCTTGGTGGACAGTGATCACGGCAGCATCATTTACAACCCCAAGCTTTACGGTGAAACTAATGACTAATTTTAATGGTTTACTGCATTAAAATACATAAACACATAAAGTTTAACATACACATGGTGGCATTACACGTTAAAATGAAGTTGTTATATTTTTAATTGTGTGTGCATGACTCTCCTAACAGATTGCCCAAAGCCACCAAATGCACCATTGATTGCTCTGGGCGTGTCCATGTCTGTC
>JAUMHR010000060.1:15959488-15969501 GCA_032361145.1 Enteromius fasciolatus | reverse complement strand
CATGCATTAAACTTATGTAGCGCATGGATAATTGCGCGTGCATCTATTAATCATTTTGAGTCTAAAATCATTCCATATATTCCAGTCTTTAGAGAAACTGAAGACAGTTATGCTGCTTAATATTTTTCTGTATTTTTGTTTGTTTGTTTGTTTTTTTATTAATGGAAAGTACAAAATAACAGTGTTTATTTGAAAAAGAGATTTTTTGTAAAATATTAATATTAATAAAGTTTTGTAGTCATTTTCGATAATTTTAACAACTCCTTGTTAAATACAACTCTTACTTTTACTCTAAAGAAAAATTTCTTTTCATAAAAAAAGTACTGCCTCAACTTAAAATTTTTTACATTTTTTTAAATTTTATATATATATATATATTTATATATATATAAATTGATTTTGGATAATTTTTAATGTAAAAATAAAAAAAACAACTTGTGGTATATATCCAAATTATATATCCATTTTTTTTTTTTTATTTTTTTTTTTTTACATTAAAAATAATTCGAAATCAATTATGTGTTCAAAAGAACAACTTCTTTAGATGACAGAAGTAAAGAAAGAAATTAGACTGTACAGAAATCCACAGATAACACCAATACACATTAATCACACAGTCACACAAAGCTGATGTCGTTAACATTAACAGTTTGAGAGAGGTCTGGGTGGTTTGGCCTAAAATTAAAATCTCGATTAATTGAACATTTTAACTCGTTTACGATTAATGAACGATTATTTTATTTATTTTTTTGCCCCTATAGTTCACTGACAACTTTTGTACAGTAAATATGCTCACATATTACAAGTGAGAGATTTTTGAACGAAGGGTGCATTACTTGATTTTAAAATAATTGAAGGAAACCTGAAATTAAAGCACACATTGCCTAAAACAGTCACTTTGTTCTTATAAAATAAGTAAAAATAAATAACAAAATAAATTATTTTCGATGTTTTTTTTTAAATTAAAAGTCGAAAATAAGCAGTATCTCTACTAAATAAATAAAATAATATATCTTGTATATCCTGTCCTATTCATTTCTTGAATCTTCTGTAAACAAATATTTTAATGTGCAGTGTATCCATGTAAACAACAGACTGTTGTAATGAAACAATCTTAAACACGTTTGCATGAGGTGATCTCGTGGGAATGAAGCGAGCAAACTCAATGTTCTAGTGTCCAACTACGCACAAATAGTGTGATTTATTCGCGCAAGTCGCGTCTGGTGTGAACGTAGGGTAACGTAACGGAGCGGGGTCACGTGACTTCACACTCGATAGTGTTTTTAAAGGGAAAGTAATCGAAATAATCGACCTGGAAAAATTTGATTGATTATAGGTTGTAAATGTCGATTTTGATTAATCGCCCAACCCTAGTTTAAGAAGAATTAAGTATAACAATAATAATAATTTGCATGGTTTGATGTGATCTGAACAAACCTTTCAGTTGCTTCGATCTAATCACCATTGAAAGTGCTGTGCTTTTTTTAATCAGAACATAACTGGCAGACATGTGAAAATTTTGTTGCGCGAGAAAATTCATATTTGTCATTTTAATCCATATTAACCCATTTGATTCTTTAGAAATGATTTCTATATGAACTCTGTGTGTGCCTTTATGAAAGTGCTTGTGACCGATGTGTTTTCTAAGGGTTCTGTTTTTTTAAGGGAAGTGCCAGCTGTCTTTAGTCGGTGACCTTGGGTGTGCGAAGAGGTATAAAGTGGGGAAAAACAACCCCCTCCTTTGTGACACTCAGCAGGGAACTGTATGATTGTGCACCATTCTTGCAAGAATTAAATCTTTTTAAAAAGCAATTGCTCTATTTGTCTTCTTGACCGAGAGTCTCTGAATTTTTGCCACAACACTTTGGAAATACGTCCAAGACATAGTATCTGTAGTTACAAAGTACAGTGAATATCCTGGTGTTGTTGACTGACAGCCACACATAAACCTCGAAACAGTTCAGATAAGTCCACAAATAGCTGCAGTTGCAGGTTTCAAACGGAGATAAATGCTTTTATTCACTGACTGTGTGAACGATATATACTGTATATATATTATACATTTTTGTTTGTTAGAATCATATAGTAGTTGTACATCATCGCAATCAACTTCCTTTTAAAACATGAAGTGAATGGTGGTTTAAAGAAGCCGTTTAAATCGTGTGGCGAGATGAGAGATTTTGATATGTGTCATTAAACTGTTCACTAAAATAAAACTACATTTACCCCATATTTCCACTCTGAGGATCATTGGATTTTATTTATCATTTGTTATCATTGAGTCATTTGTTCCTCTGAGTTTGTGTCAGAGGGAAGATTTGTCAGTTTTAGCTACACAAACAGTATGAATTCCTGTTCCTCTGTTTCTCAGGGATGCACACAAGCGGGGGGAATTCTAACGGGGCACCCTGTGAGTTCCCCTTTCTCTATAATGGGACCTGGCACCACAGCTGTCTGCCTGCCACTGGAGACAAGACCCTTGATTGGTGCTCCACCACAGCAAACTATGATCAACAGGAGAAGTGGGGGAATTGCCTGAAGTATGGTAAAGTTTACTTCTCTCAACCACTACTGGGGTTTTTCCAGAAAACAACTAGGAAGGCGAAGTGCATGTGACTCATCGTACAAAACACTGAGGCAATAAAATGCTAGTTAGCATATAACAAGGCAAATTCAAATAATCAATACAATACAGAGATTGACTTTTTTCAAATTGAAAGTTAGTGTTATTACAATTATTTCTTTATTTAACAAAAAAACAATGTATGCAGAAAACTATTAAAACTATTAAAATATTAATTTATTTATTTAAAAAAAAGTTAAATAAATTTTAAATTCCATTAAAAAAAAAATTAACATAAAGGAGTTGTTAATTGCATTATTTTAAAATGTTTTATTAGGTGCACTTATAATGTTGGTACCATTTTTACATGAAACAATTGTCACAATTAATAATACATAAAAAAGATAATTTCAGAAAACTTGCAGGTTGTTTTTAAAATGCTTTGCTGTTACACACAAAAAAAATCAGAAAATTAGATTTCTGAATTTATGACTGCTTTAAATCATTTATTAATTAATATATGTTTCTGCACACATCTATGAACTCTTCTTATCTAAATAAATAAATACATAAAATATTTCTCTTTTTATTCAGAAAATATTAACAACTTTCATATTTCGATTTAAATAAATGCCAATAATAAATACTGTAAGAGATACGGGTTTTGTAAAAGTTGTTTTTCTGTGAAAACAATGCCACAGATCTGGTTCACATTTATGCAGAACAATTTAGTCAACCGTTCCGCCTCCATACTGACCTACTTGCTAGGTTTTAAGTGGAACTCATGCTGGTTAAAGCTGCCCTTTTTACACTGTTCTGTTCTCACAAAGACTATGTTGCACATTCCTTTAATATGATTTATTATACTTTTTGAAGAAACATGAAAAAGATTGTGACTCTTCAAAGGTCAGACACAGAAAGAATCACATGAGTAGGAGTCAAACACATGGAGGTTTGTATAATGAAAGAGTTGTAACTAACCTCCTACCTGTTTTCTTTTATTTAGTGAAAGGATGCATTAATTTATGGGAGAAAGCCCCTTTGAAAGGACTCTGCTATCAGGTGGTCTCCACAGCGGTGGTGACCTGGCATGAGGCACGGGATGCCTGCCGCAGTCAAGGTGGAGATCTGCTCAGCGTGTCTAGCCCTGAAGAGCTTGAATTCTGTAAGACTAAATTCTCATTCTGTTATATATATATGTGTGTGTGTGTGTGTATGTGTGTTGTTCAAAAGTTTGCAGGGTTTTTTTATTTTTTTTATTTATTTTTTTTTTAAGTTTTTTGATATAAGTTTAGTCAAAATACAGTTTAATACACTAAAAATATTATTAAAATGATTATATTTAATATAATTACAATTAATATATTTTAAAACAATTACATATATTTTAAACATTTTAAAACAACTACTTATGCATCTCCATTCATATTCTTCAAATGCTATCGCCGTTTCATCTTAACGTGGACTGACACCTCTGAGCGGACCGTTAGTAGGTTGGCTTTGTTTAAAATCCCCTAACTTCATACCACTTTGCAATCCTTGCTCCATGGCTGACTTAGCAACACTGACTCAGCCAATAGCATAAGTTTAGAGGCGGGGCTATTTGTTTGTCCGACCAATAGCAGCTGTTGGGAAACCCGTTTGAAAACACTTATTATTTTTGGTGTCGAAATTATATACACATTACACATCTCACAGCTTTTTATATTTACTTTATTTTGTATTCATTGTTTGTCTCCTTCCTCCTTCAGTTAAAAATCAGGAAGACCTGCCAAGCAAGCTGTGGATTGGCTTAAACCATCTGGACTGGATGCAGGGTTGGCAGTGGTCAGATGGATCAGCTTTATCTTTTGCCCCTTGGGAAACAGGTGATTTTAACCAGAAATGTGTACGTGATAAAGAAGCTTGCAGATGTTCTTTAATGCTTTAAAGGGATAGCTCAACCGCATGTTGTTGTGGTTAATGCTTGGAAGAGGTGAAATCTCTGACATGATGTTTTCCATTTCCAAACATTTGTTTCCTTTGCAACCTACTTGGCCACCGTCTGTTGTGCCCTACCTACATCTACAGTACATTATATTTACGGTGTGACAGTTATTCAGATTCACAGTGATTTAGGTTAAGCAGATCAAGGAAGACCAGTTCTCTTATCTTATTTTCTCTTATCTTGGTACAAGTGTACTGTGCAGCCACTGACAATGGCTTTTCTGTGAGTGTTAATGTGGCAGTGTGTGTGGGCATACAAGGATGGTTGTTTTGCTAGAATAACAAACTGATGACTTGAACAGCGTATTCATGCAGTAGACACAGGCAGAATCTGTCTCTGTGATGACAGCATAGTCTCTGATTGACGGTCAGCTGTGATGATGTGGGTGGTTTGTCTCTCCTCCCCCCGTGTGTGCTGTCAATACATCGAGCTGTGTCTATAAACACTTTTTATGATTTGCATACAGTGTTGAAGTTACTCCAGAAATGTAATCTAAAATGCATAATTAAAAAAAACATGAAAGTGGTATGCTTAAAGAGGACAGAATTCCCTTGATCTTTTGACCTTTAAGAAGCCATTTTATTGTATTAAAGACAAGTTTCAGAGCTCAAAACTGACTTGTTAGTCTAAAAAGAGCTTACGTTGAAGGCAATGTGGTAAAATCATAGCTTGTGTACAACTCTGATGTAATAGTGTGGATAAACACCGCCTCCACAGAAGATGATCAACGCCTGCTGATACATCGCTACCTGCTTAGCACCTCCCACCGATTTGTGCATTTAGTATAAATAACGAGAGGCAAACGTAGAAACCAAACAATAAAGAAGGCAAAAAAAGCAGTGTTGCTTTCCTTCTCATGCTAATGTTGGAAAAGAGTGGATGAACTTTTTTTTTAAATGACGTTTCAAAACACGTCAATAAAACCTCTGTACTTTGTTTATTTAATTTTAAATACAGATTAGTTTACAAACTGAATGCTGGGTTTTTAGAACGATGAAATATAAAAGTGTTTGTATGAATGAACTTAACATTTATGATGCTATTTAGAGGTTTAGATGAATTCTTATAATAGTTCTCGTTAAATATCATCTTATATGGTCTAATATGCTAATTCCAGCAATTTACAGTACTGTTTATATTCTACTCTCCCTGCTAAACAAATAAATAAGTATAAATTGTAAAAAAGTTTTAATGAAATAAAAAAGTTTGGGATATTGAATTTAGGTTTAATACTACTACTTTTAAAAGACATACATGCCCATGAAACAATAAATCTAAAAATGTTTTTGGGATTAGATTTGTTCACTGTTTTATATGTGGCACTGTTTGCGTAACGTTTTACATTGGTGTGTGTCACGTGGCATGTTTTTTAGGCATCCCAATAAGATCTCTTATGTCAGACGAGGACTGTGGAGTTCTGAAGGACCCCCTGCATTTTGGCGCAGAGACGTGTGAAAACCGGCTTCCCTTCATCTGCATGAAGAATGATAAAGACAGTGAGAGTACAGGTCAGATGCTGCCCCTTTGTTCAGTTTTCTATTTTTTTTTCTCACTTTTCCAGCATATTCTCTCTCCCTCTCTTTTCAGCAGCCAGGGAGGTATATAAGCCCACTGTGTGTCAAGATGGCTGGATTGGGTGGAAAGGATTCTGTTATAAACTCCACAGTGGAACAGAGTCAAGACTGTCCCAAAAGGAAGCTCTGGACATGTGTCGGATGGATCACGCTGAACTTGCCAGCATTCACAGTTTAGATGATATTGAAATGCTACACATAAATTTGCACTCAGGTAAACGCATCTCACCGCACACAGGTATCAGGCTGATTTGATATCAACAAGCTGATATTTAATTTGATGAAAAATCACACTGGATTATTACAATTAATGTAAAAGTTAATGTTTGGAAATGTAAACTTATATTTCCTTCTGACACGCTACAGCAAAACATAGAAATAAAAACAACCATTTTTTTAGCTTTTGAGAATACTAGTGTTCTAATCATTCTGGCCACTTTATATGTGACAGATCTGAAGACCGAGGTATGGATTGGTCTTTCCGGTAATGGAAACACCTCAGTTTTTGAATGGGTCAATAATGCATCAGTGCATTTCACATACTGGGCCAGAGCTCAACCTCCACCACTCCTACCAAATTCCATCCACTGTGTGTACTATTCAGGAGAGGTGTGTGTTTGTGTCTCACTGTGTCATCATAATAATTACATAAATAGGTGCGCCGTTCTGAACATTAGCTCGGCTCTAATTTATCTATGCATGTTTACAGCATCATACATGGTCAGTGTCTGACTGTGAAAAGCCGAGGGCCTACATGTGTATGTCGAAAGGGAGTGTGAATGAGAGCGCCCCAGAGGAAGGCTGCCCTACAGACGGGGTCAGTGACATCACTCATTGTGCTCAATGTTGCTGTTGTTGTTATTGCCGCCCATGTGAACCTAAGTCCATGTTTTTGGGGTTTTTTTCGCTCTAGAATTGGAAGAGACATGGCAATGCTTGCTATAAAGTAGACGTGGAGCAGGTCTTTTATAAAAACAGCTGCCACATCACCATTAATAACAGGTAACTGTTAACATATAGTTGACATGTAGTTACAGAGTTACTTCTAGTTAGTAGAATGTCTAAAGTGGACTATCAAAATAAAGTGTAACTCAATAGTTTTATTTTCCTTATAGAAGGTAGCCACTTACTTGTCCAAGTGATAATCAAAAATACCATCTGGTGCCAGTTGCTTAAACATAACCACTCTATTAAGAACTAGTTTTACCAACTAGCAGTTAGCAAAGGGGTGACTGACTAACTGCATTTTTAGTGACTCACTATATGCACACACACATATATATATATATATATATATATATATAAAACACATGATATAAAGCATGACATAAATGCAGAATGAGTTACAGTTTGACAGTTTCGTACCAATAATAACATAAAACTAAACGTATTTTTAATTTAGAAATTTTCTAGTAACATGGAGATGTATAATCTTCTTTCTAGATTTGAACAGGCCTTCATTAACAGTCTTCTGAAAGAGCAAATCAGCAATGAAGTGTTGTATTTCTGGACGGGGCTGCAGGACACTAAAGGGTCCAGGGAGTACCACTGGATCGGTCAGGATGGGACAGCGGACAAAGTCACCTACACCAACTGGAAATGGCTAGAACCAGGTAACGCACTTCATGGGATCAACACAGTTGTCAATGTTATTAAAGGTATAGTTCCCCTCCCATAAAAAAAGTCAGGTGCTGTGCTGCTTTGAGTACTGTTCTTCTGAAAGCGCCACCTGCTTACAGAGAATGGATTTGCATTTTCAATAAAGCCCATCTGCTGTTTTTGTTCAGCAAATGTGCAGTTTGAAACAAGAAGCTAATGCATTCTAAATTTAAATTCTAAAATATAAACAATTACAACACTGAGATCTATTTATTTGTTTTAAAATTATTATAATTATCGCTACATAAAAAAGAGCATTTTATAAAATATTTTCCTTGTGAAAACCTGTATTTTAACTGTAAATCATGCTTTTTACAGTCATTTTTACTCCACACCAGAGAACATTTTGTCATTAAGACATCGTCAGAATAGTCCATCTTCCATCAGTGGTTCAACCTGAGTGTTCTAAAGCGACAAGAATACTTTTTGTACGCAAAGAAAATAAAAATAACAACTTTATTCAACCGTGTTATTTTGTTATTTTTATTTTCTTTGCGTACAAAAAGTATTCTCATCACTTTATAACATTCAGGTCGAACCAATAATGGCAGATGGACTATTCTGGATCATTCCTTTGTATCGACATGGAGGTAAATGATTAATGACAACTTTCATTTTCGGTTTTCATTTTGGGGTGGAGTTACCTAATGTTACCTTAGACATTGCCCTTATATGATACTCATGTATGTTTTTTGGTGCAGATGTTAAATAAAGTCTTTCGAATGAGTGAACTTTTTTAAAATCTTTTGAATGTTATTATGTGTTCCAGCTTTTGCTGGTGGCTGTGTGGTGATGTCTACTGGGAATCCTTTGGGCCAGTGGGCTGTTAAGAACTGCACTCTGTTCAAAGCTGGCAGAATCTGTAAGAAACCCCTCAAATCAATGGTCCAGCCCACCCCAGATCCAGTTGAGCCCAATCTCAATGCATCCTGTGCACCAGGATGGGTCTCAAAGGAAGGCCTGAAGTACTGTTACAAGGTACGTTCAGCTGGTATTCATCTAAAACAATAGAAGGTTAGTCAAGACAATGAAGCCATTTCTAGTTATATCTAATCAATGAATGTGTCTGCAGGTGTTTCACGAGGAGCGTTTGACCAGGAAGCGCTCATGGGAAGAGGCAGAGCGCTTCTGTCAGGCACTAGGTGGGCATTTGCCGAGCTTCACTGAGGCTGATGATATGCAAGCATTGCATTACATCCTGAGAGACTCTATCAGGTAGATAGGACTGTTTTTAACTCCCATTATCATATTGCCCCACACATTAAACCAAGGGCAGTGGCATTTTTTAGTTGTGCTGTCTTTTTTCTTGTACAGTGATAATCGTTTTTTCTGGGTGGGACTGAATCGCAGAAATCCAAATAACGACAACAACTGGGAGTGGAGTGACGGGCGTCCGGTGAGTCACTAGCATATGATGTTTTCAGAACAAAATAAAGACAAACTTGAGATGATCGTTTACTCCTTTATGTCCTTACTGACTAAAGCTGACCTGGGAAATGTGTAGGTGTAGTCATTTGTTTCTGCTGCTTTTTAACAGGTTTCCATGATGATCTTTCCTGAGGAATTCAACGAGGATGATGCCTATAGCAGGGATTGCATTGCCTTTAAGGTGTGGTAAACATGCATAACCCCTGACCTCTCATAACATCCCAAAACTGCATCATTATACAGTGTTATCTCTAACAAACAACACAAGAAATGAGGCATGCTATTCTTCACGCCAAGCCAAGCTTCACTTGGGTAGCGGCACATATGTCTTGATATTTTAAATCATTTTAACATTTCTAAGATTTCTTTTTATTTGACCGTAAGCACACACAACAGACATAGATTCATTTGTCATTGAGCATTGGTATAAAACACTAAAGTAACACAATAAATGTTATCTAAACAACCTAAATGTAGTATTAAACACTATAATGTGCATAACTGACCACAAAAACAAATAGGAAACATAACCATTTGAATAAAATAGTGTAAAATGTAATATGTCACAAAGACTTTGTCTTTACTTTTGCTGTTTAATAAAAAAGATTTAAGTTAAAATTTTAAATGTCTTTTCCCTATATTTAGTGATATCCTGTAATTTACATGTCTCTAATAAACAGGTTGTTACTGTAGTATTTTGTTCTTTTTTTAATTAACTATATATATATTTAAAGGAACACTCCACTTTTTTTGGAAATAGGCTCATTTTCCAACATCCCTAGAGTAATACAGATGTGTTTTA
>JAUMHR010000060.1:15934037-15952489 GCA_032361145.1 Enteromius fasciolatus | reverse complement strand
TTTTGATAAGACTGCTTTTATTTGATCAAATCAATCAGAAAATCTATTAGAAAATATTACAATTTACAATACAATTTAAAGGAATAATAATTAAATCTTTGATGATTGGAAAGTTTGATAGAACAACATTTAAAGTAAATATTGTTTTAAAAAACAATTCTATTGTAAATATTATATTTTAAAATCTGATTTGTTCCTGTGATACAAAGCAGAATTTTAAACTTTATTTAAAAAAATTATCCTTCAGAAATCATTCTAATATGCTGATTTGATGTACAAGTAAAATATATAATTTAGTATTTTTATCAATGTTAAAAAGCAATTGTGCTGCTTATTCTTTTTTGGAAACCATGATACATTTTTTTCCAAGATTCTTTGATGAATAGAATGTTTGATTTATTACATGCAGTAACAGTTTAATGTCATGCCCATTCCTGTTTATTGTTCTTATTATTTTTTGTAATCAAGGAAGGAGAACACTTCCACTGGACAGACCACAGTCACAATAAGTTCAGCCGCTGGACCACTGACGCCACCGAAGGAGCCTGTGTGTATCTGGACACTGACGGTTTCTGGAAGAAAACCGAGTGTGAGGACGAACTTTCAGGAGTGATCTGCCAAACCCCACATAGTGAGGATTCAGTTAATAAATTACACCTCTGCTTTTTGATATTTACTTGCATTTGTTTCACTTCAAAACTGCATTTTTCTTAACAGATGAGACCATCACAACTGAAGGAGATTCGATCAAATGTCCTCACAAAAGCAATAGACAGAACTGGATCCGCTTTAAAAAGAACTGCTATACGTTACTGCGGGTGCCCTCCAGATGGGGCACCGATGACATCGATGATCAGCAAATCTGCAAATCTCTTGGTATGAATGGATCATGTCTGGGACTTTTTCTGTGCTAAAATGTTCTGTCCAAGACTGTTTTGGGTAACCATTGACTTCCATAATCGAAAAAAATAGCCTGGTTACAGATATATCCCTCTTGCTTTTGGGCTTGTTGTTTCGCCTTGGCTTATAAACAATTCATCTTACAGAGATAATAGAGTAGGCAGGTAACAATATTATGAAATGTAGCGAATTTCCAAGATTACATAGGCCTTTTCTCATTTGCTGTTTTTATAGCAAGATCCGAGTCATGACGCACCTCCTACCCATTTAATTTCTTGCACCAAAGCTCTGCGATACATTTAAATTAAGCATTAACACCTCAATGTTTAGTTTGAATTCTGCATGCAATTTCTGCAAAGTGGTTGTCACTACCTGAATAATCTTGTCTGTGTGTTTTAGCCGGGGCCGGAGAAATCCTGACAATCCGTGATGAGGCAGAGAACGATTTCATCAGACAAGAGCTGCAGCCATTCAAAAATTTAGTCTTGTTTGTGTGGCTGGGAATGAGCAAAAACAAGACGGGTAAGACGATTGCATCCCAAATCGGATTTTCTGTGAAATCGAGTAACTCCTACTGATCAAAATGTCTGACTTTCTGCAGCTAGTGTTGACTTCTTAACATCTGGTCAAAAGTCATGTAGTGTTTTACAGCATTTATGTGTTAAAATGGCTAGAAAAGTATCAACTAGCTGTTCATTTTTGTCCTGTGTGATGTGTTTGCTTTAGACGAGCAGCTGAAGTGGCTTGACGGCAGCAATGTGCAGTTCTCTAACTGGAAATTCGGTCTAAGACCTAACATCACAGGGCCATTCATGGTTGGTCTCAACTTGTTTGGAGAGTGGGAAATCATAACAAATCAAGGCTTTTTTACTACCTTCAAACAGAGGAGCATTGTGGTGTGCAAGATTGAAAACGGTAAAGCAACAACAACAATTTCTTTTATTTTTTTTGCCAATATCTACTACTCATTTTGCAGTTAAAGGCTAAATAAAAACATAATTTCTGTTTTTTTTTTATAATTAATGTGCATTTAGTTTTTATGTCCTCAAATGAATTAAAATACTTTTTTATTAATAAATAGGCAACTATCGTATATAATGTATTTATGGTAGCACTTTACAATGAGGTTCATTGGTTAACGTTAGTTCATTACATTAGTTAACATAAACTAAGAATGAACAATACTTCTTTTGTTAACTTTAGTTAATGCACTGTGAACGAACATGAACAAATAATAAACAACTGCATTTTTATTAACTAACATTAACAAAGATTAATATAAGAGTCTAATAGTGTTAATTGTTCATTTATTTAAATCAATACATTAACTGATGGCACCTTACAAGTGTTACTGTGTTTATTATAAACTGTCACACTGCAGAATTATTTACAAGATGTTAAAATAACATAATTGTATATTTGTGTCATTGTGGTCATGCTTATATTTCTAGGCAACTGAATTGATTAGGGTAAAAAATGTAAATGTGTGTGTCTATATATATATATATATATATTGTGTGTGTGTGTACAATATTTTAATATTTTTAAAATGTTTTTGCAGAATTCTTTGCTTAATAGGAATTTTAAAGGAACACATTTTGTCTTCCTGCTGTATAAAAGTATTCATTTTATAAAAACAAGAATTGTAGTGTACGTTCCTTACATCTATATATATATATTATGGACTTGTAAAAATGTCTTTTACAGATTCCAAAGAGGAGTTCATGAAGGGTGTGGTTGACATTAGCGCTCCGGATGGCATAAGTTATCGTCGGGTGGCCAAGAGGATGGATTGGTATCAGGCACTGCAAGAGTGTGGAGGCAACGGAGGCCATCTTGCCAGCATTGCTAACAAAACCACTAACGACAACATGGCACTGATCGCCAAACGGGACGGCTTTTCACTGTGGATCGGCCTCTCCAAACAAGATGTACGCAATTCTTTATGATTTTTTAATAATAACTGACAGCAATTAATAGTTGTCCGCTCAGTTCTTTGCTCTCATTTGTTGTTGCTATTGCCATGTAATTTATCTGGCTGTTTCTGTAGGTAAGCGGCTGGCCATTTGAGTGGTCAGATGGGAGTGCAGTAAAATTCACACCAGATGGATTTGTCAAAGACGGCCTTGATTCTGAGGAAAAGTGTGTGTTTGTGGACTCCAAAGGCACCTGGACGGCCGTCAACTGTCATGCAGCCCAAGAAGGGGCCATCTGTTACAACCACATCAGTGAGAGTAAGACAAGCACGCAATTACGTAACACAAACACAACTGTTGTCCTGAAAACATCAGTCTCAAACTGGTTTTGTTTTTGTTTTCCAGAAACTTCTGCACGTCTCTCTTCTGAATCCAGCAGCAGTTGTCCTAAGAGCGATGATCACTTTTCTTGGGTCCTTTTCAAAGATCACTGCTATGCTTTCAACATGTACAACTACTCTGTCTTTACCATGGATAACGCCACAAAAGCGTGTCAGAATCTGGGTGAGTTTATATATCCTGTGTTGCTGTGTCTTTAACAAGTTTAACTTCGTTTCACATCCAATTTGCAGTTTGTTTCTGGTCTAGAAAGAGCCAACCACAACGTTTCATCGTCTGTGCAAAAATCAGCAGATGGTTTTCTTTCTAAACCGTTCTAGTACCACTTTTTCAAATCCAAACCCCTGTCATAATCACTAAAAACTATGACACAATAACAATGTTCATTGATTAGTTTTTCTTGTCTAACAATATTTTGTATTTCTCCTGTGTAACTGGCAGATTCTTCCTCCAAGCTGTTAACCATCAAGAGTAAAGAGGAGAATGATTTTGTCTCTGACTACATGAATAAAAACCCTTCCATCACAAGCCGAGTGTGGCTGGCTCTCAACGTCAGCTCCAAAGGTCAAATAATGTTTCATCTGCCTTCAGTCACATTACATAGCTCTTAGAAAATGAATTAATGTAAAATGTGAATGTCATTCTCTGCGACAGGTGAGCCCACAGGTTGGCATGATGGCAGTGAACTGGACTTCTCTAGCTGGGATGCAAATTCAGGCCCACAATTATCACGGCAGATGCCGCAGAACTGCGCAGTCATGGTGTCCAGCAGCGGCTCCTGGACCCACACCAGCTGCTTGAACAGCCGCAGCAGACTCGTCTGCAAAGCACCTGCCAGTGAGTCCCTGAAATTTCTCACCCTGAAAATGACTCATGACATGTAGTGTGTGTGTATATATATATATATATATATATATATATATATATATATATTTCTTTTTTTTATTATTATAATAAAAAATCGAAAAAAAAGATCGAAAAAAATATATTTTATATTCACCCTTTTAAAAATGCCACTTTGGATTATTATTATAATAAATAAAAAAAAATAATTATAGTATTATTATTAAAATATTTGATGATTAAACATTATTGAAAATAAAAAAAATGTTGTATGATTTTGCAAATAAATCTTGCATAAATGTAACATTATGACAAATTGCATGTGCAGATGCAGGTAGCCCCGTGGCTTTGATCTTCTTCATCATTGTGCTCCTCTGCATCTTCGTGGCCGTCCCCTTCATCTTATACCAGAAAAACAAGCACCGCTTCCATTCAACAGTACGTTACCAGCGCAACTTTGATGATGCGGACAGCGCAAGTATGATCAATAATGCTGAATAACAGCTCAGCTGAATGACATCAAATGAAGCGGTAGCTATAATGTGCCTTTTATTATAAACACTCCCCTATGCCATCAACAAAGACACCTGCTTCAGTTTTGCAATCTAAGGTTATTTATTATTTTTCACCCTCGACATCTTGACCGTTTGTGTAAAATAAAATAGAAGTGATATAATGCTAATGGTTTTGTTGTTTAAATTAAACTGTCTTAAATGCTTGTGCATATTTTAACTGGAGGACTGCAGGTACTTACCATACTATACAAATTTGACTGTGTTTCTTTGGCTTTGTCATTGGATCAGGGTTTTTTCCTCCTCTTGAGCAGCACTGTATATTAACTCATGCATGGAGCTGGGAAGGTTTGAAGAATGTATGTTTTCCCTCTTTTCTTTTTGAAGATGTGATTTTAAGATGTGATCCGAAACTGTATTATTTCATTTAAAATAATTTATTTTTGTGGTTTAGAGTTCGTTTTTTTTTGTCTTTCTTTCTTAATTGATTTTTGGTTTATTAGTCAGCAGTCAAAAGCACATTCCTTTCAAACTTGCCAGAATGGTGTTTTCTCACAGTGTTGATGTATCATGTACTTTTATGGCATTATGCCATTGTTTGCATTCATTACAGTAATATCCAAGTGCTGTATAACAGCTTATGGTAACACAGTAAATGCAGTGCACTGAGTGCTGTGTTAGAGGCTAATGATAATATGATAGTTGGCGCTGTATGTGGTATCTATGCACTCCTATGCTTCGTGCACTCAAACTACTGAGATCTGATGCACTTTAATGAGCTGTTTGAATCTAACTTCAAGCAAAAAATTTAGTACATTTTAGTAAACGATTGAGTACATGCTTTGTAAATATATATATATAGAGATTTTTTTTTCTTGTTGCTGTTGATTGTTTGATTTTATTTTATTTTATTTTTTTCAAACTACACCAAAGATACTTTGGCAGTGTAAGTAATGTAACCCAAAAATGTTCACTAAAGACAACGCTACTATTGGATTTTTTTTTTCTTTTTTTTTTTAGAATCTGTTGTTGTCCTTGTCTTTGATTTGATTGCATATCAGCTTTCCTCTGTTTTGACCACAGAAGATGCACAATAAAAATGTTATGTCTAATACAGTATGATATGTCCTTGAATATTAATAGACATGTTTTAAGGTCGTAGTGTTAAATTACTTATACGTTTTATTTACTTACATGCAGTGTTCATTAGTGTGTTGATGCTGACTTAGTATTTTATCAGGGCATTATTAATGTTAGTCAGTCATTATTTTCCATAACTAAACTGTAGTGTTTAATAATGCGAGCACATTGGGTAACACTTTATTTCGATGGTCCACTTTAGATATTGTACTAACAGTAAGTAACTTGTAACTTGACAACTACATGTCAACTATCAGTCATTAGATTATTAAACTCTCTGCTCACAACATACAACATACTGACGATCAGAAACTTTGCAAGTATATGTCAACTTATTCTACTAACCCTAAACCAACCCTAAGTCTACTCTGAGAGTTAGTAGACGTGTAGTTGTGAATTAATGAGGATTAGTTCACATGTAGTTGACATGTAGTTACAAAGTTACTTATAGTAAGTAGAGTGTCTAAATGCACTATTGAAATAAAGTGTATTTAATAATTTTATAATAAATTCAATACTATAACACAGATAAAACATAAAATTAGTTATTCTGTTATTAATGGTAAAGTCTTGCCAAGTGGTGAAAATGTATATCTACTACTGCTGTCAAACAATTGTGATTAATTGCATCCAAAATGTAAGTTTTTATTTACATAATATATGTGTATGTACTGTGTATAGATGCACAACCATGTATGTGTATATATATGTTATTTTCAAAATCTATAAGCTGTATGTATGTGTATTTATATATATATATATATATATATATATATATATATAAATCTACACAGTACACATAAATATATTATGCAAACAAAAACTTTTATTTCGGATTAATTAATCCTTATTAATTTATTTTTTTGACAGCACTAATATTTACCTTGTGCTGTTGCCAATAATATGCACATTTTATTTTCATTTTATATTTAAGTAATTTTTTAAAATTAAATTAAGTTTTTCAATTTCATTTTATTGTTTAGGTTTATTTTGTTGTTGTAATTTTATTTTTTTTTATCTTAATTTTCTACAGTATTTAGAAGTAGGTGTTCTGCCATCCACATTTTGCTCAGCTGCTTTCTGTATGTATTTAACAACTAGTAATTAAAATAATATAAATCATTTGTTTTATTAGTTTTATTAATTACATTTTTGTCTATTTTTGTCCCCTGATTTTTCCTGTTCTTGTTCTACATCCACAAGGCCTGCTTTGACAGACAGTATTGATTAGTTAATGACTTATACAGCAGTACTGTAACTGCTGGGTGTCAATTACACACTCTCTCTCTCTCTCTCTCTCTCTCTCTGTGTGTTTTATCTCCTGTTAAAAATAGACATTGGCAACTGTAGGCCAGGGGAGGGAGAGTACATTAAAACCCTAAAAAGGGCTCCCAAGATGCCGACTTCAGCATCCTTTTGGAAGTTGTTTCTGTTGGTAGAAAAAAAGATTAAAAAAAAAATAAAAAAAAACTTGCATTGCCATCAACCCGGGGCTTTTTAAAATATTCACAAACCAAAGCATCTTACATAATCGTCCCATGGTCAAAAAGGAGAACTGAGTTTAAGCCCAAAGTTACCTTCGTTTAAGAAAACAATGCTTCCCTCCTTGGGCAGATAGTGAGAACGCACACAAGGGTACAACTTCCCAATCCCTCTCCCGCTGAGGTTGTGCTTCCAGGTTATATCTTGTTTTTCCCTATTTGTATGTCTTAAGTGTTATTAAATCTTTAAAAAAAAATGAATGAAATGAAATTGACCCCTCTTAAATGAAATCTGTTGTCTTGTTCTCTTTCAGTCAGTAAAATGGTCTGAAAATTGAGGTAAATGCTATATATAGTCTTAAGAGTATCCTTACATGGGGCGGCTGAGTGAAGGCATTCCCTAAGTGAGTGCATTATTTTTGTTCCATCAGCAGGAGCTTTCCAACTGCTCTCAGGCTGCTCTTCCAACACTCAAAGCTCTTCTTTTCTCTTGGGGTAAGTGCAGCTTTAATTTATTAAACTGCTAACAGATACATTTTGGAAGACGTACGCTTCTCAGACGATCGTATTGGGTGTATTACACACACATGATTTCCACTGAATATTGATATTATTAAATAATCAAAAGACTCTGGTGCGTAGAGCTGAAGTGATTCTTCGTTATCTTGGTGTTATATGTAGCTCCAAACGTCTTGTTTTTTAAAGAGTTGCGGTCTACCTTTAAGTGCTTTTCAGAGTTGGTTTAATACTGAACTGCGTGAATCCTTTAGTTTGTTGGTTTGTTTGTTTCCACATGAGACCTTATGGTTATGTCAGCCTGTCGCATTATGTGCGGGTCAAAGGTCAAATCTAAGGGCTTTTCCTCAGATTCTTTTGCTACCGCTTTGTTTTTTTTGTAGCTCTGAGATGTTTGCGTCCAGAAATTATGGCAGTTATTCTGAGGTCAGCTTTTCACTTTCTGGCTGTAATGCGATGCACTTGAGCACGTGGAGCTGCTGATGGTGCTAGTTTACAATAACCAGCAGCTAAAGTAAAATCTGACTCCTTTTGAATATACTGTATGAATATACAGTGTTTGATATTTCTTTCGGACAGGCAATTTTCAGTTTTGGTCTTTATCCAGGACTGTATGGTGATTTATTTTAGTAGGTCAGAATCAAGTTAAATTTCGAATTATTTTATAGCCTACTTGTTTGTGTATTACATACAGGGTGCGAATTTCAGGGGGGATGGAAGGGACCCTCCGTGTTCTGGTCTGGTGGATATAAAATGATTCGCGAAAAGTGCTGTGAAGTCCCGCTCTGAATCAAATGATTCACGATTCGTGATCCGATTGGAGCGCTTCGAATCATTTTACAATGCCACATTTAACTTTCAAAAAGCTTTGCTTAAAAAGATGGATTTATCATTTGCATTGTTAACAGATCACACTAACATTATGTTAGGCTATAATTATCCTTAATCTGGCTTTTTTCACAAGTCGCACCCTGATTACGTGTATCACTGCCATCCATGATCAATCGATATTACTTCATATTTAACATTCGTAATTGTATGTTTAGCCTATTCTTAGAGGTGATTTAGACCGCACAATGAATCTTGGTGTGGTCTAAAGGTCTTTTTCAGAGTGTTCCCGACATGCCTGCGAAGGGCGTTACACTTTATCGGCAGGAGCAAACGCAACACCAAAGCTCAAAGCATGTTGTCCAGCACTCAAGGTATGGGATGCCGTTGCATTGAATTCGACTGGCCGAGCATATGGATAGCTTTGGCGTGAATGGGGCTTCAGCAGGCCAGAAGATCTGTCCTTAAACACACAGCAGCGTCCGCTTGTGCTAATACCGCTCTGTTTGTTGCTTTATAAGAGACCCCAAGGTCAACTGAACTGATAAGACACTCGGGTTTAAAGACGTACATGCGCTGTAAACAGACTCAGCATTACGTCATGCGTCAGTGGTGAGAATGGAGAAAATACTGCTTCGCTTACTGTAGGAAAATATGATACAAAGCATGCCGTTCGGCTTTTGGGCTGTCAGGAAAGAAATTGGTTTGTATTGATATTTTGAGTATCGGGGGAATTCAGATTTGCTTGCATTTAGGTTAACAAGCATGAATAAATCAGCTTTTATCAAACCCTGCTATACCTTAGAGAACTGATTTTGTTGCTTGGCCCCAAAAATGTATCTTAGAGGTTTTGCAATAAACAGGAGAATCTGGACCAGACATTATACTGTACTCAGCAGAAATGACAAGCTTAATAATCTTCATTGTACCTATATTTAAACATTTTTGGGATGGTTTTGTATCAAAGACACGATCATAGTTGGTCAGGGTTTTTGTTTTAAAGCTTTGCTGGCCCTGCTTACTGAAACATGCGTTTCCTGTCAGCGTCTGTTTATTTACATTTTCGCACCCATGCATTTAGCAGTTGTTGGCTTTTTGTGTGTATTTTTTCCAAAGAAGGAAGAAGGACTCAAAGAACTTATTTGTTCATTGATTAAATATGAGCTTATTAACCATCTAAAGTACCTGTTTGAAAACAATAAATAATTTGCTTATTTAAATAATAGCTACTTATTAATATACAAAAACAATACAATTACTGTAAGTGCAAACTGAATTCTATGTTTCCTGACACTTAAATGAGTATTAATTGGAAAGAAAATGAAAAGAAAAATGTAGTTAAATGTACCAACAAGCATTTGTAGTAAACTAAAACACACTTTATTATCATTTCTATTGCATCTTGTATTTAAATATATTTCTAATTGCACATTTGTAAAAATGAAGAAGTTGTAGTTTAGTTAATTTATATTTTAAATAAAAAACAGATGAGGTTAAAGTACAGATGAGGTCTTGTTTTGTAATAACCACTTCATAGCAAACCCACAATGTGCTTTAGAATGAATGCAATTCAAGGTGAAATGTTACAAACTGCCATCATACGATGCAAACATGACTCAAATGCTGTTCTGATGTGTACGGCAGGATATCCAGCTCTCAGGTAGTGAAGAAGGAGCAGGTCCAGGCCTCCGAGGCTATGGCGGAACAAGCCTACACAGTGCCAGCCTTCAGGGAGAGGTAGGATTTTATTGGCTCCTGCATCTATTACAGTTCAGAGGGCTATTTAAAGACAGTGTAAGAGAAACCCTGAAGCCTGCTTCCATATTTACAGATGACAAAAATGTTAATGTCACTGTACTCTTAAGACTAAACCTGTGCATCTTGGAATGTAAACGTCCATTTTTGCGTCCGCAGGGCTCCTGAAGGCATGCAGGAGTATCAGAGAATGGCGGCTCACTTTGGAAGAGATTTGGTTCAGCTGCAGCAGGAGCTGCACAGGATGAAAGTGGCCACAAAAGAGCAAGTGGAAAATATTGAGATTACTAGAGAGGTGAACATCTCAAAATACCCCAGAATGATCATTCTGCCATCACTGACAGGCCCTTGTGTTGTTGTTTCAAACCTAATGGCTTTCTTTCTTCTGTGGAGCACAACGGACGATCTTTTTAACAGCGTTGTGTATTTTGTCCATACAATGAAGGTCAAAGAGCAGTCATTTTCCTGTATTTTAACAGGTGAAGGGAATGATGCCTTTGAAGAAGGATTATCCTGTTGAGGCTTCCAAAGCACCGGACTTCCTGGTCAGTCTTAGAGCTCACACTGTGTGGGAAAAGACTCCCGTCAAGCTGTTCTGCACCGTCTCCGGCCAACCCAACCCTATTGTCAAATGGTTTGCACCCAGTTTTGTATTCCAAAACCTTCATATAATCTGCTTTAGGATTTTTTAATGAAGCATATTGCTGTAAATTGGTAATTAAACTATGTTTAAGTGAATCGTCACATGCAGTTATTGTGCTCATGCTTCATTTGTCAAGTCTTTTATGTGTTTTCCGTCTCTGCTATGGTTTTACTCTCAAATTAAGCATAACTGTACAGTGTTCCTCTGTATTGGCAGGTATAGGAACAATGTTGCCATTGAACCCTTGAGTGCTCCTGGAAAGTACAAAATTGAGAACAAGTACGGGGTTCACAGTCTGATTATTAGCAGGTAAGACCTCACAAACCCTCAGTTCACAGTTAGGCCTCTAGTAGTTTCCTTGTTCTGTTTTAAATTTAGAGTTGCTAACAAATAAAGAACAACCCAAGTTTTGTGTTATTACACATTTACTGTACCTAAATGAATAAGCAACACATATTTAAGTAAACTTCACTTCAGTATTGTCTTTCAAAACCCATTTTGGAACACAAAACAAGATATTGTGAAGAATGCCCAAGTTGCTTTTTTCCAATAAAAAATGAATGGTGACCTGTGAAATTTTAAAAAAAGTTATTTTTCTTTATTGGTTAATTTTTTACTTGTTAAGATGTCTTATTAAGTATGGTGAAATATAGTAAAAGGTTTAATGTCACGTACAGTATATATTACAGTAATATAGTGTCATTGTTTTATTTTGCAAGTATTTATAATTTATTGTAATTTATAATAGTAAATCTACATTCCCACAAGTCTCTGTAAGTGACACACACACACACACACACATATATATATATATATATATATAATTTTTTGAAATTATTATTATTAACAAAATTATGTATTAATAACGTACATTAATGGGTTTTGAGTTGGATTTTGTGATATTTAGTTTTTATTGTGATGATTTTTTTGTCAATCACAGCTGACAGGTTGAATTTTCGGCAAATATCTGACCGTTTTTTAACCATTCAGGATCTTTTTTAGTGTTTGAATGGTGAACACAGTTGTGTAGGACATTTTTCAAGGCCACATTTTCGGTGACTAATTTAAATTTCAGTCACAAAAAGACAATATTATCTGATTTAATGTAGCTTACAAAGCATACAGGCTTCCTTTATGGTGCTTTCGGTCTGTTTTTGAAGAAAATGGGCAAAAAGCCTCCTGGCCTCCATTCACTTTCTCTCTTTGGAAGAGTGCGACTCTCCGTTTTCCATCTGTGATGTCCTGTGAAAATGAATGAAGTACTTCTGAGTGCGACACTTTCCAATTTAGTCCCGGTGAGGTTAATCTTGAAGAAGTCTCAGCTGTTGGTTCTGCTCAACTTAGCTATGCGTCATCCGATCCTGGAACGCCTGACGCCCGTGAAGACTCACAGCCGCCATTACAGTAACACCTCTCCGAGATCCCAGGCCGTTGCAGGGACCACTGTTTGGTCGCTCGTTCATTTTCAGAAAAGCTTGTTACCGTATATGTTTTCCTACAGCTCTCAAAGAATGAATCAAAGAATGCAAATACATAAGAAAATATACTGGTGTATCGTTCAGGACAGATGTCTCTTATGCTTTGCAAAGGAAAAGGAGTGGCTCTAAAATAGTCCACAGGGACCGAAGGTCACATTTCGGTGCTCTATTCTCACTCCTTCAAGGACAGCACGGTATGTCTGAGTCCAACACACTGCTGTCGTGTGAGATCATGTTCGGGATGCAGAGTTTCTTCGCTGAAAGAGGTGCGAGCACCATAGAGAGCGTGTTTTCACCCTGTTAACTAACCAAATGACCTGAGGATTTGTCTCTCCTTTAAACCAGAAGTGTGTCATTTTCCATTACGATATTTTCTCCTTTTCCAGTTCAGTATTCACAGACAGATGACCCTTTGCTGGGAGTTTGATTGACAGTCGATCTGACCAATCACAACATTGAATTTGCCATTATTGTTTGTCAAACAATCCAGACCACAGAGTAGACTAATGTTGGTGAACTTGAACTTGAAAGTGCATAGAGTGCATTGGCATCTTTACGCGGTGGAAACTAGATACCTGTTCATTCATGTTTATTTAAGCTATAACTAACACTACTTTGAAAGGTGCTAAATTTAATTCTTTATGTTTTCTGGTTAGAACAGTTATTTACATTGTGAAATGGTGTTGTTTGATTGCAGATGTGCAGCTACTGATTCTGGAGTGTACAGTGCTGTGGCCACCAATCCGCATGGAAAGGCCACTTCCAAGGCTACTGTCTGCGTCAGGAGTGAGTGTGTCATCTTTTCTCCTCATCTTTTCTTTTCTCTTTTTGTCTTTCAGTAATTGACCTTGCTTGTGTTTCCATGTAGGGCCACTAGGGGGAGGAGAGCTCTCACATCTGCCAGGGCAAGGTGAGATGGAGCTTGAGTTTGGCTGAGGCCCAGGACTGAAGGACCTTACTTGAGATCATGAGCCATAAATATCTGTTCTGTTCTGGAGAGAAAGCCTTGATAAGACATGGAAACAATGTCACGTTTTCCCAGGGTTCACTTACAAACAGTAGTGTGGTAAACACCTAGAGCTGTCAGTAAACTAACAACATGCGTTCATAATTACTGAATCCATGACTTGAAGAACTGGGTTATGGAAAAATTATGAATAGAACAAATTGCCATTTTCATGTAAGAGTTAAAATAAAATAAAATAGGTGTGAAATATGAAGTTTACATCTTGGGGAATAAAGTATGGTTTATAAACCCAAAAATAAATGTAAAAACAAACAAATAAATATAAACGCAATTAAATACATGTATATAAATGGTTTAAATGGTATAAAAAGAAACAGCAGTACATAAAAAAAATATATACATTGCTTTCAAATATACAAAAATGTAATAAAATAAACAAAATAAAACAAAGTAGATGAAAAATAAATATTTTTTTTATATTATAAATCCATTAAACAATCACAGAAAGTAAAAGAATCTAAAAGTTATTAAATAAGATAACATTTTAATTTTTTGCAGCTTTACAATATTTAATATAGTTTGGGAATCTGCATTATGAGTGCAATCTCTATAAATAAAATATCCAGTAATCACTTTGGAGTTTTAAAATATTTGATATAGGTTAATGATTTGTCATTGAGAGTACAATCTATATAATCACTTTGTTTTGAAGGAATACAAAAGTTTTGCAAGTGAATGCAAAATTTTTCAAGCCAACACAAAGGCACTGAAAGATAGTTTTTCCTATCCACTTACAATATTCTAAAAAAGGAAACCTGTTTTGTACATTTTGGCAGCTTTAAAATATTTAATATAAATTAAGATTTTTTTTAAATGCAGTTTCTAAAACCACGTAAAACTTCATTGTCTTAAAATAAATAAATACATAAATAAAAATGAAGAATAAATTCATAGATTTACATTACTAAACACCATCAAATTATTTGGTGCATATCTGACCCATGGATGTGTTTCCTTTAGCTCCTCTGTTCGGCGTTCATCCCAGCAAGCTTGAGGTGACTCTGCTGGAGTCATTTGGAGTGACTTTTGGTACAGAAGGAGAGTCTGTCAGTCTGGTGGCCAACATGGTGGTGGTGCCTGATCTGCCAAACCTGCCACCCGAGGCAATGTGGTACAGAGATGGTGAGAGGCTGCGCTCTCATTCAGCACTGAAAAAGCTAAACTGATACTAAACACACTTTGTATTTGTGCGTGTAGATACTTTGCTAATGCCATCCAGGTGGGCTGAGATGTCTATCGGTGGTGGGGTCGCCAAACTCACACTTCCTTACCTGAACAAGGATGATGAGGGTCTTTACACGCTTCGCATTTGGACCAAGGATGGAACTGCTGAACACAGCGCTTACCTGTTTGTTAAAGGTATAGAATGTGTGATGAATAAGCTAATAACCATTACTTAAATAACTGGAAGGGGGACATGGTTGTGGGAATAAAATCTGAAAGTGGGGGAATAAGTTTAATTAAATTTGTCGCCAAATAAATCTCATACGCTTAGCCTAACAATGAAATTTAAAAAATGATTCAATTGCTTTTATGATGCATCCATAAAATGTGTGTTTGTTTCACAGATGCCACTCCGACAGTGGCCGGGGCCCCTGGAGCCCCCATGGATGTTAAAGTCTTTGATGTCAACGCAGATTACGTCTTGGTCTCCTGGAAACCTCCAAACACCACCCATGAGGCTCCCATCACTGGATACTTTGTGGACAGGTGAAATTACAAAGTCATAATTGTGCGATTTATACTTGCAATTCTGAGAAATAAACTAGAAAAAGTGGGTTTACAATTCAGGGCCCGTATTCACAAAACTTGATCTTACAACTAAGAGTTCTCCTAAATAGCAGTAAAAGTTTTTAGCTAAGAGTTTTCTCTTAATGCCTATTTACAAAGCTGTTGAGTCAAACTTTTACTAAGAAATAGAGAGAATTCTTAAGCTAAGAGTAAGAGGTTGACTTTGTTGCTATGGATGAGGCCTGCATGCTTACTAACTATGCACACTGTGATTGGCTGACGAGAGAGGGGAGTCTGTGTAAGAGATTTATTCATAGAAATATTGTAGAGCACGATATTATGTTGCCATATGCTAATTGCCACATTCAAATACGTTACACAAGTATATGTTCAGCTAATTGTCAGCCTCTTACATGTATGCTTCTCATAGCGTATATGCATATAAACAGCCTTTTAAGTAGAATAATCGTAGCTGACAGTAAGATATGCAAACGTAAAAGAAAACCAAACTGGACACTAGAGCAGCTGTTACTTCTTACCCATCTGGTTAATGAAGACAAAAGTATAATCAAAGGAAATTTGGGGAGTTGGGATAACCCTGTTGGGATTGGGAATTGGGATAACCTCCAAACCCAAAGAAAAAGTCAGAATTTAAAAAATAATAATAATAATAATAATCTGAATTGCTAGTTTATTTCTTGTAAATCTGACTTTATATTTAAAGTCACTTCTTAGAATTGCAAGTTTGTAAAATGCAATTATTAATTTTTTTCTTCAGTTTATCCAGAAATGGGGATACATTTATTTATTTAGATAAGTTAGATTTATGTTGGATATATTAAATAATCTTTCATACATCTTACAGACGCAAGTCAGGAACTAAGGACTGGGTCCAGTGCAATGACTCCCCTGTGAAAGTGTGCAACCTGCCCGTCCACGGCCTGACCGAGGGGGCTTCCTATCACTTCAGAGTGAGGGCTGTGAACAAAGATGGCATCAGTTTGCCCTCCAGGATGTCTTCTGGAGTGACCGCTGGAGAAGTTGAGAGTGATGTGGAAGGTAGGACTAAAGATAAAGACATCTTGTGCTAAAACAGGGCCAGTGATGATTTAAAAGAACTCTTGTAATAAACATTAGCAAAAAAAAAAGACACCTCTTGCTTTAATCACGGTAAGTGTACAGGATGCAGTGTTATGTTTTTCCTCCATGCTCAGTTCGGCATTTACTCCAGGTTTACAACGAGCATTTTAGCAGGTGTGACCCAAGTGCCTTTTATACTTTGCTTTCAAGTTTGTTATATTCCTTCAGTGTAACATTTGAAATACACAAATCAAGTAAGGCAAGTGATCTTAAAAATATAATAATATTTGGAAAAAAAAATGGAATCGCCTAATCTGATGAAATTGAAGTATTGTTTATGTATTGTGAAACAGTGATTAAAATTGAAGGGAAATATGACATTGCAATTCGACAGGAGGAACTCCAAAGAGGTACATTTAATTTAATTTCAGATTTCACTGAGCCATTAATATCATCTTTCTCCATCCTTTCAATCCAACCAACCGCATGCTGCCTTTGTCAGATTACAACTTAACAATCCATTTTTTCATTCACTCATTCCATATAGTATTTTTAAGGTATTTTTAACTCTTCCTTGTGTATTATATTAAAAATATGTATCTTGTGAACATTGTTACCATGGCATATTCATGGACCTATATGACTTCTTGCTAAAATTCATATCAGTGGAAGGTGTCCAGTAACTAATCAAGGTTTTAAGGTCATATTCATTTTAAGTAGTATTGACTTCAAATTCATTTTTAAAAGTAAAGATATTACATGTCATCTCCCATTTAATATTATGCAGCATTTACTGCATATAAACTAAAATCTAAATAGTAAACGAACCTTCTTAAACTGGTCTGACAACAAGAGCATAAATGAATAAATAGTATAAATAATAATCATTAAGGTTAGATAAGGTTACACATGAAGTGTGAACTGGCTAATCAGCTACATGCAACTTATAATTCTCTGATTTAATATCATCCCTGCATTTAACCTAAAACGTGTGTGTTCCTCAGACTGAAATTAACCAGCAGATACATGAGTGAAATAATGTCTTTATTAAATCCACCTAAATTAAATTAATCCAATTAAATAAATCTTAAAGTATTAAAAATGTTGTTGTTGGTTTTTTTTTGCAGTGTGGTCTAAATCCTAAATCTTAATTTACCAGGATATGACTAACTGAATTTTTGGCTACTCTTTATTTTTATACACAGTTACTTTCCCTATTCTGAGGAATGGTTAAATAATCAATACAGTATATTGTATGCCTTTTTTGTTTAGCTACCGTGACTTTGTTTGTTAAACAGGTCTTTTTTTGCCAAAAATTCATGTTGTCTCAACACATTAATACAAATTTACTAACACACTGCAAATAAGAGTGTATATATAAAGCAGATGATGTAAAAAAGTGTAGTTTTGTATAAATAAACATCTGATTTATTCCCGTATAGTGTATGTAACAATACCAGGTCCACCCACCAATGTGCATGCTACAGAAATAAACAAAACATACATTGTTCTGAGCTGGACACCACCTAGCCCTCGTGGACGGGCACCTGTGTGGTACCTCATTGAGAAGGTGTGTGTGCAATTTTTATCTGTATAAATGTATGTAATATATAAATATATAAATAAATGTTTTTCTCAAATAAGGCTTAAAATCTATTAAATACTAATAGTGTCACTTTTTTAATCTTAATAGTTTTCAGAATAAACGATGTTAGATTTAAAAATCAAAGAATTTATAATTTAAAATGCTATTAACTAAAATTACTTTAGTCTTTAAAGTGCCCCTATTATGGATTTTTTTTTAATATTACCATTCATGCAGCTCTTGTGAATTACCTGGAAAGTTTTAAATCTGAAAGTGAACCGTGTATAAAAGTTATTACCTGTGTTTCCATTATAAATTTGCGCAAAACTTTGGCGATATTTGATAAATGTTAATAAAAAAACCAAGCATTGAGAAACGACAGTGTTTTTTTTTTTCATTAACCAAAGCCATGCGGCTAAAATGTAACCTTTTGCTTTTTTACGATAAGTCATAGCAACGAATTTTTGTTTCCTGGAAGTTATAGTACATTAAAGAGTAATCATATGACTTTTTACATATTCCATGTGACCTGTAAATGCGAAAAAAAACGTTTCCATTGAGTTTTTGCGAAACTGCCACATTTCCACGTGACGTGTATTTTCAATTCACAATTGTAAT
>JAUMHR010000060.1:15907835-15923731 GCA_032361145.1 Enteromius fasciolatus | reverse complement strand
CTCGTCACTATAAATAGTCTAGTTTCCTTCCCTTCCGTATCTCGTTTTGCATTCCCACCACCTTCCCCTTCTCCTCCGTTCACTCCTTCCCCGGGGGGCATGCAGGGTTCGAGCTGGACTCCGAGCCACGCCGTCCTTAGGGCTCTCGCTACTAGGGCTCGGGGTTCACCGAACTCCCGGCTCGCCCCCGACAGCACGCCAAACATGCTATTTTATTACGACTAATGAGGAAGCACGAACACGTGAAAGTCATTATGTTTTGTTTTCTTTGTGCACAAAAAGTATTCTTGTAGCTTTGTATAATTACTGTTGAACAACTGATGTCATGTGGACTATTTTAACAATGTCCTTACGATCTTTCTGGGCCTTGAACATGGTAGTAGTGTTGCTTTCTGTGAATAGTCAGAAAACTCTGATTTAATCAAAAATACCTTAGTTTTTGTTCTGAATCTGAGCAAAGTTCTTACAGCTTGGAATGACATGAAGCAGAATAAAGCAGAGCATTCATATTTTCTCTCTTTCTCTTTTCTCTTTTTTTAATCAGAGCTGCCGCCTTTGCTGAGAAGAGTGAGTATTTCCAAGAACTGCTCAAATGCAACATTAATAATGCTGTAATCCAGTTTATATTTATCCATACTTCAACTCAGACAGTATAATGCCGTGTATAAAGCTTTGTACACTGAAAATAATCTCATTAAATCAGCTTAGTAATGTGTACAAATGCCAGAATTATGACCCAAAAATTCATACAACTGGAAGTATTTATTATTAAATCTTTTTTACCAAAAACTGTTAATTGTGACACGGGTATATTATTTGTAGCAATAGTATATTGTATGGATTGAAATTATCCATTTATTTTTTATTGCCAAAACTCATTAGGATATTAAGTAAAGATTATGTTCTATGAATATATCTGTAAATTTCCTACCGTAAATATATAAAAACTTATAATGTAAAATGCATTGCTGAGGACAACTTTAAAGGTGGTTTTCACAATGTTTAGATTTTTTTGCTCCCTCAGATTCTAGATTTTCAAATAATTGTATCTTAGCCAAATTATGTCTGTACAGCTTTTAGATGATTTATAAATCTTAATTTTAAAAACTTGCTCCATAAGGTTTTGTGGTCTAGGGTCATAATTCTTTTAATTTATCTAAGTTGGAAATAGTGTCCAAATGTGTTATATGAACTGTTTGCCCTCTGTAGACCGTGGTAGAGTGGTAGGTGGCCTGCCAGATGTTGTCACCATTATGGAGAAGAAGGTAGTGTATGTTTTTATTTTTCCCACGTTCACTAGTACAGATGCCTTTTTAATGCATTTAAATACATTTCTAAATGAACTGTTCATTTGACTGCACATACTTTTGACCTTTCACTTCTGCAGAGCCTGAGTCTTACTTGCACAGTGTGGGGTGACCCCAGCCCAGAGGTCACCTGGTTTAAAAATGAGCAGGAGATTGTGTCCGACGACCGCTACAAGATCACCTTTGAGGGCGGCAAGTTCTCCAGCCTCACTATCCATAGCGTGTACGTAGAAGATTCTGGAAAGTACAGCATTAATGTTAGGAACAAGTACGGAGGTGAATTCGTGGAGATAACAGTCAGCGTCTACAAGCAAGGGGAAGATGTCCCAGAGCCCAAACTGGGACAGATGGCCAGGCCTGCCGCTACCCCAAAGCCAGCTACACCCGCTCCACAGTCCACAAAGGCCCCAACTCCTGCGCCCTCCGTGAAGTCCCCAACCCCTACTCCACCTCCCTCTGTGAAATCTCCCACTCCAACTCCAGCTCCTAAATCACCCACCCCACCCAGATCCATGAGGTCCCCCACCCCACCCAGATCCATGAGATCCCCCACCCCTACTAAGAAGTAACTAGAAAACTAGGGCTTGTAGAATCTGAAGATACATGAAGTATTGATAGAGTTGATGTATAGTCTGCAGTAGTCTCCGAATAAGGATATGTCACTGGTACAGCTGCGAAATTAAACATATTTACAGTAAAATATCTGAGGGAAGTGTCCTTTAAGATCAGCGTCAGACTCCAATGTACCAGTTTTTACCTTGAAATAGAGTCCAAAAAGTAGGAAGATTGTGTTTTATGTATTGCTTTCGCAGCCAAACGATAAGAGAGTTGCTGAAGTGCTGTTGGCCCGGTTAAAATCATCACAAAGGCCACCACTGTCTTATCTGTCTTTGTTCTGTACCCTCCAAATGCTTGTTGGTGCCAATAAAAATCAGCCGTCTCCTCTCTGGAGTGGACCTTCAGTAGTCCGAGTTGAATTTGTTGAGTTAATTTGATTGAGTGTATTTTGGTTGTTTCTCTTAAAAGCCATCATAAAGTATGATGCCATCATAAAGTATGCAAGTAATGTTGCATTTAAATTTTTTTTGCTGTATTGCTGTTTCCAGCATTTGTGAGTAGGCCTATGCTTACTCCTATACATGCCTATACATGAACAGTTGCTCTACAGTGTATTTTTTGTGTAGCCAATTTATAGTCTTTTGCCTTAATAACATGTAATCTAATATTTAAAGAGTAAAGTAAATGCTGGGTGCACAGTGGCAAGTCCAGTTAAGCATAACTAAAATCTAGGTCTGTTAATTCCATTTTGTAAAAACTCAACGGCTGCGAATTTAGTCAAACTAAACTAACTATTTGAAGAGTTATTTTAGCAATCAAACTTCTAAAGTTTGTGTAAATTTACTTAAATAAAACGCATGTCCAATGCTGTACCTGGAGAGTCACCATCATGCATGAACCAGTTAATCCAGATTATTCAAATTACTATAAACTTCCAACTAGGGCCTGTTGCACTTGGGAAATCTTTTCATAGTACTCAAACTAATTGTGGAACTGTTATCCACTTTTTTGGCGTGTCCACAAGGCAGGAACTAGGAAGGGTTTTAGTTCCAAGTACTCTGTTTGGGGGAACTAAATTAGCTCCTGCTTCAGAGTAGGGTCCAAAACTGTTCTAGGAACTATTAGTAGTGTAAGCTGATTGGCCAAACACACAAAACCCCCAGCAATTTTAAAAAGTAGCGTAAACATGTTTATTTAATGGAAAACGGCATTAAAATACTATATTTTACAGGTAAATACCTGTTGTCTGCAGTGCTGTGTTTTTTTCTCAGGTTCGATGATATGTAATGCTACAAGTTTTGTCTTCAAAAATTTTGTCTCTTCACTTTTTGTTCTTGCAATCGCACAAATTGTACATTGACATTCCATCTCCGTTATCATGAAACACAACAAAAACAACTCCGATCACGGCGTCCTCCATTTACCGGTTTTAAGGCGGCCGTACGCGGTTCGAATTCGGACAGTCGGAAGACCGTATGGCCTCGCACACGTCATAAGTGACTTTGTTTACGGATGCAGTGGTACACGGCACGATTTTAAAACCTGACGATTTCCGAGGCAATCATATTCACGAAGTTCCGCTCCAAAAACATGGACTCTGAGGAAGAGATCCTTTTCTTTGTGGCAGCAAAGGCTTGCGAAAAAACAAAAAAGAAAAGAAAACGAAGGGCGTGGCAAAGAGTTTGGCTAAAGGGCAGAGAATTAATTCAATATTGACAGTTCCTTGGATTTTTACTATTTATAATATTATTTTAAATGCTGCTCGATATATCATACAGCACTTGCAGTTCTTGCCAGAGTTCAGCAAGTTTGTCCTCTTTCCCGATAGTCCAAATTCTCCATGGCGCTGCCATGTTCATATTTCTTCTTCTTTCAGTTTGCTCAACAAATTGGCTCGTTCAACAGCACACACGTCAAGCTTTCAATCCGACAGCTCTCAAGGTTTTTTGACATGTTTAAAAATGATCGTGAGGTCGGGAAGTGCTCGTAAGGCACTCTGCTCGTCTTGTAAGTCTCACACACCATACGAGCCCTGACCATACGACAAGAGACGATTTCCTCCGATAACCCAAAAACTCGTACAACCTCAAAACTCGCACAGTGTACACCCACCTTTAGACATTTATTAATACCATGCAAAAAGACATCGCTGTTGGCCACTTCAGAGGAAAACAGCAGAGGGAGAAACTGGTTCTTAAACTACCCTGCTGCCTAGTTCCTTGTGAAAGCCCCTCTCGTGCAACTGTGTTTTTGGAGCTAAACTTTGCAGGACCTTAGCCTTCAGGACTGACCAGCTAGATCAGATTCACATCATTTAGATTAAGCTACAATACTAATTTATTACTAGTTTAGGGAACTTCAATAGCATGACGTTAACAACTTCATGAGTCAACAGATGTCTCATCTTGTTATTACAAGTCCCAGCTCAAAACATTTGGAAAGTTTGAACTTCAAGTAGGTTATCTATACATAAAAACAAGTTACGTTACTTCTAAAGTTTAAGTGAACTTTATTTAGGCGCATTAATGCTATAAATGAAATCAGTCAGTCTGCAGCAGATATCCATCAGTTGTGTGGTTTTATTTTGAAATCTTGATGAAAGGTCTTATTTGTCTGTAATACAAAGTTCTTTGTTTAATACCAAATCAATGGGAATATATTAAATGTATTTACTTGGATTCAAATACACACACAAAAAAAAAATCATTCAGCAAATTCAGGTGTTAAATAAAATACTCGAGTCCCTTGTTCTTGTCGGCATCATGCTCTTGGGTCTCAATCTCTACACGCTTCATGGCAATAAAATACTGCACAAACGGCTCTCCCAGCGCATTACGAATAACGCTGTCCTCTGCCAGAGCCTCTAAAGCATCGTCCAATTTAACAGGGATCGGGAACTGTTTCTGCTGACCTGGAGCTTTGTTGAGAAGCTGTTCGGCATTCAGGTTACGTCTAATACCGTCCAGGCCTGCTGCTACCGTGGCCGCCAGCACAATGTAAGGATTGGCCATCGCTGTCCCCAGCTTGTTGTCGATGTGAGTCTCGCGTCCACCGTGAATTTTCACGTTGAAGGCGCAGCTGTTGTTGTTGCAGCCGCATGTGGCGTAAAGAATGTTCTTGGAATTTTTCTTGCCTTTGGAAAGCTGGTTTCGACAGCTGATCCCTGGAGCCAAAAGACAGCTCAGAGCAGCCGAGTGCTGGAGAAGACCCGAGAGCCACTTTCTGCCCATCTCCGAAAGTTCCCCATTGCCCGAGTGGAAAAGGCTTCTTCTGCCACTGGCATCCCAAAGGCTGTGGGAGAGTAAGCCAGAATTGTGGATGTTGTCATCTGTGAAAAAGGTGGCGATGTAGTCGAACTTCCTGGCCATCTCTTTGATCCCTGTGCGGAAGGTGAAGGCGCTGTCTGCGGCGTCAATTCCAAACCTTGGTTTGAAGCAAATCTCCATCTGCCCTGGTCCGTTTGCGGAAGAGAAGCTCTCGACGTCAACTCCCATGTAGTACATCCCTCTGACTAGCTGCTGCAGGAAGGGTAGATCGTAGTTGCTCAACAGTGTGGTGGCAGGGAAGAACACCGCTTTAGGTCCCACTCGTTCAGGGACCCCAAAGATGCAGCATTCGTAGGTGAAGGATGAATGGATTGAGAATCCCATGCTCTGGAGTTGGCCGAGCATCTGCTTGGCTATGAGGCGGGGTGATGTTCGCAGGGGCACACCAGTGATTGTGCAGGGGTCACAGATAAGACGAGCGGTCTGCTCCGCCCAAGGAAGGATTTGGAACGTGGACAGATCTGCAACCAGGAGGACATCACTGCTGAAGGTGGCTGCACTTGGATGATCAACTTCGTCGACTTTAGGGCTTAGGGTTAACTCCAGGTAGCTTCTCGGCATGGGAATGCCATATACTGCTTTTTCCTGTAATGTCAATAATGAGTACTTCTTACCACTATTTTCAGAAAAACTAGACTTTACAATAAAAAGACAAATGAATTACTAACACTACAGCTGCTGTAAGCAATGTTAGTTGTCTTGGTAAGTTAAAGGGTTAGTTCACCCCAAAATGAAAATTCTGTGATTACTTACTCACCCTCATATCGTTCCAAACCCATCTTCGGAACACAAATTAAGATGTTTTTGATTAAATCTGAGAGCCATCTTACCCTCCATAGACAGCAATACTGAAATGATCCCAGATCCAGAAACATTGTAAAACTATCAGTAAAACAGGCCATGTGACCTCAGAGACTTAACATTTTAAAGTTTTTCAACACTAGGAGACACTACTTTTTTGTAATAAAAATAACATAACATTTCTCTGAGTTACATGAGTTACATACCCATTTTAGTATCACAACGCATATGCATGCTTTCCCCTAAGTGTAAACAATGCCTATTACGTTCATGCATGTGCTTTCCTCCAAATGTAAACAATGCTGATTATGTCAAATACATTCTTAAGTACTCTCCAAAATGTAGGAAACGCACCTTGGGGGAGAAAAATGGTTGAATAAATTATGTCACTTTTGTTTTCTTTGCACAAAAAAAAAAATAAATAAATTCTCGTAGTGTAGTAATTTATGTTTTGAATATGAATGAAGGTCTTACAGGTTTGGAACGACATGAGGGTGAGTAATTAATGACTAATTAATGAATGATTAATGAATTTTCATTTTTGGGTGAACTAATCTTTGAAACACACCCCTACACACCTTCGCTCTCCAAAGATGTCTTGGTACAGACCTGAAATTATACTGTAGATGGCAGAGAGATACTACCTAGGTTTTGTATAAAGTTAATTGATAAGTCTTAATTGAATTCATAGTTCATAGTGAATTCACATTTATTATACCTGAGATTTAATAAATGTAATGAATGTAATGATTCCTTAGGCAGAGTTGCTTCCAAATAAATATATCTTTGTTCTACTACAAAACTGTAAACAAATAAATATTTAAAGGTTATGATAGATTCCAAAACATTGCATACAGCAGTTTACATTTGTATCATTAAAATGTCTTGACTACATAAAATCAATAAAAGAGATTTACGTGAAAGAATCGAGCTGGAACTGTCTTGGATCGAGACACGCCATGAAGATCAGTGGCCTCAAAGCGAACAAAGCTTATGTTTTCCCGGGCGATTTGCTGTTTTATGCGCTCAACATCAGTAATGAAGCTCTGAGATGCAAAAGAGAGCACTTGTGACCTCTCATTGTCTGTTGGGAATATGAAATAATATCCAGATAGATGAGCAAGTTTAAGTAAACGTGTCAGATTGAGGCAAATGTAAATCATCTTTCTGACCTGAGTGTGATGTGCCAGCTTCTTCCCTGTGAGACGTCTCAGCAGTAGGTGAACTCATACCAGAAGACCTGCCTGGAGGTCCATCGGTCATCGAAGAGCCACCGGATTCCCATCTAGAGCTTCCTTCTCTGACTCTGGATGCTCTCCTGGCTTCTGAAAGGGGCTTGAAGGTGCTAAAACTCTTAGATGGCATCTGGTCTGGCTTACAGTCCACTCTTTGACCCGGAGGGTAGCTCCTTCCTCCATCTTGCCCTTTTGCACTGAGTAGGGAGCTCTCACGCAACACACTTTTCAGTTCATCTAAGGTTTGTTTGGGGACGCCACCCTCACCAGCAGATGGGTTATATTGCACATTCTCCCTTCTCCATCCATGCCTGTTGCCATAGTCATGTTCTCTCGAGAGAACCTGGTACTGGGACTCACTGGAAACAGAGGGACAACGATGTGGAGGGCCGATGGAAATAACAATGGGGTCATTTGTGGGGCCTGGAATTGGTACGTTTGATGGCACTAAGGGTACAGACATCCCTTTTCTGTCCCAGTCAGAGGAGGAATGACGCTTCTCTCTGGAGTCCGCATTCTTCTTTCCTGAACTCATATTTCCTCCATCCACCTGGTCTGGAAGGTTTTCCTGTCGAAGTTGAAATTGATGGATTTCAGATTGAATATAACTCACAATACAACATAGCTTGACATAAAATACTAGAGTACCAAATTCACCCACATGACAATATACAAATAATTGTAATCAACTGTACAAATTGCATTTTAGCAATAAATAATATTAGATTTACCATATCTTTGGATTCCTCTGATTCCTGCATAATACTCTGGTTTTTATGTGAATGTTTGGAAACTCATAACCATCCGCCCCAATCAAAGTGGCTCACACAACTGACCGACTGCGACTGAAACAAACCAATCTGTTTTCCTTTTCACCCCGACCAAATGCATGAAGCGTCCAGTCTGTTCAGTCCCACTCATCCATTGTGAGCTTCTGCACATCAGCTGTTTTCAACAGCCCACAACACATTATTCATCAAACCTCTAGAAAGATGCGGTTGTTTGACTAAAAGGTTATTTAACAGAATACCGTAGCCATTGCTTTGAATGGAAACATAAATGAACACAGTGACATGCACTGTTTTGGCAAGCAAATTAAACAAATAAAAAGCATACAAAGATAGCTACAAAAAAAATTCTTTCTGACACACACACAAGCTTTTTAAATGTTATATTTTATACAACGAAGATTACCTTATAAGGTCAATATGAAGCTTTGTGTTTATTCTAAATCAGTGGTAGATTGGTCTACTCTTAAAATTAGAGCAATGTTAATATTACAATAACCAAAACACAGAACAGAACACAAATTCTTTAGTAGTAGTAGTATTAGTAATATTTAAATTTGCAGAATGTGAAAAGCATTTTGTTCAAGAATAATAACATATGCAAATTATGGAAAGTTTAAAAAATGAATATAATTAAACATGATAAACTTTATTTTATAATATTTTATTTAATTGATTTTGTAATCAAATATATTTTAATATTTATATTAGATTTAAACTGTTTAGAATATGAATTGAATTAAAATATACTAAAAACTAATTGTAATGTAACTAACACTATTTGTAATGTTTAATATTTGAAATAATTTGAAATAAGAAACATTGTTAATAATAATAATAACTAATAAATAAAAGTATAATAAAAGTAGCCTATATGATATGTTTAGACTAAGCATTTGATAAAATACATAATACATGTGTTTTGTAATGGTTTATTTAAACATCTTTTAAGTGTCATTTTATTAATAATAATAACTATTTATTGTGTTTTGTTATGATGTGTTTAGAATATGCATATAATTAAATAGATAATACATGTATTTTGTAATATTTTTTATATAAAAGTGTCATTTTATAATAATATTTATGTATTTATTATTAATAATAATAATAATAATTAGTTTTTTATTAAAACTTTAGGATGTGATTATAATAAAATGTAATACATTTTTGTTTTGTATAAAATATGTTTTATAAATGATTTTAAAAATTATAATAATAACTTTTTCTTATTAGTAGTAGTAATAGTAGTACATGTAATATAATAATAATAATTATTATTATTATTAGTGCTGTTATTAATGACGTGTGTTTGTAATTGTGTGTAGCTGTTAGGTGAGTCAGGCTCTATATGCTGTAGTGTGTGTGTTGTAGGGTGCGGTTTCTTGAGTCCAGCTGTAACCGGTTACCGGAGACTCCGTCACATACACGGCAGCGCTGTATGGTCAAACACCACAATACTTATTCTCCGGAGCGGCTTCATGATTAAGCTACAATCTTCAATGAGTAAGCATATTCCAGTAAGTGAAGCCTTTTAACATAAAATATTTATGTTTTGAAACGAATTCGGGGTTTTATTTTGTGGTAACTTTAGTCTCAATCTGCGAGCTAGCGTTAGTTAGCACCAGAGCAGAACGGGTTTTGTTGTCGACCACAATTTATGTTTACGTTAATATTTCAGTTTTATTTTGTTGTACCCTTTAACAAAACTGTGTCTGTGTTTATAAAGATTGAATGTTAAAGCTATAACTGAAATAATCGCTTGGTGACGGTGATAACTTAGGTTAGCCTCGCAGCTAACTAACGTCAGTGAGAACCAAGCACGACATTTTGCTCTTATTTCATTTTAATCAAATTAAAAAAGCGAATCAAATTAAGTAACGTAATCAAGAAATAGAGCTCGTGTTGCGTTTTTGTTGAACATGAATGTAATCTGTGGGCTTTTTGCCCCATTGCTAATATTAGCCAAGCGGAAGTCTTTGTGTCAGTCCTTACCAATTAGCATATCTTGATGTTTTGAATATTAAAATCTGTTTTTGATCAATATAAAGCTTTACATCGGTTGTAGAATTTAAATATTTCACCACCTTTAAAACCGTGACCAAATGCAAATTTTATCCGAGAAACGGGTCATTTTATTGGCCTCATTTGGGGCCTTTGCACTTGATTTCCATAAAGTCGCTCTGTAACCATGCCTTTCATTTGATTTGAATTTGAAGTTACTAAGTTACTACATGAGGTTTGTTGCGTCTTTTTGCAAGTGATTTGCTAAAGAGGCTTAGCATGTGGTAATCCCGAAGAGCTGCTGAGACACGTGTGTGTCCTCACGAGACTAACATGAAGACTTCAGCCTTCCCAGAAACCAAGCGTTAAACAATGACCCACATACCGCGGACTGACTCACCTCTGACTCATGTGTTTGTGGGAGATATGGTTCGTGCGATTATGCATACTCGGATTCACTTAAGCCTATAGGGATATATCATAAGAGTGTGCGAGTTTGAGAGAACTCCGATACTGGCTGCTGATTGGTCGGTATAGAGCGTCATCATCTATCCATAATATATCCAAATCAGATTGTCTGATGAAAATTTTATCGTGTGAAGTGTTTTTAATTCAATCACGTTTTAGGCACCCTCTCAAGAAAAAAGCTTTTTATTATTTTTTTTATTTGATTGGTATAAAATCTTGTTAATGACAACAACACCACAACAAACATTCATTGTCGATTAGTTTGACACATGTTTGTTATTTCTGCTTGTCGATTAAAATGATGTAGTGGCTTCTGGAATAGTGTATTTGTGGTAGTGTTTATAGTGTCAGTAAGAATGGATTGAAAAATGTAAATATTAATAATATGTAGCTATAAACTTTTATATAGACATAAACATATATACAGTAGTCAACATTCAAATTGATCATCAAAGTTGTCCTAACACAAGAATGGGTATTGTTTCGGGGGTTTCGGTGACAACTTTGATTTAAAGGTTTTAATCCACTTTAAATGTTGACTACTGTGTGTGTGTGTGTGTATGTATGTATGTATGTATATATATATATATATATATATATATATAAAGAATGCATTTTTATAATCAATAATAGCTAATAGTATTAAATATTAGACTAAAATAATGAATATGTATAGTAGTGTCCGTGACATGGTCAGTAACTAATTTATGTTTTGCTGTTTCTTTTTCATGTTTTTTTTTTTTTTTTTTTTTTAATTATGTGTGTATAAAATTTTAAACTTAACAATTAGGAATTAGCTTTTTTATTAGTACAAATAAGTTTTAGTGAAAATGTAGACTGCTAATATAGTACATTTTAAATAAATATAATACAAATGAAGTAATGTAATATAATGCAATATAATAATAATTTATAAATAGAAAACCCCTTTCTGTAATATATTAATGTTAAAGTAGTAATAGATAAAAATGAACTACTGGCCCAGCTGAACAAGCAGAAAAATAGCTGCTTTAAATCAGGATGAGAGAGATAAATGTAGTCCTGTGTCCTGACCGTGTGTGCCTCTGTTCTTGTGTCCTTGCAGCAGTTCTGTGGTGTTTTGGGTCACACATTTATGGAGTTTCTGAAGGGCAGTGGCGACTACTGCCAGGCTCAGCACGGCGTTTATGCAGAGAAGTGAACGGCCGGCCTCGCTACCTCATCAGAAGAGAGACTTGTGTTAGAGTTTTAGCGTTGGCGGGATCAGGCTTGGAGAGCGGGCGTCCACAGCGGTCGGCAGTTCTGGATGGGGTAAAAAAAATCTCTTGGAAGTTCACTGCCCTCGCCGGCCCTACGTCTTCACTCTTCACCAGAGGACCAGCCTTGTTTCGTTTTTCTTTTTTTTTTGCTAGTAATCCCGCCCACCTCTGGGTCACACCTCTTTTTTCCTAATCGTATCCGCCAGGTTTTCTTTTGTTATTAGAGAGAGTTTCTTTACGTTTTTTCTTTGAGATCTTCAAGCTTTTTCAAAAAGTTAAAAATGGCTCGTATGAATAGACCTGCCCCAGTGGAGATCACTTACAAAAACATGAGATTCCTCATTACCCACAACCCCACTAATGCCACGCTTCACAAATTCATTGAGGTGAGTGTTAAAAGTGCTGTTTTGGATAGACGATAATAAAACCCTCATAATTACAGTAACTGCAAAACGTCACTTGCATGATGTTTCCTCCCATCTGTTAGGAACTGAAGAAATATGGGGTCACGACGGTAGTTCGAGTGTGTGAGGCCACGTATGATGCAAACCTGGTTGTTAAAGAAGGCATTCAGGTTCTGGTAAGTCCACATGAACCAGTTCACCTACCTGACGGTGAATAGAAATGTCCATTCTTATCTCAGGCTGTTTTTAAATGCAGGATTGGCCCTTTGACGATGGAGCTCCTCCCTCTAACCAGATCGTTGATGATTGGCTGAATCTTCTTCGGATGAAGTTTAGGGAGGAGCCAGGCTGCTGTATTGCGGTGCATTGTGTTGCAGGCCTTGGAAGGTAACTTTATGGGATTCAGGATCATTGCATGTGTCATAAGAAATAAACATAGAATTAAACCCGTGAGCTTTGCATGGAACCTTAGCTGTCGTTTTTTCCCACAGAGCTCCAGTTCTGGTTGCTCTGGCCCTGATTGAGTGTGGCATGAAATATGAAGATGCGGTTCAGTTCATTCGACAGTAAGTTAACGTCATATTTTTGAAAATAAGTATAAATTCATTCTTAAGGACAACGGTTTGTATAATTAATTTTTTTTTTTTTACCCCCAGAAAGCGCCGTGGAGCATTCAACAGCAAACAGCTCTTCTATCTGGAAAAATATCGTCCCAAAATGCGTCTTCGATTCAAGGATTCCAACGGCCACCGCAACAACTGCTGCATTCAGTAAAAGCTTGCGTGTCAGTCTTTCTCAAATGTGTAACGGGATTTTGTATCTAGCACAGGTAGTTTGTTCTCTTAATTGGTAACTGTGAAAATGCCGTTACAAAACTTAAGCTTATTTTGTTACAAGTTTCCCCCGCCCTTCTCTTTGTTTTAACTTTTATTTCCTGTGGAGAACCTCTGTTAACGAGGGTAAGTGCTTGTTTGAACATGAGCTTAGTGTTTTGCGATAAACTTCATGTTTGTGATTTCTGGTCAAATCCCAACTCTGCCAAAAACGTAGTACGCTTTATAGCCTAAATGGTTTAATTAAAAAAAAATGATTTCATGCATCTTTGTTGTTGTTGATGATTTCAGTCATAAATGCCTGCCTCCGAAAAGATCTAAAATAAATGCCTTATCAAAGCAGAAAGACACCGTCTGGTGGAGCAGTTCTCGTGGCATTTGGAGAGGTTTCTCGATGATGACTTTTGCAGAAAAAAAAAAAATCGGGAAGAGAGATGAGTAAAAAAAATTATAGGAAAATAAAATCTCTTTATATAAATATACCGAAGGGTGGGGTACTACTTTTTGTTGTTTATCCAAACTTTGTTTACCTATTACTGCCATGTCAATAGTGTGATGTTTGTGTTTTGGCTTAAAACTGGACCTCAATGTCTGCAGTATTTTTATGCCTTTTTATTTGATGTGCGTAACTTAATGTTTCAATACTTGATTTACGTACGGTATTTGATTATGTGTACTGTTAAACCACCTATTTATATCATTGAATATGTGTTTAGTATAGCAAGAAACAAGTTTGCCAATTTGAGAGTACAATAAAGATACACTGAAGGAGCATTTTACCTCGTCTGTGCTGGATTTTTAACTTTTAAATTAAAAACATGCAGCACTTTATCAAAATTCTTTTATTTTTCTCCCTTTTCACAACCGTTGGCGTCACATCAATCTTTTCTGCAATAAATAAAGAATATAGAAAATTCCTAGATCGTTTTTAAACATCAAAGACCTCTCCCTCACTGCAAAGAGCCACAAAAATGCTCACGAACTTGAGAATGTCTCTTAAGGTTAAAACAATCTAAAAACCATTTAATAAAATGCTTGCAAATTATTTTTTAGCACTGCAATATTGACAAATTTACAATGTTCAGGACCCCTTCTGATGTAAAGTCCTTCAAACAGCCTTTAATATGTAAAGTGGCCAGGTCATGACCACATGGGTTTGTGTGCATCCAGGACCCAAAGTATATTCAAATGAGATCGAACTAGAGCATATATATTTGCAAGCTATTATTTCATTATTTATGGGGCAATTTAGGATAGAATTATTGGAACTATACAAAAGTATGTCCAAAAAAGTAAGGGACTGAAGAAAACGGGGAACCCTAATATGAATTGATCCAACTTCTCACAGGTGTTTGATGAGTACAGTCACACCCGCACTGACACAGAAATCTCCTCGTAGAGGGAGTCTCTCAAGTGTCCCTGTCCAGAGACGCTGGGCTCTGATGTGTGGCTCGCTGATGGCTCTCAGCTCATAGAGCATCTGGTCCCTTCATGTTGGACTCTTTGACAGATATCGGACTCGCGACTGCTTGAAGGATGCACTGAGATGACTCGCAGTATCCGTTATGGCCGGCTGGACCTGGTGGCCCGGGCACACCTGGCACTCCAGGAGCACCTACTGGTCCTCTCAGACCGTCACGCCCGTTACTGCCATATGCTGGTTTCCCAGGATCACCTGAGAGCCAGACGGAGAAACAGAGCATCGGTCAGAAGCAAGAACTTCCTAACACACAGTGATGGATATTAGATAAGATGTAGTCATTGTTCTTACCGGGGAGCCCTGGTGGTCCAGGTATTCCTTTAGGCCCCTCAACTGTGGGACCTCTATCTCCCCTGTCACCTTGGTCACCTAAATGGAGAACACAGAGGTTTTATAGTGTAAATGGGATGTAGGTGGTGCTTCACTTCAACTAAAAATCTGTGTGGGGAAATCTTTGTCCTTTGCAAAAAATGTGTGGTGTTTTATTGAAATGACATGAGTCTTCGTACCTTTGGGCCCTTTCCTCCCTAGGAGCCCTGGGGGCCCTTTAAGACCTGGCAGTCCTCTGTTTCCAGGATGCCCAGGGAAGCCATTGTTTCCGGCGGGCCCTGGCGAGCCGGGGGGACCAGGAGGACCTGGCAACCCAGAGATGCCCGACTCGGGCCTTGTCAGACTGGATGCCAACTGGGCGAGCTGTCCTGTGAGGAAACCAAGTATGGCAAATCCATTCAAAAAACAAAAATCATTCGAGTGTAACAGTTAGTTGAGCTTCTATTTGCTAATGTCTGTTTGGACATCAAAATACGCACCGTGCAAAACCCTCATGCACACCTGCTTGATGTGTTCATCTGTGGGTGCTCGGCCCTGGAGGAAAATCACGTGGACACGGTTAATATTTCCTCATTTAATGCAGGAAGAAATGACAAAACGCTTCCTCATTTAGTACAGGTTTACTACAAGTCTAGTCCCACAGAAATCAAACTCTTTATGATAAAAGTGTCATATTTCAGACAGGGCTAATGAGATGATTAAAGCAGACGTACTGGTCGTCCCTGTGCTCCAGGCAGTCCAGGTACCCCTCTGTCTCCTTGCATGCCTCTTGGGCCAGGCTCTCCAGCTAGGCCCTCGGGTCCAGGTTGGCCACGCACACCCTCTGGCCCTTTATTTCCTGCGTCTCCTGGTTTTCCTGTCTGAACACAACAAATGCTAGACATTGCTACATTTTTAAGAAGGCCAGCATTGACTTTTGTGCACTTGTTGACATTTTATGGATTTAGAGTGCGGGACAAAAATGATCTTCTAAATCTTTTGCTGTAGTGTGTCGGTAGGAAATATCAGTTCACATTTCAGACAATTCCTTTTGCCATTAATTGCAGTGAGATGTTTGTCTGAGAGCAGCCAGTGCTCCACAGAAACATCTGATCCGATCCTCATCAGTCAGCAGCTTTTGTCCT
>JAUMHR010000060.1:15895198-15907735 GCA_032361145.1 Enteromius fasciolatus | reverse complement strand
ATTTTTATATATTTATTTAATTTTTGTAATTTTTTGTAATTTTATTAGTTTATATATGTCTAGGTTTTTTTTTTTTTTTTATATATATATATTATTTATTTTTATTTATTTCAGTTAACATTTATTTCAGGAACAGACAATAGCATCACTTCTCAAAACGAACTCACCGATCCTTTCTCGCCTGGCTCTCCCTCATCACCCTGAGAAAATAAATGGACATGGAGTTTAGGATCAGCAAGGGTGTTATCACCTGTGCCTGAATACATAACCAATATATCCAAAGACATTCAAATATCTGTGCTGTTATATATCTGTACTTACAACATCTCCTGTGTTTCCAGGTGTTCCCTCTTCACCAGATGGTCCCTAAACAAACATGCATTAGATACATTATAATATAGATTTAATTGATGTTATAGAATGTAAAACTAAAAAGACACAAACACACACACACATATATATATATATATATATATATATGTATTGGCTTACTTGCTCTCCTTTCGGACCAGTTAGACCAACAGCCCCCTGGGGAACAGATACAAATTTTTACTTGTGCTTTTAATCTTAATTTTAACCATCTGATAACTGCCTTAAAAACAGTTATTACTGTATAATACAGATATTTTTTCAAAGGATTTTTGTTTCTAAGAAAATATTGCACAGAATCTAGTTTTAAAGATCTGCAATAAATAGAGTAATGCCTAACTAATAAAAGAGCTTATTTTTCAAACTCTGAAATTCTTTAGTCACATGACTTTACCGCTTTACATATTTAATTCACATTATATTTAATTACATTATTACACATCCTGTATTAAATGTAGCTTTTTTATTTAATTTTGTCCAAAAATGCCCGTCGCATTAAAAACACTCTTGTTTATCATACAGGAAACTGTAGGCCAAATTGCATTATGGGATGTGTGTTTGCTATATATTGCATATTTTGGCCATTTTGTCATCTAAAATGTATGTCTATGCATGCATTCACTTTCACACTCTGCAAATAAATCGAGTGTTACGATAGCAAGTTATTCTGAACATAGACAACTTCTGTTAAGTGATTTGATTGGCTTTCACATTTTGAACCGATCGGCAGTTTCTGCTTTTGAAATCCTACCCTGTCTCCTTTCTGCCCGATGAAGCCAGCAGGCCCCGGGAGACCAGGAAGGCCCGGATCTCCTTTAGCTCCCTGTGAAATACATAAACACACAGACGAACATAAATAAATAAAAATTCATGAACACCACACGGCCTGTGCCTGGAGCTGCTGCACAAACCACATCTGCTCTAAAAAAAACAGAGTCGGCAGCTCAATGAGCAGGACTCATCTGAGGTGTGTGGATGGATGTGGACTATGATTAAGCCTGATGCCCTTCGCTGGCTGCTTGAAGGAATTCCTGCAAGACAGAAGGCTCATTCAGCCCCCTGTCCTGCTCTGAATATCCCCTTACCAAAGAAAATACCCCCAGCTACTAGGCCTTAGTAACAACAGGCTATTCATGCCCCTACCAGCCGATTACTGTACTAAAGCTCGCTAGAGCTTTCTAAGGAGATTGCATTACAGTTAGGAGCACTATTAAGCTCCTGAGCATAGGACAGGAATCTGAGCATTAAGAGCAAGTCAAACATGTTTCTGATTGTGTTCAGTTTGTTGTGGGACATCTAGACAGTGTTGTAGAACATGTTTAGAGGTACAAATGATTCACCGGGTCTCAATATAGCTGCCTCTTAATTATTTATAATGCAAGACACTACAAGCAAAAACATTGTTTTTTTTAATACACTAGCTTATGTTTGGCTGCTTTTCATACTGTGTTGTAAATATGCTTCAAAGTGTTTGTTTAACTGCACTTTATCTTCTAGCAGTTGCATGTAGATTTCGATTACAACACCAATCTAGGCCATTTTCTCCAAATAGGTTTTTTTCCTCTCATGTTGACAGTCATTTCTGTCAGATTGCAGGGTGATACAAATAGATATCCAGCACCACTTTGTTTAGAGCGGTATGCAAGGAAACGCTGTATCGCTGCTGTTCCATAAGCGCCAACTGCTGGCAGAGAGTGAAATTTGCATTCTCATTTATCCGGTGTCCGGTTTTTGTTCAGTGTTTTATGTAGTTGATTTTCATTGTTACGTATTTGCTTCCGATTTCTTCTTTGTTTGGTTTCTGATTAAGATGTAGTGGTTGCCTCTAACTTTAAAGCGCTCCTATTATGGGTTTTTGAAAACAAGCTTTTATGCAGTGTGTAAGTGAACGAAAACATCCTGCAAAGTTTTAAATCTGCAAAAGTGCATCGTATATAATCCCTCAAAAGAAAGAGTTGACTAAACCATTGAAATGAGTCATTTTAAAATGAGTCCCACGCTGTTTCATGTTGACGTCAACATGAGACATTAATGTATTTCCCACCCACCTTTTGCATGCATAGATCTGGAAAAACTAGATTTTTACATTGGTCTGAATGAAAATGCAAATTTATTCTTTGCCACTAAGGTGCTGCTTTTGGGCGTTAAAAGCTCACAAACACTGCTTTAAATGATATTGACCAATCTCCACAGATTAGCCTCTTGCAAAGGGGGAAAAATCCATACATCATAATGTATGCATATTTTAAGAAAATGAAAGTATGCATGTCAGCATGTCGTTTAGAACCCCCAAAACCCGAACATGAACCTCTAATTACCCATAATAGGGGCACTATTAGTGGAAAGTTTGTTTATATGAAGAGATTTCGTTACTATTCATATACTTTATTTGGAATTTTTTTTTATACATTTTCAGTTCATTTTTTTTATGTGACATTTCACAAAGAAACGTGCAACATTTTTTCCAAGAAATAATAAAAGGATACCTTTTCATTTATTATATGTTCTAACTCATCAAATGTCATTACAACCCCACCTAAGAGTGTTTTTATTATTGTCTAAAGCATCTTTTATGCTGATATAATGGAGGGTTGAACTGAATTGTGGTTTCTGGTGACTCACCCTTGCACCTGGCAATCCTGCCGGCCCACCAGGACCCCTCACTCCTCTCTCACCCTGGAGAAAAAGACAGAACCTTATAGAAGTGACACATTTCTTTATATGACGCTGTATGATGGACGAGGAAATATACTCACTGGCCCACCTCTTGGTCCGACTGGCCCCACCTCTCCCTGCTCGCCACGTTCACCCTGAAATCAAAACATCAGAAGATGTTCATCCATCCACACAGGCCTGCAAGCTGTGATAAACAAACGGATAACTCTGACTCACTGTTTTTCCATTATTTCCGATCAGACCTGCCACACCTGGATCACCAGTAATTCCCTGGAGCAAAGATAAAACAGGTTATCCTTCTTACTAATGGACATTAGAGATGACTGACCAGCCATCATTGATCTACGTCCCAGTCTTGCATTGGAATCATTTGTCATTTGAAAAATGAGACGTTAACAGAAGCCAGTCACAGGGCAGGCCAGTAACAGTGAGTCCAAAATGTAGTGGTTACCTCTAATTTCAAACGGTAATAGAGCAAACTTTGGGCCCATTTGCTGGTAAAAAAATCAAACGTTTCAACATCATTACATCTTCAATGTCTTTAGTATCTCAAGAAACCATGACTGGTGCTCAAGATTATTGAAGTTAAAAGTCGCTTGAAGTCCAGGAAAAAATCAAAATGGACTATATTTTTTTAGTTAGCTCACATTGCTATTTTTGTGGTGAACAATTATTCTGTGCAAGTCCCTCCACAAAAAAAAAAAGTTTGCCTACGTAATCTTTAATCCAAATCTGAAAATGCGCCCCTCTGTCATTGTTCATTTCTGCACGAAACGCCTACTTTACTACATCCAATCAGTGCACAGTAGAAAAACCAAGCCACGCCCTCTGTTTTCCTCTCTAAATGTTCTATTTCTCTCGGAAGTATGCCACAATACAGTAAAATCAGTTGCAAACATCCGGTTCACATGGACTTTAATATTGTTTCACATTTTCGTGGAAACCATGATTAATTTTTTTTTAATGAAACACATTTCAAAAGTATTTACTGTCACTTTTGATCGATTTAATGCATCCTCGCTGAATAAACGTATTAAATAAAAACCAAATCAATCATTTGAACGGCAGAGAATCTCAGCACACATTTAAAACAGTAATCTATCTTGGATATACCAAAATAACAAACAAAGCACACTTTGATGAAGATACACACTTGAATTACCTACTTTTTCACCCATGTGACCCTTTGCTCCTGGAATGCCAGGCAAACCCTGAAGGAGAAGAAAGTATCAAAAATGCAAGCCATTCCCAGTCATCTCACAAGTAGATATCATGGCATACTAATTGCATGAATATAGGTCAAAGGTCACACGCACTGGAAATCCCTGAAGTCCTGCATCTCCAGGCGAGCCAACTTTCCCAGGAAGACCCTAAAACAATAGGCAGATACAAAACGCTTCACTACAGAAAGAGACAAACAGTGATGTAAATGATTTGTCTCTACTGGTGTGAATTAAAGTCATTACCTTGACTCCGGGCAGACCTGGAATACCGTCACGAGCATCCACCCCCGGCAGACCCTTCATCACAAAGATGCAGGATATAATAAGCCACTTAAGGATAACACAGTATGGAATAGCATCAATAAAACTGCAGCACAGGTAACTTACAGTCTCTCCTTTTGGTCCAGGTAAACCCATAAGTCCCTGCAACCCCCGAGGTCCCTAGAAAGAAGAAGCCACATTAGAAATAATCAAAATTTAGCAAGCTTATTGAGTCTGCTTGAACTGTGTCATGATAAATTGTTTTGTTGTTGGATGATAACTCACCTGAGATCCCTTTGGTCCAGTTTCACCTACTTTTCCTCTCTGACCCCGATCACCCTTTAAAAATAAAGAACAAACAACAGCTTTTAGATAAATATAGACATTCAATGATAATATTAACGCTAATGTTAAATAATTATACGTACAAGTACAGATGCATATTTTAAAAAAGTGTGGTTAAAGGCCAAAACTTTACAGTGACTTGTAGAGTAAAAATCTGTCATTTGCATTTTGCCACTTACAGGAGCACCCTGAATACCCTGAGGGCCCAGGTCCCCAACATTTCCACGATTTCCCTAATGGAGAAGAAAATGCATGGTAATTTATAAAGATATCATTGTTATTGATTTAGATGTGAAGATCTAGGGCTGGTTCGATTTTGATTCACAAGCTCGCTTGATATTGGCTATTTTGGATATATCAGGTACAATACATATCAAATGTTCTACTATTGTACATACTAATATACACAAGTTTTCATAATAATAAAGCAATAATGCTAACTTTACAACTACATAATCATTTGTAAAAAATTAAAAATGGTTATCATAAAAATTTGACAGATTAAATTCACTTCATTTCTGGCGATATCGTCGACTTGATTGCACAGATATAATTTGAACTGAACTGAGCTGGATGATGGCAACGGACTTTTGTCCTACTTACTGCATTATATGCTACTTTCCTGGTTAAGGCATTTTGACACATTGTATAAAATGCTATATTTGTAAAGGTGACAGCTAATCGATATGTCATCCACACTGAACAGTAACAAAATGGTATTTATTGTTTGGATATTGTAATAAAATGGAGAGAATTTGAAGTTTTTAATATCAAAACTACCAACCTTACTGAGATTTATTGGATGGGAGGTGTGCTAAAATGTTGCAATTATTACCTGAAAACAAGCTAGACTAATCGATTCTTAGGGTATGAAGGAATAATAAGCATATTTAGAAATATTTTTTTTTACCCAGCCAAACTTTTGACTCTTACCCTGTCCCCTTTGGGGCCCATCATCCCTGTGATTCCTCTGAGACCCTGCGAACCCTATAATAACAAAAACAAGCACACAAAGAGATGTTGAGTGACAGCACTCTCACACTGTCACAAACAAAGAACAGTAGTAATATTTTTTTTTACAGGAAGTCCTTGTGCTCCTGGCTCTCCAGTTGCTCCCTGGTCTCCTTCTTCACCCTGTAAGACGTAAGAAAAATGCAACTAAATTACACACCCCGACTGGATCTTAGCTAGCTTCATTTTCTAACAATGATGTAGTGCTTTAGGCCTTAATTTGATACACATATTATCTGTCATAAAGGAATCACACCAAACTTGACCTATGAACTGTCACCTTATGTCCTTGCCTTCCTGGTTCACCTGATTCACCTTTGATACCTTTGTGGCCCTAAAGATGCACAAAGCGCTAGAATGAGCAATACTTGTTGGAGCATCCAGAAAGTGGGAATTAATATCATTTCAAACTTACCTTCATGCCTGGAAGACCAGTGTAACCATTCAGGCCAGAAGTGCAGGCATTTGGACACTGAGAAACATAACAAAGACAGATAAATAATACTTATGACTACTTGAATTATTGAAAATATTTCACGCTATGTTTCATAGAATTTAAAACATTTACACGCCAGGCTGACAAAAAGTGTGATATTGTGTTGCTTTTTTAAGTGTAGTTTTCAAAGTAATTAGCTTTATCTTTCAACTGCAGGTAAGCTAAAGGTCAAATACCTTTGAATTAATATAAAAATGCATTGTTTCTGAATAATGTTAGCTTTCAATTCCATGTTTTTAAAAACATCAACATCATTGTATAAACTGCTATAGGTAATCTGGGTAAGGAACATTTTTAATAGCCATTTCCTTCTAGTGTCTCTTAAATGTCTGAACATACAGTATAAAGAAAAAGCGTGTCCTAACATGCGAATGCAGTTTTGTTGGAGGAATAGAGAAAGCAGCCATGAAGCTGTATTAACTTAGACAAAAATTGTCAACCTAAACAAATATAGCACAACAAATATGTGATATCTACAGAAGACTGCAATCAGAATCAAATTTAGTGGCTACCAGATAAGATACTTAGCGGTACATACCAGGTCCTTCCCATCCCAGACTCCAGGAGGGCCCTATGGATAGAAGGAATATAGTTTCACAGTACTGTTTTATGAATCCAGGATATCAGCGAATGATCGTTAAGACCTAAACACTACTTACTCTGGGCCCTGCCAGTCCTGGATCACCAACAGAACCTCTCGGTCCACGACTTCCCTTTACACCAGAACCAGATGCTCAATTTTAGTATTCATCTTTTTGTAATTTCTTTTGTTTTTGGATCACTATATAATAGAATAATGTTACATACAGGAGGTCCAACTTTGCCCAGTTCTCCAGGTAACCCATCTTCCCCATCAGCGCCCTTCATTAGAAAAGAAAAAAAATGAAGCAGCCTACTCTTGCAAAACAAATTGAACTCTGTACGAATAACGAAACAATCATAAAATTAAATATTATGCACTCACAGCTTCACCATCCTCTCCAACGCCCTGTTAACAAAATAACAGATGTGCAATGACACCAAATTAGCAAAGGAAAACAAACTAAAAAAGGCTTTGCAAAGCAATACATTACAGAACGGCCTGAACTTTATCGAATGCATTCAACAGCTCAAAGTGTGTGCAGCCATCTGGTCAAAGTTTAAACAGACATATTTTTGCATAACAACAAACTAAGATCTAATTATTCTAACAGTATGCTAAAAATGACAAGAGACACATTTGTTGAAGAGAATTTGAAGCATTTACTTACAATGGCTCCCCTCGGTCCCGGCTCACCAGGTTCACCCTGATAAAGGATAAACCACAGAAATCTTTTAAGTGAACTTTAATGATTTAATGAGGTAATTCTTTAACTTTTATAAATGAAGCATCACTAATACTACAATACAGACCTGATATATTAAAAACATGTTTATGTGCACTTTTAATTATTATTAACTGAACTAATAAGTTGAACGTTATGTTTAGTGTGAACTTACTTTTTGTCCAGGAGGCCCGACAGGGCCAGGGGCACCACGGGGCCCAGTAAGACCCTTAGAAGGACAAAAACATCTGTTAGCATGGACTACAGATCAAATATTTGTTACTTTATCCACTGAATTAATCGCTGAACTTGTGGTGAAGTGATACAGCTCATTATTTGATTTTGATCATATTGTTTGAAACATACTGTATGAAATTAATTAATTGCCTCAGACACACATTTACCAATCCTGACTTTGACAAGTAGCAAACCCCGCCCACATTTTCTCTAATATATGTAGGATCTCTGCAGATACTGTATTCAACACTTTAAGAAAGCATATATTACTCTTTTACTTAACTTATTTGCAGCAGTAATAATACAATACAACCATTTATACAAAACAATAATAATAATAAATTAATAGGTAAATGTACAAATAATGCCAACATGATAGACTCATAATGCAACTAAAAATATAACATCTTTATATAACTGATTTATTTTTTTTGGAATGTTTAAATAATAGGCTGCTCTGCAAAACAAACAAAAAAAATATTTTTGGAGAAATAAATATGGAATATAATTTACTTTAGATGCAAAAAAAAAGGATTTCATTCTTTATACAAGAAAATATATTTGCCAATAAATTCATAATATAATCTCTGGAAGTAGTCTCTTAAGCTCAGGGGAGTCACAAAGCAGTCGGTGTACTTTGGTTTAATGCTCGGTGCAGTACTCAGTTCAGCTCTGTGGCACTATACTTGTACAAAAAGGCCTCTGTCTTCATCAGGAAGCCAATATGGGGCTCTCTCTGCTTTCTCTTTCCGCTCCTCTTTGGTTCTTTTTTCCATCCAGAGAGCTTTTTTTCACTCAGACCCCTCCAATGCAAACTACACTCACAGGCTCTGATGCTGCAAGTGTTACTTAGAAAAGAAAAGCGGATTTTATCTTGGTTTCTAGATCGTTACAAAAATAAAGATCAAGACTCACATCGGCTCCTGGTTTTCCTGGAAGCCCGTTTAATCCATCCTTGCCATTGTCCCCATTAAGGCCCTGAAGAATTCATCAGATTAATGGATTGTTGCACAACATTTTAGCTATGCAGAACTCATTTATGTTGCAAATATGATATATACTTACTGGGGGGCCACCTGGGCCAGGGCCAGGTCCCCTATCACCCTGAAGTCATACAAAACACTAAATAAGTAACTCAAATAAAAGTTGATATTCGAGGCTATACAAGCATATACCATACTGTAAACTGAGAACTGAAATAAATAGATAGACAAAATGGTTGATATTTAACTCACATCAATGCCGTCAACACCAGAAAACCCAGGAAGCCCTGGAGGTCCAGGTGGTCCTCTTGGACCAACTGCCCCCCTCTAAAAAAATACAATAATAATAACAGAAATGCATTTACAAAACTAACCTCTGCTTGCTCTAGATTTATCCCGCAATCCTAATAGTTTAGTTTTCAGAACAATGAGGTTATTGTAGGTATGACTGATGCTGAGGTATCCCACTGGCTCTCTCTTTTCCTGGGAAAGTGATAACAGCTGTGCACACCTGGACCAATTTATTGAAAATAGCTTCCATATGTCAAGCAATGCTCTCAGATGCTTGCAAATTCATATGCACTTAATGAAGAATCTTGGCATTAAGAAATATATGACACAGAGTTCATAAATAGTGCATATGAAAACAAAAACTTTATATATTATAATTCAACAATGTCTCATCAAAACAAATTTCTTTTCTGTCAATATATTTTTCATGTTTTTTGTCTCTCTCTCTTTTTTTTCTTATAAACAGTGACCCCAAACACCCACACGGTCCATCTGTTTCAATGAAAGCCATTGTTTCCTACCTGTGCAGAGATGATCAGGACTAACTGCAGTAAAATCAGCAGCAGGGACGCGCGGAGAGCCCCGGCGTGCGCCATAATCACCCTGATGACTTGAAGGAGGCAAAATAGTCCTTTTTAGGAGATTTGTTGGGGTCCACGGGTTTTCTGTCAATATCCCCCAACTAAACCTCCACACCATCTACCCGTCTCTCGATGTAGCATTAAAAAGTTATGTTTATTCATGAGCCGCGTTGGGAACTGAAAGGCGATTGGATATGAGTTCAAAAGTTTGCGTAAAATGGGCGTGGCTCAGGCTCCGGATACCTGCTGTGGGTACCGCACGTAAACAGCACATCCTTTAAGTGTAAGGTCGTATTGAAAACTGATTCAGTGTTATGCATAGGAAACATGAAGTTATTTGAAACCTTCTTAAGCTGTTTAAACGAGATCCCATATGTTATAAAATATTTGACATTTATTTTCAAGGGACAGTAAAACAGATTTTATGTTTATATGAAGTATTATTATCAAGTAAATAATCGACAGAGTGTGCAAACAAATAAATAACAATTAAAAAAAAAAAAAAAAAGTCTCCCATACGCCAGAGGGCGCTCTTAAGCTGTTAGTAACGCGTTTTCTTACTCTAGCATCTTTGTGTTTTGAAAACGGAACCGCCGCCGTTGTCCTGGTACTGAAAATAACAATCTGACCCTGCGAGGTGAGGAAAAACGCGGAAAAAACGTTTTGATTTAAACTTTTTTGATGCTGTCGTTTAATATGTTAAAACGACAGCCGTTGCTGTAAAGATATGACTGATATCGTTTCTATTGTCAATAAAAGATGGAGAGTCTAGACTTTTCCGAGGAGGAGATCCAGCAGCAGTTGTCTGCACTTGGATACAGAAATATCCCCAAACAAAGACTGCGGGAATTCAAGAAAGGTGGGATGTTTTGAACTGTCTCAGCGTCGTTTGTTTCGCATTATATTTTCATGGTATGTATCTTTCCTTAAAGTAGTGCTGTCTTGTTATAAATCTCCATCAGATCTAGATCAGCTGATTCGTCACGAAAAGTCAAAGAGTCACAGCTCCACTGACTGGACTTCTCCAACATCTCACAGCAGCTCCAGCAAAAGTCCACCTGCCCTTATTAAAGAAAAGGGTGAGCAGTCATTCCAGCTTCATGCTGTGTACTTTCATGTGACATTTTGAAATAAATTTGTGTTTCTCTTTCAGTTCAGTTGAACCACGTCGGCCCCAGTTGTAACTACGTCCCCTTCAACACCAGCTCAGCAGGGCAACACAGAGAGGTACGAGTTTTTACGCACCTTAAAACGTATAATCATTTTGTGACTATGCACACAACATGTATGTTTTCATACCTAGATTTTCTCCTCCACGTTTAATGAAGACGATCTTGGAGACTCTGGTATGAATCGCTACTATGATTCATATTCACGGCACACAGTTGCTCAAAGACCAGCTCGGCCCTCCACGGCACCCAACAGGCTAGAGACAGAGGCAGGGGCTTCTGAAATATTTCACTCAGTTTTGGATTGTAGTGAGACAACAAGTCCTGACAGAGAACATCAGGTTCATTTGAAGCCTGTAATTAAAAGGAAAGTGTTAAGGTAGGGACGCAACTTTAATTTCTTGATTTGATAGATGATGAGTACAACATTATTATCCATGCAATAAACGTGCAATGTGCAACAGCCGTCTTGATCTGATGTCTCATATTATAGGAAGCATCAAGGTCGGTCTCAAGTCTGTGATGAGTCCACACATAGTGAAGATTCTGGTAAGTCCTGTGATTTATGTTTTATGATAATGTGGAGAGTGGAAGCAGTCTTCAGATATTACTCTATTACTCTAATTTGCTGGTCAAATAACATTTCCTATTATTTTCAATGTAGAAAACCGTGTACAGCTTCATATTTTTATGGAAACACTTCAGATTCTCAAAATAAAATATAAATGATTAATTTCTATAAAAAACGTAATGACTCAAAATTTGAACTGTTGCATTCATATTATATTCTGAAATGTAGTATTCTTTTCCGAACATAGCCATGCGTTGTCTTTACATGCAGTGAAACAGCCTATACACCAGATGGAGCAATTCGCTGCATAATCCCAGTAAAGTTCTTACCAGTAATCTTCTTAGTTACAGTCCCCCTCCTTCTCAGCCATCTGCTTTGGTTCAGAAGTGAAGTTCATTTTCTTACTGAGAGCTAAAGAAGAGATCTGTCCATCTACCTCAGGATGTATAAAGCTTTCGACAGTCATTTGGAAAATGAAAGCAAGGACGATGAAGGATCTCTGTCCTCTTCCTCCTTCTGGACAGATCAGGAAAATGAGGGGGAAGACGGGGACTGTGTTAAGAAAGAGAACAGCGCGAACGAGAGAGTGCCTGAAGAAGACCGTAAGGATGTCAAAGAAAGCTTTTTAATGGGAGATGATAAAAAGAAGAGGGTGAAGGATATGCTTCAAGAGAATGAGTTAGGGAAGGAGAAATATCCTGAGGATGATGAAAGTGAAGTAGAGAGAGAATGTTTTACAAATTATGAAAATACAAACAGCATAGGGACAACAAGAAGGCAGGATAAAGAAGAGGAGGAGGAGAAAGAAAAAGAAGAGGAGGAGGAAGAATATAGAGAGGAAGAAAGTGAGGAGGAAGAAAGTGAAGAGGAGAAAGGAAAAGAGAGTGAAAAGGAAGAAAGTGAGGAGGAGGAAGAGGAAGAAAGTGAGGAGGAGGAAGAAACAGAGAGCGAAGAGGAAGAAAGTGAGGAGGAGAAACGAAAAGAGAGTGATGAAGAGGGAAAAGGAAGTCAAGATGAGAA
>JAUMHR010000060.1:15881123-15893139 GCA_032361145.1 Enteromius fasciolatus | reverse complement strand
CTATCTATCTATCTATCTATCTATCTATCTATCTATCTATCTATCTATCTATCTATCTATCTATCTATCTATCTCATATACTGTGTGTGTGTATATATATGTATATATAAATGTTTAATTAAAACACACACACACACACACACATACATACATATATATATATAATATAAAACATTTTTTAAGTGGTTTTTGGAAGTAGTATCTTATTTTTAAAAAGGCTTTATTTGGTCAAGAATACAGCAAAACCACAAAAAAATGCCATTGTGAAATATATATTAATTTAATTAGTTATATTTACATATAGTTAAAAATATCATCATTTTTACTCTGAATAGTATAAGTAATAGTTGAAGCATAATTTCATAAAGATCTTTCATAAACCATTTTTTTCGTGGATCAGTAAAAACCATGATTCTTAAATAAAACGTTACTCATTTGAAATGGAAATCACTTTACGGACATCATTCTAGATTTGGAATATTTGGATGTGTGTAATCATATACTCACGTTTTGTAGGCACGGTTAGTGAGCTGGAGGAGCGCTTGGGCCGAATGCGGATTGGTGCATCTCGTGTGCGCTACGACTCGGACAGTGACGAAACCGGAAGCTATACTGACAGATCCAGCTCTGCGACGGAGGAACCGCAGAGTGCTTTCCAAGAATACATCAGAGGCATTGTCAGTACACAGACGCACTCACACTTATCAGTCTTATACAGGTTTGAATGTTATACATACATTTGTCCATTCCACAGACACGATCACGCAGTGAGAGTGATATCCGACCCCGTCCAAAGTCATGTAAGTCTAGTTTCTTTGACCTTGGGTTGTCAGTTAACATGCTTTTACAAATCTGCTTCTCTTCACAGTTATACGGCCAGCTTTTGATCATCCTCACACAAGGAACTTAAAGAAAACCGATCCAGTGGCAAAGTAAGGCATACTTCTGTATTAACACATAACCTTCATGAATTAAATAGGTGATTATTTTTGTTGTATTCTCAGGTATTTCCAGTATAAGCAGGACTGGGAGATGTTTCAACCTCCGGGAGAGAAGAGCAGGAAGGAGCTGCACTGGGCCATCAGGGTATCAGAAATCATGTTGCACACACAACAGCCAGTGCTCCACACAGAGATCTGATCTGATCATCATCCAGTCGTTCTGGATTGAAACGAAGAAATGGAACAAACTGAGACTAAATCCAGAAGAACTGTGGCAATGTCTCCAAGACACTTGAAAAAAAGCATGTGCACAAGTGCACCGAGGACAAAAGCAGTTTTAAACGCAACAGACGCTCACACCAAATGTTGATTTGATTTAGATAACAGATGTTAATTGATAAATGAAATCTATTTTACAGCACTTTTACACAAGTGCCTGAAACTTTACTGTAACTTTTGCAGGAAGGTTTCTTGAGAGACGTTGTTCTTCTGGATTGAGTCTGTCTCAGTTTGTTCTGTTTCTTCATGTCATTCCAGCCAGACTGATGATGATCAAATCAGGGTCCGTATTTACAAAACATTTTTTCTCACCAGAGTTCTCTTAAATAGCAGGAAAAAAAATTCTCTTAAAACTGGTTCACAAAGATGTTGAGTCAAACTTTTACAAAGGAATAAAATATCGCAGTCTGCAATGTTAAATAAAGGGTTAAAAAAAAGTTTGCTACATTCAAATAAGAGATTTTAAGAAGCTAAGTGTCACTAATTGAACAATATAATTCAGGTAATTGTCAGCTTGTATGCTTCTTGCAAAAAGAAAAAAAGTGCAATAAAAAAGCCTTTTAATGGGCACAATCAGAGGTGGCTAGAGTACCCCAAAACTACTCAAGTAGTTAGTTACTAGTTACTTTGGATCATATACTGAATATCAGTAGTCTATATATATATATATGTATATATACACACACATAATTGTCAATTATTCCCTTTAAAATCTAATTGCGATTATTAATTACATATTTTTTACATTTTACAATGAATGATGATACTATTGTTTGAAGCAGCTGCATGCCATATTTATTCATGCATATAAACAAGCTGAAGACACTAACTGAAAAACCTTCATTGCTTTTCTATAGTATTAAGCCTCAAATGACTATACATGAGATTGACCTTTTTTTTTTAAGTAGAAAAAAAAAGAAAACATATAAATGGTATTATAATGCTTTACTAAAACTACAGTGGAACATAAGTGGAAAATTGATTAATTGTGCAGCCCTAACACACACACACACACACACACACACAGATTGTAATGTTTTTTTATGTAATGTATTTCAGTGATGCAAATCAGAATTTTTACCAGCCTTTACCTCAAAATATAAACACGGTCTGTAAGCATAAATATGAATTGTGTCTAATGTTAGGCAAAGGCGTTCTGGAACAGGTCGCGCGCCGCTGCGGAGAGGTAACGCGGATTTGGCGGGTGCTCATTTCATACTTTTTTTTTAGCTTATTTAATGTATAAATTAAACACTGTATTTAATGTACAAGGTACATGCACAACAAACTGGTAATTAAACGTAGACTGTGGAAATGTACGCGTGCTAATCAGATTTTCATAGTTAGAAAACAATAGCCTTTGCAGATTTGACTATAGATCCAAAGCAGGTCTTCAACGCTCCTCATGTTTTTAAACTTTCTGTTACAACCAACTTCTTCAGACGACTCGTGCTGCAGGGAACTGGAATAAACAGACGCATTTTTAACTAGAGGAGTGTCACCCACCATAATGAAGTAAAAGTACCCATAAATATACTCTAAGGCCCGGTTTCACAAACGGGGCTTAGCTTAAGCCAGGACTAGGCATTGGTTTAATTAAGATATTTAAGCAACTTTTACAAAAATGCCTTATAAGAAAACCTTACAGGTGTGCATCTTAACACTGACATGATTTAAGATATGTCAGAGCAAGATATTTTCATCTGAGACACTCAAACATACAATTTAGTCTGGGACTAGCTTAAGCCTTGTCTGTGAAACTGGGGGTAAAAGTATTAGTTACCCAAAACATTTACTCAAGTAAATGTAACTCGTTATTACCCACCTAAATTTAGCACTGACACGCCCACTATTTTTAAGATTTTCTTCTAAATCTTCAAGTTAGGAGCTTTTAGTCTTAAACTGTTTTGTGAATACAGGCCCAGATCTGTGTGGGGCACTGGCTGCTGTCAGAAAAAAATTACAATTAATGGCAAAAAGATTGTTTGGAAACTGATATTTCCTACTGACACGCTACACTACATAAACCGTTTTTTTGGTTGGTGAAAATATTAATGGCCTAAGCCTTTTGCGCAGTAATGTACAGTGTTGAAGTTATAAATTATAGTTTGATTACTTTTATTTTTTTTTTAAATGTATACTTTTTTTTTTTTTTTTTTTATCCTCAGGAACAACTTATGTATCAGCCTCCACCAGTAAGTTACATCATATATATTTAAATTTATTTATTTTTTTAAGAATTTCCTAGATGCTCTTTTGATTCTGAATTCTTTTTCTTGTCTCTATAGCCAAGACCTCAGAAGACGTACATCCCCAACAATTATGTGGTTCCAACAGAGAAGAAGCGATCAGCACTAAGATGGGAGATCCGACATGATTTAGCACGTGGCATTATCCCAACAAAAATCTATCCTTGACAAAGAGCATCTTTCCACCTTTGCCTTATCTTCTATATACTTCCTTAATGCTATTATTTATTCATGATGTTGACATCTTTTTACTCCATTACACAGGTGAAATAAGAACTCAAGATCATTGTTTTTATGAAATAAACATTTTAATACTTTGAAGTGCGTGCTGCGTTCATGGCAGATCACTGTATGGGAGTTTGAAGGGATGCAGGGGAGGGTAACGCACATCGTGCCACAGAAGCTTCTTTTCAAGAAATTTTACAGCCTCCAGAGTGAGAACCAGACTCTCGTGTTTCAACATGCTGTGAACGTTCAGACCTGAAAAACAAAACACAATATGCCTCTACATAAAGATCACAAAGAAGCAGTGATGCAAAAGTTTCATTTCCTTATGTTTGGTGAAGGGTGCTTTGAGATTACAGCCGATTGTTTACCTATAGCTGGAATGATAGTCACTGTTTTCAGGTCTTCAGTCGCCTTAAGAATGTTCTGAGGGAATTCATCACCTCTGAAATTGATGCATACCAAAAAAATGAAATACTTAAGGAAACGAGCACTGGCATATAAATCCCCTTTCACATACTTACACATCAACGATGAGGACAGAATCCCCCCACTGTCTGTGTTTGACCAGGTCCAGCAGGTAGTGAGGGTCTGGAGTGGGAATCTCCAGCGAGTCCACAATATGAAGATAATCCTGGAGAAAAATTAATTCCACTTAACAGAATATTAAAAACCAAACCAATTTGCTGTCCTCGCTAACTAGTGCATCAGTGAAAGCCTAAATAAAATAGAAATCTTAAAGGGTTAGCACACCCCAAAATTGAAATTATGTCATTAATTCCTCACCCTTATGTCGTTCCAAAACCACAAGACCTTTGTTCATCTCTTATTCATTTTCTTTGTGCAAAAAATGTATTAGTATTGGCATAATTTATATGCATATGTATACTCGTAACTGAAGTTAAGCCACTGATGTCACGTGGACTGTTTTACTGATGTTTTTGCTACGTTTCTGGATCTGTTGTGTTGCTGTCTATGGAGGGTCTGACGGCTCTCTGATATCATCAAAAATATCTTAATTTATGTTCTGAAGATGAACAAAGGTCTTATGGGTTTGGAACGACACAAGGGTGAGTGACAGAATTATCATTTTGGAGTGAACTAACCCTTGAAAAAAGTAACAAAAACAAGGAGTGACGTAATGGCATTAACTAAAAATAGAAATATGTATTAGTAGAATTAAGTATTAATAATTTAATACATAACACTGCAGTGCATTCCAAACCAGGCAAGATTTTTACAGTGCACTTTCCCTTACCTGAGCCAGTTTGGCCGTTAAGGCAATTTTCAGTCCTTGCACTCGCACCTTCATGGGCAACATGTAATAATAGCTGGTTGGTCCCCTTGGACCATGAGCTACTCCTCCTGAACAAGAAAGAGGAGCATTTGTTTAGGAATTTAGTGAGCCCTCTGGTAGTGTGTTTAAAATGACGCTCTTTATCTTACCTCCTCTCCATATTGGAGAACGAATGCTTCCATGTCGTGCCCGACCGCTTCCTTTTTGACTCCATGGTTTCCTGCCTCCACCGCTGACTTCAGCTCTTGATTTGACTTTTGCATGGCTCTATGGTCATCAAATTACATATGATTTAATTGTCATATGCAATCTAAAATATGATTGGGATGGTATCTTTTAGAATAGTTCATCCAAAAATGTATTTGTTCACCCATCGAAAAATGCATTACAAGCCATTACTCTTGCTCACCAGTGGATCCTCTGCAGTTAATTGATGAGGTCTCATTCTGACGGCACCCATTCACTGCAGAGCATCCATTTGTTGAACAAGTGGTGGAAGGCTAACTACCTTCAGATCTGTTCAAAAGCAAACTCATCTACATCTTAGACGACCTAAGTATGAGCAAATTTTCATTTTGGGGTGAACTATACCCTTAATGCACATTACAAGATGTGACGTTAACACCAGAGAGCATAATGTGCACTTCTTAGTTGAGCTGAGCTGAGCTATCTTTCTAGAATCGGCTAAAACCACATCTCTTTATTTGAGCCTAACACTAATTCTAATTCTATTCTTTAAATTAAAAAAGGCCCTTTTAGAAACTCTGTTCATTTAATAACTCCTTGTTTTCTTAAAAAAAAATAAAATCTAACACTAGCTTTTCTATATTTTTGTATTGCATCTATTTGTTTTCATATTTATTATACAATTAAAAAAAAATAAAATCTCTAACACTAGTTTGCTCTATATATAAGTTTTCTTTTTATATTATAAACCTATGTGTACTGCATTAAACTAACAGAGCAAATCATTGCTCATTTGTTGATTTTGATTGCTTTCACTGTCCTGTCTGTAGGTCGCTTTGAATAAAAGCATCTGCTCAATGACTCAAATGTAAATAGCTACTTACTATTCGTTTGAAATTACGTTGCCAGACCGCTACAGCATGAAGAATGTCCAGCCTTTTAATAGAAAACAAAAACAATCATATATTAATTTGATTGCAACATAACTCCAGACCAAAAATACTTCATAGAATTAAATAGTTTACCTAACAGGTACTGAAAAGACATCAGGGTGTAGGTCAACCACACCGAGGGGTTCAGTGTCACGACTTCCCAAAGACTCGAGCCACATCTGAGCAGGTGTCAGGTGAGCTGGGATATCCGCCTCACATCTGCGCAGCACTGGAAGATCAGAGCCGTGTGGAGAAGCCCTCTCTAAAACAACAGTTCAGACCCGTTTAGCTCACCAATGTCTTAAAATATGACATTGTTGCAGTTCCTTTGGCAACAAACTCAAATTTACCATGGGATACTCCTGTCAAAATACTGTAGACATTTGTTTTTATTACAGTAAAAGAGTATTATCATCAACACAGGTTCTCCTCGCACTCCATCTGTCATTTGGTTGAAAAGCTCTCAACAGTGGCTCATTAGAAAGTTTCCATAATGTTATTGTGGCAGCAATTCTGCAATTGGCATGATTTGAAGACACTATGGTTACCATGGTATACTCTTGTCTCAAGTATGTAGTAAAAAGTGGATAAAGCAAAAACCCATATAGTCATATGGGTGATTTTTAATGCATTACACAAATATTAAATATTTAAAGCTTAGCTTACTTTGTGGCGCGACTCCAATGAGATTTGGTGGGAGTCGCAAATTTGATGGAAGAGCGCTTTCCCCAGAGACAGAGGAGATGAACTAATCAGAGAAAAGTCATAGGTTAACTCGTCAGTGTGTTCCAGCATAGGCATCAATGTCATATTCACACGCGTTTGTATTTAAGGATTATTACCAGCGGAACAAAAACAATCGACTCAACGTGCTTGCTTACCCTTTTAGCAACCGTTCTTCCACATATCGCTAACGTAGCACGAAACATGATGCTGGTTTATTAAAACAAATATTATAATCACTGCTGTTTTAATTTCAGCTTTTCACATTTTTGGTTTTCCTGTCGGAAGGTCGTGATGGTGTGCTCTGTGTTCACGCTTCCGTCGCTCATATATGACGTAGGCTCCGTGAGAAAAATAGAAATATACGGGCATGCCCTCTTTCTCTTATTGTTTAGTTGTACGGTCTTGTCATGATTGGTAATTGGTCATGTGCATTATATATACGATATTTGTTGTTATTAAAAGAACTGTTAATGGTAATGACGCTATGTAGCAAATCCACAGCAGTGTTGCCAAGTTTCACTAGCGAAAACAAGCTATTTAAATACATAAGTCCAAGATAAGCAAACCTTTATAAAAAAAATAAAAAATAAATCAAGTGTGTCAAAATAAGCGACGCATGCAGCTTTGGTTCGTATAAAAACAGCATTTAGGTGGAAGAGACTGCAGTACTGCATTAAAACAGGCACGAGTTTATAATTCGCGGACTTGGCAACTGAGAATCAGTTATTTACATTCGTTGAAAATGAAGCATCATCCTAAAACAGAACGATAGGCTGTACACATAAAAAATATGTTAAAAAAAAGCATAAAAAATAATAAGAATAAAATGGGTAGAAATTTTAATTATTCATTGATCATTTTTGCTTGTTACTGACAATTTTGTGAACGAAATGCTACAGGTATTCATTCACAACATTAGATTACATTACATTTTTGAATGTATTAATTTTATATTTAAAAAGCTTACAAATTCCGCAATAAAATGTAACTAATAAAATTACTAAAATGTAAAAAATGTAACTTGTAATAATATAATAATACGACTTCATTATTACATCTATTACTTTAATTTTTATTTAATATAGGCTGTTGTAAATGCAACATGCAGGCTATATTCACATTTTAAAACAATTCCATTTATTTATTTATTTTTTTAAGGAAATCCCACCTTGTTATTTGCACAATAAAAAGCTGAACGCAACTCTAAGTAATGCTGGACACAGAGCAATTTTCAAAAATAAGTGATTACTTTATTTGTATCATACAACTACAGGCGCAGAAGATTCTTCGCTGCTCATTAGTCAACAGACTCTTCTTCACAATAGGCACAGCCGTACGACCTTTGTCACAAGGTGATTTTTGTGATTGCATAGTGCAGTGTAAAACCTAGATATCACATCCTAAGGTCAGTAAAACACAAATAAATGCACCACACAACTTTTTTTTTTTTTAACTCTATCAATAAAATGTCAAAAGAGAACTTATGTTTGACATATCAAGTGAAATCAGTTGTGCTGATATGCCATCTAATTTGACAAACAAATGTATAATTTGCATATTAAAATCTTGGACGCAATCAACATATTCTCTATATAGTGGTGATGGTGCAACTCATAAGATTTAAACTCCAGGCAAAGCAGTTCTAGTTCTTTGTCAAAACGGTGAACAAAAAACTGCTCATTTGATCTAAATGAGAAAAACGTTTAATTGTGGCAAAGGTGTTATTTTGGCAGCTGGAACATCAAAATCAAAACAAAATTTCAAGTATGATCTTAAGAATCCCAATTAGAATAGTCCACAGGATTGATTCCTCTTCCTCCGTCGCGTCCGCAGGGCCCTGAGAGTGTTGAGACTGCCCCGGAGTCTCACCTGGGGAGTAAGAGTTTTTCTCGATTTCCTTTTCCGTGAGTGCCACCTGGTCGTAAAACACCTTCATCTCAAACTCACTCTCAATGTAGGAGGGATGTCCGTAGATCCCGATTCCAACAGGCCTAAGAAAATCTCCCGGGACGACCACCACGTCCTGGCCGCAGGTGGTCGACTGAAGCTTGTAGGTGTCGTAGTTCGGCCGCAGCGTCTTGTCAGAGATGTAGAGGTCCGCATCTCCCTTAAGGCTTTGCATGTTCAGGATAATGCGTCCTTCGTGGTTGAGACGCAGGTAGCTGTAGTTTCCCGCACCGATGTGGCCCTGCACAACATGGAGCAGGACCCATTCCTCTGGCTCAGCAGGCTCCTCTAAATCCTGCAGAAAGCCCAGGGCTCGGGACAGGGCTGCCAGCACCAACAAACCACCCCAGAACAGCACCATAGTCACAGCTGCCAGACCCCAGCTACGTCTGTAGCCTCCCTGCAAGCACAAAAACAGCACCATTGGGACTGTTATCTTCAAAAGAAATCGGATTTTGGCATTCGGATTGGATAAAATTATGGAAATGGGATTAAAGAAAAATATGTTACTCATTTGTTGTAGTATCGATTGCATCAATTTAGTATTTATGGGTAGAAGAAACTAATAACATTAGTATTATGTGTTTTATATACAAATATTTATTTTTAATATGTTTTTTTTTTCTTTCTCACTCAAATAATGAGGTGCAAAAGCTCAGATCTAAAAACAATTACAAAGCCTGTGCTAACTGAATATAGAGAAGTTGACTGAGCTGACCATGATAAAGTAGAAGCCTAATTAAAAAAGTACTACTCTTTAGTCCTTTCTGTTTTTTCTAACAGAAATAAAAACCTAACATTAATTATTCCACCTCTTGTTGTTTATATAGATACCTACATCTATATTTAAAGCATTGGTCATCTGAATTTGTTTTTTTGGATAAGTTTGTTATTTGGATCAAGGCTGTGTTTCTCAAAAGCATTGTGCTTTTGGGAAACACAGCCCCAGGTCTTTGCGCTGAAAAACTAAGTTTGCTGGATTGCATTTAACCAGAATACACTGTAGAGTTTTCCTGCTTTAAAATGTCATTGTTCATTTAGTGTATTACTAGTTGTTTCTTTGTGTTGTCTTGTTAAATTTCAAAATGTATACCTTTTTTTCCTCAGCAGTATACTGCGTTTTCTGCGACACGTAACCCGAAGTCTTTACGCATTCTGAATCTAAACCTCGCATAGCTGTGAAAGGACACCATTTTGACACACGTCATGCATCTGGACCGAGAGCATGCTGTTAAAAATATCTCTCATATATCTTATAAATACCACGCACAATCAGGCCATGGTCATGTACTGTCGGTCCAGCCAGGTCAAATGAAACTCTGCATACTTTAACCAAACAATACATCTAGACGTCTTAGCAGGGCGTATGGACAGTCCTGAATCAGTAAAATAATTTTTGGTTCGTACACCAACTCTCGAAAGTAAACACATTCATTAAAATATGACATTCAATGGTCTGTTTGAACACAGCAACGCTTAAAAACGAGCAGACACCCAGTTTCAATAGACTCGTTTATATACGATGCCCTATAAAATGATTTAGTGTAACTCGGTGCGACATACTATAACACACTCGTTTCTGAACTAAGTTAGAATGACTTCTCTTTCCTGAAGCTCGCGCAAAAGAACCAGTAAGCTACATAGCTAGCTGGCTAACAGACCAGTAGTTCTTATGAAACTGAAACAAAAGAACAATTCGTAATTAACGCAGGTGCTTTGATATGTTGACAGATGTGTATTGTTTTGAGTTACCGGTGCATTGTCAAAAATACTCCAAGGGAAAGGACAGTCGGCGTCGTTATATTTTGAATTTGCTGTTACAGGTGTTGAGGTGACTACTAGACGCTCTGGGACTTGATGGCATTATACCGCGCACGCGCGCCCTCTGTTGATCAGGAGGACTGAACTGTACACTGTAGTGAAATGTTTCAGAAAAATAATCTCAATTATTCTGATAATCTTATTTCTCTCCTTTTGATTTATTTTTTGTATATTGCTTATCGATTTTGTTTAATTAAAGTCGAAATACTTCGAGAACAAAGTCGAAATACTACAAGATTAAAGTCAAAATATTTCGAGAATAAAATCTAAATACTACGAGATTAAAGTCAAAATATTTCGAGATTAAAGACAAAATGCTACAAAAATAAAGTCAAAATACTACGAGATTAAATTAAAAATATTTCGAGATTAAAGTCGAAATGCTACGAGAATAAGGTCAAGATTGGGAGCACCCAGAGATATTCCAGTCTCAGCTTTCACAATCTGACAGTTTTATCACGAAATACAAACAATATGTACATTATAACTTGACATATATATCATAGCCTGACATATAGCTGAAATCACTTTAGTTTAAGTGGCAGAGTACATCAATATTTGCAGATTACGAGGCTTGTTCCTTCACTTTTATATCTTGCTGTACACTTGAAACAAAGCTGAGCTGTTTTATATCAAAAGCAACAAAGCTTTATATAACGAATCCAATAGAAGACATGAAATATTATTTGCAAACATATGTCCCCGCGAATATTAAACATGATATAATTTCTGCTGATAATCACACATAAATGTCTAGTGAGTATTGACTATTAATACTATGAGTATTAAAAAGGGTTAAATAAGAGAGCTACAGCGCCCCCCTGAGCTGATGTTAAGATCAAAAGTTGTCCTATTCAATCTTTTAATAAATATCATATTCTTGCTTTTAAGCGGTTTCCGCAAGCTCTTTAGATTTCATCCCAGTAACATCAAGCAGCCTCTCGGACGCAACAATATTCAAATATGCCTTAATTCTTCATATGTGATGTCTTTTAGAGCTTCTGCTGTTTTTCTTCTTTTTTTTAATTGTTATTTTATTTATTTATTTATTTAAATTATTTATTGTACTTTGTTCTTGGCATAAATAAATTTTAAAAAAGCCTATATTCCGGTGGCCTTCTCTCAATCCGGGTCATTTGCACTATACTTAATAATAACTTTAATTTCAAAGATTTAAATTATGAAAACATTTCGACTTATATATTTAATATTACGAAATATTACGAGTTTAATCTCGTAGTTTTAGAATTTATAAATTTCTTTTTTTTTTGGTGGCATTAAAAATATTCAGTTTGTGAGCAGCAGAGGACGCCGCGAGCAGCAGGTGGAGCAGCAGCCAGTGTTGCCAACTTAGCGACTTTGTCGCTAGATTTAGCGACTTTTCAGACCCCCTTGACGACTTTTTTTCAAAAA
>JAUMHR010000060.1:15846069-15859136 GCA_032361145.1 Enteromius fasciolatus | reverse complement strand
ATTTTCTCCGGCTAATCAGTGACCAGCAGAGTTTACACGTCACGTTTTGGTAACGGTACGGCTCACTTGGAACCTCGACCGAGGTGGTACTAAAAAAAGGACCAGGTACCAGGTTGTTCCCAGTGGAAACCCCCCCAAAAGTGAGCTGTACTGAACCATACCGTACCGTACTATGCAGTGGAAAAGCTCCATTTGCTGGCCGTGCACAGAGACTATGGGGCAATTGTCTGGTGCTTCTGACTCACAATCTTTAAGTTACATTTTCTTTTTAAAAGAATCTGCTAATTACTATTTAAATTTAAAGTTTTGAGCAGTGAAGGGTAGTGCTTGTTTTCTGTTTCTCCGATCACAAATGCAGTCATGGTGTTATGTTTACGAGGTGCTATGCACCGTGATGTGTAAAAAGACAGTACTAAGTCATGATAATCATAAGCATGACAAAATTTTAATTTTGACCATATCTCTACACCTATACTTAACCCTACCCATGAGTATACCTAAAATCATATTTAATGAAGTACTGATTGTAAGCCTAAACTTCACAAAAACTATAAACTGGTTGTTCAAATCTAAATGGCTAATCACAATGTTGTTCCAGGGATATGTCGAACTCAGCAAAATCAGGCTCTGCGAGAAAGCACAATGTAGGCTACAGTATGTGGAAAATAATGTGTTTTTGCACCACATAAACACATTGCATTACACAAATACACAAAATAATGGGTTTTTTTAATAGTTGTGAAATGATAGCCTATGAGGACATTTCGTGAGAATATGATAATTATCATAATATGATTATTATAATTTAGGCTTAAATGGCCTGTCTTTAAATGGATGGTGTTTAGTCATCTCAGTGAGTACAATTATTAAATGATGTACATTGTTATTTATTATTTTTTAAATTTCTGCATATTTCTTGTGCTAAATTAATACTGTATGGCTAAAATTTGTCCCTCAAACAATTTCCATTGCCCTTCCAGTTCTATGATCTGATTATATGAGTTTTTTAGCAATCATTCACTGAATGTGTAGGCCACGATATGGATCTGTTGTTTTTAAATACAACAAGACCTTTGTCATGTGCTACTTCGGGGTGTTTTTTAATAAAGCATTTTTCTCAGGTAAATTGAAATGTTATGATACTATTTCTTGATAATTCAGTCCAGAACCAGAAATGTCACATTTTCACTTTGAACAGCATAAAAAAATGTTGACATTCGGGTGCCCAAGGACAAAGAATCATACCCACCTGTTCCTAAGAAGGCAAAAAGTCCACTCCCCTTCCTTATCCTGGACATGTATTTAAAGATTTGTTGAAACTGATAGTCAAAGCCAAGTATTTTCTTCTGTCTTGTTTCGATTTTCCACACTTGAGACTTAAACCAGGACGGCACCATGTCTTACCCTTCCAGAACCCTTAGTGTGTATGGAGGAGCCGGTGGTCGAGGAACCCAGATCTCCTTGTCTCCTTCTAGACCAAGGGCCTTTAACCCATCCACTGATGAGAAGTCCACCATGCAGAATTTAAATAACCGCCTGGCCTCATATCTAGAGAAGGTGAGTTCACTGGAAAAGGCCAATGCAGAGCTGGAGCAGAAGATCAAAGACTGGTATGAAAATCACCCTAATGTCACATTTGACCACACCATCTTTCTGGACACCATCAAGGACCTAAGGAACATGGTAAGTTCAGGGTCTTCAGACAGGGAGCATAACCTGAGATGTATGTTTGAGATATGATAGGCAGACATGACATAGTGTACTTTGTACTGTGGAGGAAAAATGTTTTATTGTTAATAATTAGTCTTTTACTTCTCTTCGAAGCATCCTAGGTGTATATGACTTTTTTCTTTCAGATAAATCCAATCAGAGTTATATTAAAAATTGTAAAAACCATTGCAGTGGTGGGTGTTTCCATTTGACAGTACAAAACTCGTTAAATAAAGTGCACGCAAACATGACAAAATGTCCCTCACATATCCATATTTAAAATGTAATAAATTATGTTGATTAACTCTGCCTTCGATGGCAGCTTCCTCATGGGGAACACGCGGGGCTCGAGCCGGATGCCGAGCTCTGCCAGATCCTTACAGCCAAGGACTAAATTCCCTAGGGCTCGGAGTCCGCCGAGCTCCCGGCCCGCCCCCCTGAAAGCATGCCAAACATGCTATTCTATTCGCTTATGAGGAACTGTAAATTTGTGAAACACTTTTTCTGTGGGACGAGGAAGAATTTACTGGTGATTGAGGTGAAATGTAATGCATTGTGTGATTAGTGACGAGCATGGAGACACCAGTCATGAATTAGAAGCACAGGCCGAGGATTTGTAAAGTAAAAATATCGGAGGATTTAGATGCAAGCCAAGAGAAGACACGCGTGACACATAAGCCTTACGGCTAATTAAAAATTTTGGGTGAACTAACCCTAAATATACATTTAAAACTAAAAATAAATTAAAAAAACTAATAAGTGACAAGCACATAGTGAGATTAAACTCAAAATATAAAAATAAAATATAAGTAATTATAAGATGATATAAGTAACGCTGACAACAGAACACAAATTTGCTTGGGGCCGTTGTATTTGTTTTAGCGCTTAGTTTGTGTATATTCACTGATTGACTACTCTGAGATGGCAGCTTGACAAATGTCTGTTAGGGAACAGACTGAACAAGTTTGTTGTCAGATTTGGCTTTTGTTCCACATTCCATGGCTCTGCTGAATTCCACACCAACAACTAGCACTAAAAATAAAATGACTGCAGCTGTCAGAATGTTAATTGTGCAATAGACTAATATACTTTTTTCTCTCATTTGGAATTTAGTGTTCTAAGGGCTTATTTTTTTGTAACCTTCTAATAAAATCATCCATGACACATGCTGTTTGTGTATCCATCTGTATATTACAGCTAATTTTCTCTTTTGTACTGGCAGATTCAATCAGCATCCCAGGACAATGCCAAATTAATTCTGCATGTGGATAATGGCAGACTGGCTGCTGATGACTTTAAGCAAAAGTGAGAAACTGATTATTTATGTCTTAAGATTGCTTTAATGGGTCATTAAATGGTAATTAATTCTGTGAACCATCACCACAGGTATGAGAATGAGCTGTTAATGCGCAGAGTCATTGAAGCTGATATCGCCAAAATGAAGAATCCTCTGGATGGGTTTAGTTTGAGACGGTCAGATCTGGAGATTCAAATTGAGTGTCTGAATGAGGAGCTCATCATACTGAAGAAAAAACATGAAGAGGTACGATAAATGACACATTTTCCATCATTGCCTCACTGAGCAGTCTAGTTGTATGCCTGTCTCTTTAAAAAAAAACTTTTTAATTGAATCAAAATGGACAGAACTCAGCTGATTAGTGTTTATGTCCGCAGTGTATTATTATCTGCTCTTACAGGGCCAATTCTAGCATGTAAACAGCGGTAATATTGCCATGACATGATTTCTATTTAGGGCATTGCGCATGAGACTGGTCATTCAGATATTCCACCCACAAAATTATTCCTCTTTTACACAAAACTGTTATATAAGCACAAGTAACCTGGAAACATTTACACTGCACTGTATACAGTAAATATTACCATGCGATTAAAACTCAAAAACATTTTGGTTCCTTACACTTTAAGGAACACTATTCACTATTACCTAGTGGCATTTTACATTTTACTTATTAATATCTCATTCTACCTAAACAATATCTAAAGAAAGCCACTACAACAACTACTGTACCTTAGGTACTATCAAAAAGTAAAAAAAAGGAGTTTATTAAAAAGGAAAACTATATAGCAAATGAATGTATATTCCCTAATCAAAAGTGTTCACCCCGGGTGCCATAAACGATGCAAACTTGGTACAATATTCACTTCGTTTGACTTCCGCAAGTTGAAAAACTCCAGCGTATATATTTTTTACGTATATATTAAATTGTTAGTATATACCTTTGCATACAGACAAATTCTGCAAGGGGATACAATATTGCTCATTATCAATTATTATTGAAAACGAATGCCTTCCTGACAGTATAGTTTTCTTTCAGTATACACTGACCGTATATATTTCTGTGTCATGACAAATCATTGTGAACGCCCAGTTTCTGCAGGGAGACTGTTCATAGAAGTCTATTGTGCTGTTCTGTGCCGACATTGTGAAGTCAAAGGATTCTGTTTGTTTATGTTTACTAAAAGGCCTATTTAATTCAAAAGTAGACGTGGATCTTCTCTCGGTGTGAGATTCCAGCACTCCTCACATTCCAGGCTTTCCACAAACAGACGGGCACACACCCTGGTGCACACTGAACACAGCACAGCTCTCAAAACCTGTAAATCATATGCAGTTAGTATTGTGCTAGTGTTTTAATATATTTAACATTTTCTCCTTGTGATTGCAATCCTAATTTCCAGACATAAATTGCAGTTATATAATGTCTTTTTTAGGACTCTTTGCTGAACAGCAAGTTTGAAGAGATACATTTATTTATAATTATTTCTGTCTTTACTGCATTTTTAGTAAATTTGATGCTGAAAAAGTAAGTCTAAAAGTCATAGTGATCCCAAATATTTGAACAGTATGTTTTCTAAACTGAATGTAGTTAAAGTCTATGTTGTTGTTTTTTTTGCCTAAAACAATTGAAAGACAAATGCTGAAATTGACAGGTTAGTGGAGCTGCCCATAGTGGCCTCATTCATAGATAACCGTTTCCACCCCAGAACAACACAGGGTCATTAAGAGTGTTCCTTCCTTCCTTCAATTTTTCCCTTTTCCTCTTGTTCTGCAGCGGCCTGCTCTGCTGAGGTTTTCCATTCCATTACATCATTTTAAACTAAATAGTAATATCATTGGGCCTCTGGGGTCTCTGAAAGGTCATCTTTCATGCGTAAACACACTAAGGCACACACACAGAAAACTTTTTGCACATTTCCAGATGATAAAAAGAATTCAACAAGGGAAAGTCTAATTTTCTCTTGATATTGTCCAGACATGTTTGGGATTTTAAAAACTAGGCTCATCCCACCACTCCCACTTCTTTTTTGTTCTTTATAAATCTACAAATAGATGATTAATGCCACGTCAGCATTCATAATACAACCCATCGCTGTCTCTCTGCCAGATCACACATTTTCTGATATGTGTTTTTTTTTTTTACAGGAGATGTCTCTGGTTCGTGCTGAGGCTAGAGCTCTGGTTAACGTTTTTGTGGAAGCAGCGCCCTCTATAGACCTGAACCAGACCATGTCGGAGATCAGACAAAATTATGAGGCTGTGACTGAGAAAAAACGCAAAAAGCTGGAGTCCTGGCATGAGACCAAGGTGAAGTTAAAACCAGTATTATTTTGCTATCTTGAGTACTTGCACTTTTAATAATTTATATTTTATGGTTTACAACTTTACAACATTTCTAACTTAAAAATGCATCTATGGCAAATGAATTAAAACTATTTCTTTTAATCTTCTTAATGCGTAATTTGAAAGTGGATACCTTTACTTTCACTCAGGTCTTCTAGATCATTTGTCTTTCCACTAAGTAACATTTTAGACACAATAACCCCTATTTTACTTAAGAATTAGGTGTTACACTTTTGAAAATAACTGATTTGGTGCATTTGAGTTTTCCATTTTAATCACATAGACTTAGTCGTTCTTCTGTGATTAACAGGACAAAGTATTGTTTCATAGTAGGACGCATGTGATGTTATAATTGATTTTGTTGGCTGCAGATGACCACCGTGCAAAAGGAGGAGGTCACACAAAATCTTCAGAGCAGCAGAACGGAGGTTAAGCAGTTGACAAACGTTTTTCATATGCTACAGATTGATCTGCAGACTCAGCAGAGCATGGTAAACCTGCACAACAATAGAGTAACACATTTATTTGTAATGCAAAACTTGCTTTTCTATGCTCTCAAAGAGTTGTAGGCTGAGGAAAGAAGCATTGCATTATAATATCCAAGTCTGTGGCAACATGTCTTGGCAGAATGTGCTGTGCCAGGCTGTTTTTGCTCCAGTCTCACACCCTCTAATTCACCAACCAGCGCTCTGCCAGCTTTGAGCTTTAAGGGGAAATGTTCTGTAATTTCCTTATACATTTAGAAGAACAAGAGATAGTCTGTTTAAACAGTTAAAAGTGTAGATTAAAAGCACTGTTTCCATGTAAATCTGTCCCACTGCACCAAATAACAATCAGTGAGTGTGCACAGTAAAATATATGTTATACTAAACAAATATTATATAAGTAGCTATATGAAGTATATTGTATTAAATATGCCTGTGTGTGTATACATGTGTGTATCTGAGTGGGTGGTATATTTATGTATATATAATGCCTCTACACAGAGGTCAGTCCTTGACGGTGAACTGGAGGAAACACAGGCCCATTATGGGGAGCAGTTGGCTAATCTTCAGACCAGTGTGACTAGCCTGGAGGACCATCTTAGTCAACTTAATGCTAACATTGCCAACAACAAGCGAGAGTACGAATCACTTCTGGACATCAAGACCAGACTAGAGCTTGAGATTGCAGAGTACAGAAGACTGCTAGATGGAGATGAGAGGTGATGCTCCAGATGCTCTTTCGTGTTGAATCTTGTTGAAGTAAACTTGCCATTTAGTGAATGTTGAATTTGAAGTTAAAACGTGTACCTCTTACGCTTTATTGTTTTACTGACACCAACTCTCTCTTCCTCACTCTTTACAGGGGGGCCAACAGTAAGTAATACCTATATTTTTAAAATGTATAGTTTGTATATTAAATATACAACATCACTATTAAGCGTTGTGCATTGCTAATTAACCATATCTCTTTGATTGTTTTTAGAAATGGTCACTAAAACTATCACAGTGGTTGAAACCATCGTGGATGGAGAGATTGTGGAGAGCAGCGAGAGTATGGCTGTAAATGAGAAAGACGACTAATCTGCTTAAAAAACAGCTGTGGACACAGGGCAGCCCTGGGCATAGGCAGTATAGACAAATGCTAAGGGCGCGCGCCGATCCCTAGGGGTGACAATTTAACAGTGAAAATCTATCATTATGTCAAAAACACAAAAACCCTCTGGTGCACAGGGAAGAAAAAAAAAAGAATAAGTAAAACGGGACAAAGACAGAGGTAAAACTATAAACGAATGATGTTGATAATATTAAACTAGATGAGGTTAAAATTTGGAACAAACTTTATGTTGGCCTAATGTAATTAACAATTTTGGAGTTCCAGAGATCTACAATTTTGTATTTGTGTCATTTTTTTTGTGTAACATAACACATTTTAATAATATTTTTACAAGTTGTGTAGTATTTGGGGATTTGTGTAAGTTTTTTTATTTGAACTGGCAAATTTTTTAATGTTTAATATATATATATATATATATAAAATTGGGCTTATTAAGATTTTATTTAAAATCAACTTTAAAGATTCACCTTTCTCAGTTTAATTTGTGGTGATAAGGTTAGAAAGGGCTATAGTTTCGTAGTAACAGCACTGCCATCTACTGGAAATTAAACACTTTTGATTAATAAGGTTAATTGCCAATAATTAAATAACAAAAATAACTAATACTGTTACAAATGTAATGTCCACTGTCCTCCAAATAATCGTATAGGTTGTTTGTACAAATATGTTGGTGTAGTGTATAGGGTTGATGTAGCTTAGTTTATAGAGCGATGTGTTAGAAAAAAAGACCAGATCATATGATCGTGGGTTCTAGTCCAGAGAACGCATGTGCTTTGAGTCATGTTTTTACATTATTTTTGTAATGGGTAGGTTTAGGGTGGTAAAGGGAGAGGTAAGGGGCACTAGGTAAAATCTTGCCTAGGGCAGCAAACTGGCCAGGGCCGGCCCTGTGTGGACACTGCATGTTTGACTCATTCCTTCTAGTTTAGACCTCTGTAATGCACACTTACACAATTAATGAAGCAACTGAAAGATTATGAACATTATTATCTGAATATGAATTTTTTATTTTCAGATTTTTAGCTTTCTGTTAAATGATGATCACATATGATGTACTGAAAGCACAAACCTGTATGAAAAAAATGTATCACCAAACTTTCAAAAACAATGCATATAAAAACAGTAAACAGATTTGACACGAGACAAACCACAATCATGTTTCTGCAGCATCACTGATTTTATTCTCAAACAGTGGATAGCAGTGGAAGGCCAGAAAACTGTCGTGTTTGGTGTTTATTTCGTAGAACTTGACACCACTTGTCCATCAACAATGTCTTCCTCAATGGTCTTGACTGTGATGGATTTGGAAGAGATCTTTCCTCCTCCTCCTCCACCAGTAGTGGTGATGCTGACGAAAGACGAAAGAGTGTTAATATATATTCAGAAATGACAATTTTACAACATTACTATCAGTCTTCCAACATCTCCTACCTGCTTGCTCCTCCATCTAGCAGTCTCCTGTACTCCGCGATCTCCATCTCCAGCCGGGTCTTGATGTCCAACAGCATTTTGTACTCCTGAGATTGCCTATCCATGTCAGCTCTGAGCTGAACGATCTGCTGCTCCAGACTTGATACGTGAGCCTGTAGTTGAGTCAGCTGCATGGAGTAACGCGCTTCTGTGTCTGCAAGAGTTCCCTCAAGAGATGCTTTCTGCAGAATAGAGAAGAGGTGATATTTATTAGCGTAGTGTGGACCAATAAGTATATGCTACGCAAACAATGGTAGAAGTTCAACCAGCTATCAGGTTCCAAGCATTGTCAGGATTATCTAGTTTGCTGGTTTCAGATGGATTTGGTAATTTATACAAATATCTACAAGCAGAATACCAGCTTGGAGACCAATTAAAGATTGTCTTAGATTGTTGGTATAAATGGATCCAAAAACACTTACTTTACTGAGTTCAGATTGTAACTCGATCTCCAGGCCTTGAAGGGTGCGTCTAAGCTCAGTGATTTCAGACTTGGTCACTTGAAGGGTCTCTGTACTGGTCGTAACCTCCTTAGTCAGTGTCTCTGACTGCAGATACAAAACAATTAGAGTTTAGTGAAGCCTCACAAAAGACCAAAACTTGGCTAGTTTTGAGCTCTGTTCTACCTTAGTTTGGAACCAGGCTTCTAGGTCGCGCTGGTTTTTGGCAGAGACTCCCTCGTACTGCTCACGGATCTCGGCCATCACACGGCTCAGGTCTTCTTGAGGAGCTGCATCTACCTCTACGTTCACTGAACCAGTCATCTGAGTGCGCATGGCTGCTAGTTCCTACAAAGAGGAGAAACACTTGAGATGATGTATGACCCCTGAGGCGCATTCCCTAAATTTATAGCGCTTATCAGCATCACATTTGACTGCCTTGTCAGGGTCAGAGGAACGTGTGTTTTGGCAAGATCAAAAGATCTTGCATGTAGATAACAAGCAAACAGCACGATTGAATTAGACAGGTTCTTACCTCCTCATGGTTTTTCTTGAGGAAGATAAGCTCCTCCTTTAAGCCTTCAATCTGCATCTCCAGGTCGGATCTTGCCAATGTCAACTCATCAAGGAGCCTCTTCAGCCCAGCAATATCTGCTTCCACAGACTGGCGCATGGACAACTCGTTCTCATACCTGAGTAAATCAGAACAGAGCAGCTTATTAGCAACTTTTCACTTAGGTATAAGGATTGCATGCACTGTAGGGTTAGCATTTACTTGGTTTTGAAGTCATCAGCGGCCAATTTTGCATTGTCGATGGCAAGATAGACTCCCCCATTGACACGCGTGGCATCTTGGATCTGTCAGAGACAAATAATGGTGTTTTTGCAAATGTAAATGCAAGCTTCATAATATGCACTATCAAGATCCACATGCAAATATAATTTGTTGCACTCATAACAGTACATGACCGAAATGCTTGGCTTTGTTTCAGTCACAAAACTCAATGAGAACATGACCACACCCTTAATCTTGCAGCTATGAAAACAGTATCTAGCACACAAGATGTTTACAGTAGCAGTACCTTATCTTGCAGGTCGCTGATTGTGGCATGGTAGGCAGAGTAATCTCTCGCAGAAGGTGAGGTTTTGTTTTCCAGAAACTGTCTGATCTTCAGCTCGATATCCGCATTGGCCTTCTCCAGCGAGCGCACCTTCTCCAGGTAAGTTGCAAGACGGTCATTTAGGTTTTGCATGGTCGCCTTCTCATTGACAGTCACGTTGAGGTCCATATCACCTCCTCCAAAGCCTCCTCCAGCTCCACCACCAAAACTGAACCCTGCTCCACCACCAGAGCCACCACCAAAGCCGAAGCCGCCTCCGCTTCCGCCGCCTCCACCAGCTGAAAAGCTGCTAACCCCGGAGGAGATACGGACCCCGCGGCCTCCTGCACCACCATACACGCTTCCAGCACGCATGGCGCTTATGCGCCCGCCGCCTCCGCTGCCAATCATGGATGAACGAGACATGCCTCCCATAGAAGGACCCCGCATGGAGCTTCCACCGAAGCCCCCTCCAGAAGACATGAAACTTTGGCTGCTATAGGACGTCATTGCTGGGGTGCCGAGGAGACTGCCTTTTTGCTGGAGGGAGATGCAATGTGGTGCACAGACGAGGCTGATTGATTTTTATATGTTTGTGGGACGAGGTAAGGGGTGGGTGGAGGTAGAGATGGAGGAGGGGGTGAGGGGAGAATATGAACTAAAACTTCACTCTCCGCCCAACACATGCCTAGAGGCAGAGGATCTGGCAGGTGAAATGACATGAATTGTTGGAATGAGCTCAGAGTTAGAGCTCATAGCCCAGGGATACAAGCAAAATCCAAGAAATACTGAGACATGTGCTCATCTTATCCCAAAACACTAATGCATATATTACCTTCAACATTGTTCACAAGATGTGATTGTGCTAATGTGTGAGACTTGATTTTCCCATGCATGTGTGCGTAGGGTCTCATGTTACTGCCATAAGGTCTGTGTTACAGGCTTCATAACTTGCTCGCTGACAGGATGACCTGCGCCTGCCAGCGGGGTTTCCAAAGCAACCGAGTGCTGGAAGTGATAAACACATATAAACATCGAGCTAAAACCACACAGTGAAATGGGCTCTTGTGCATGGAATGCTGCCAGCTTCCCCAGAACAGACCTCCCTTTGTCTTTTCAAACATGAACAGAACAAAAAACAAAAAACAAAAAAACTCAGTGAGAGAAACATTTTCCAAAGTGAACTTTTAAATTGCTCAAGAGCCATCTGGAGACGTACTAGCCTGGTGCCGATCATCTTGCGTAACAGGCTTTTTCTGAGAGCTTTAGCCATGACTCAGTTATGCATCTCCAGAAACCTTTACTTTTATCTCTGAGTATTATCTTATGTGCAAGAAAGCTTAAACTGAGAGCTGAAGCTCCATGCAAGATTTCTGTCAGCAGTGCCAATGAAAAGGCTGTTGCATTAAGATATAAATAAGTAGCGTAATTGCTAGTATGAACACATTTACAAAGGTTACAAAGCCCTTGTACAGTATATCTGTCATTATGTCATCAATGAAAACAATGTGCTTAGCGAATTGAGTGAAGGTGATATATATCAAGTGATTCATTGCGTTTGACAGAGTGAATGTGCCCGCGGTTATAAGGTGTAGAATGATGTGAATTTTGTGAGATAATGAATGACAAGATTTATTTGATCCATATACGATGCTTCCAAACAGGCTCCTACTTGCTCTATTTTTAATCACAAATTCAAATAACTTTCCTGGATTAAAAGATCACTTTGTTAACGCAGGACCATGAGCATCTTGATTTCAAGGACGTTTATCTACATGCTTTTGTAAGCACGCCATGCGTTAATCTTTAATGAGTCCTTGTCAGCATTTTACTATCGCTGTGAGAATTTGCTACTAAAAGTATAGTGACGCAGTAATAAATTTTCTTACAAAAACATTGTAATATAGATTTCCGTCCCCCAGCTTTAAATAATATTATGTAACAAATATAGGGACACTGATAAAATATGAAATGGGAAGAAAATTATACATTATATCTGCAAGCAAACACATGCAAAATGTTTAGGAAAGAATGCAAAAACATCAACTTTGGCAAAATGTGTAGTTTATCAGGGTAACTAAAAAGGTTTGCAAATGAATGCAAAAAAAATATCCTTCTGGTAGCACTTTATTTTATGCTTACACATATTAGTTGCTAATTAGCATGCATATTACTAGAATATTAGACATATATTAGCATTAATTAAGCACATATTAAAGGGTTAATTCACCCAAAAATGAAAATTCTGTCATTAATCACTCACTCTCATGTTGTTCCAAACCCTTAAGACCTTCATTCGTCTTCAGAACATCCTCCATAGACAGCAACACATTGAAATTATCCCATATCCAGAAACATAGCAAAAACATCCATGTGACATCAGTGGATCAACTGCACTTTTGCGACGCTAGGAGAGTACTTATTTTGCGCAAATAAAACAAAAATAACATAATTTATTTTTCTCCCGTGACTTACGTCTTCCGCCATTTTCGAGAGTACCTCGGTGTGCCACATTCACAAGCTTTAATGTATTTGACGTAATCAGCCTTGTTTACGTCCGGGTGAAAGCACATGCATATGCGTAATCTGCATCTGTTTACTCCTAGAAAAAAGTGTATGTTTACACAATATTCTCTAAAATGTCAGAAGATGTAAGTCACTTGAATTTTTTATTGGTGTTTTTACTGCGTTTCTGGATCTGGGATCATTTCAATTGTGTTGCTGTCTATGGAGGATCAGATAGCTCTCTGATATCATCAAAAATATCTTTATTTGTTTTCCAAAGATGAAATCAAAACCCATATTTCCATATTCAATAATGTTTCCCTTTGACTTTATAACAGGGTTCTTCTAGTTTCTCTACTGAATGTGTTGCAGAAGCTCAGTGTGCTTCTTTGTACTGGGTGTGGCACAATCCTAAATCTGATTCATATTTTAGATAGCAGCATCACTAATATCAAACACGTCATGCTCTTTTCCATTTTGCTGTCTGTAATCACAAGTGCAAAATAGTCCTTATTTGAATGATATTGTGATGATCGGCTGGAAGTGCAGTTAGGACTTTTGCTAGCACTTCCAGCCGTTCTGTTGTATGTTGTGTTTTTC